>OZ018318.1:179364120-179917875 GCA_963969495.1 Ceratothoa steindachneri | reverse complement strand
CATGCTTCGGCACAAAGGTGAGCAAGGTCATGACTTTTGTTAGATTTGTTCAACAGGATCTGGACAGTGGGTATCCTCTCAGACTTCTGACGAATGGCTACTGTGCCTCGCTTTTCGCAAACTGGGGGGAGAATCCTACCCTGGCCAGTTTCCACCTAATCTCCCTAACCTCCTGCGTGTGCAAGCTGGTGGAGTGAAGAAGATGGTAAATGTTAGAGTAGCCTTTTTCCTGGAGAGCAGCTTCCGTAAGTTTCACTTCACTCAGGATGCTTTGTTCCGACTAGAAAATGCTGTCTGCGAGCGCTTTCCTTCGTAGAGAGCACTACGCAACTGTGTTTCTCCATTTGGAGGTCCCAGGGCTGGCCCAAGCCTTTATGGAGCCCTAAGTATAATTTCATTTGGGGTCCCACCACACCACCCCAACCACACTAGATGCTTAATCATTTCATAGGCTACACTGTCAGTGTAACCATCCACTATCATCTGCACTATTTGTAGTTGGACATAGCTTTTCAGCCGATTTGTCCACCTATCTGACTTCTGACATTAAACGTCAATCACACTAATGACGTTGAATCTGATTGCACAGTGGCAGCAATCAGCAGCAGGATTAACCTATTATTGTACCAACTGTGCAAATGATATAAAAATAGATTTTTCAATAATACCATTTCATTTATATTACTACTCATTGTTTTTCTTTTATTTAAAAATGTTTTATCATGACGTCTTGATATTTTAAGCGCTCGTGGGGGCCCCCTGGTATCGTGGGGGCCCTAAGCGACCGCTTAGTTCGCTTATGCCTTGGGCCGGCCCTGTGTAGGTCTATGATACTGCATGGTGATACGGTATCAGAGGACTCTCCCGATTTTTATATTTGAAGTCATATGAGATCGTCGATTACACCTAGTGGTGATGGGAGCCCTCTCTCGCCAATAGGGTAGGAAGAGGGAAGTGTCCTCAGTGTCCCACTCATTGGCTTAAGCATCAGCAGTATCATCTCGGGGTCAGCTGGAAAATGTTCTAGTTACGCTATCATTAGACTACTTTCGATCTCTTTTGGTGTGGCCCAGATGCCAACTCTGGGCCATCTACTCTAACAGTCATTAAAACCCTATCTCTTGCGATACCGTAGAGCATATGTTTCGGTTTTCTTTATCCAAGATAAGGCAGTACACTTCTTTCGCCATACCGACCCGGACTTGTTGCTAAACGGGGTTCCTTTGTAAGTGGTGGATTCGCACCGTTTCTTTTGTCTTACTTTCGATCCGACGCCTCATTAGGAGGCTCATATTCGTAGCCTTAGATTCTCTTATACCCGCGCCATTAACATTCTTTGTTCCGTCACTTTGAACACTTTAGGGTTCTGATAGAGCTGCTGTTTTGTTGTTTTATCTTTCTTTTTATTTGCTCAAAGCTTGACTATTGATGCATCCGCAGCTGATCGTGAATTGCGGGAGATAAACGCGATCCACCATACCGGTGTTCGTTTGGTGGCGTCTGCCTTCCGCACATCCCCTATATAGACTGCTTGTCGATGCCGGTGAGATGCTACTTGCTCTGCGACGTGTACAGTATATTTGACACTTGTACGAATGGACATTGACTCTCTGTCGACAATAACTTTTCTCGATTTCGTGGCCAATTTCGATGTTGACTATGCAGTGGAGAGACGCCAGGAATACCCTAAGCTCTTTAGGTTTATGACCATAAAAACATTTTGAGACCTCGGTGTAGCTGTCAGGCCGGGGCCACCTCCGGTCTTGTCCAGGATGCTACCTTGGAGTGTACCACCTCTGATGATTTGTCGCCACACATCTACTATCAAAGCTTGAACAGCGCCAGGAGTATATCGCATGAGCGTTTTTGAGTATACTTCGCGTCAAGCTTGATCCATATCAGTGTACTCGGATGACTCCAATTCAGAAGAGAGAGTCGGCTTCTACGCCGTATCCTCCCTGTTTGAAGTCAGCGGGGCTCTATCAGGCGCTGCGCCTGTCTTCACAGCTGAGCTAGTTGCAATACACCGCTCAATATGAGAGATAACACGTTGTGCCCGGTTCGGAAACCGGATCGTAATCTATAGTGATTCACAAAGCACCATGAGTGTTCTCAGGATATTGGAATCTCCGCACTCCCTGGTTCGCAGGTATCTGTGACGCCACAGTTGCCAGTAGCCGGGCGGGTGTCGAGATTAGCTTCATGGTCATGTTTGGATTGCAGGCGTAGCGTGCTGCGAAGTGCAAGCAAACGGTTTAAAAGCTTCGCTTGAATGAGTCTTAAAGAGACTTAGGTTTGGGGGGGACGAGGTAGATTCCACGCTCGCTAACAGCGATCTGGATACGCAGGATGCCGTTCGCAATTCACATACGCTATTTTCGTTCTTTATCTTTTCTTCGCCCCTTTTCATACACCCAGTTATCTACACAGGGAATGAGGGCGCCAGAAAGTCCGAAAGGACTAGGCGACCAGACCAGCGTTTTCTCTTCATCACACTGATTACTTCTCAGGAATCATGTCAGCCCTCTGTGCTGCGTGGCAAAGAAGATGGGTAACGGCCATGGGAACTTAAGGTTGAGCGTTATTTCGCCAAGGCTTTCCGTAGAAGTACCCTCCCCTAATGCCTCGGCTGCTTCAGTTGGCTTTCTGTCGGCACACTCGTGAGAATCACCACCACTTTATGGAGCATTACCTTGCACCTTACTGCGATGTCTGGGTTGTCTACCAGAGTGTTTGGCACTAGTTAAATGTGTTAGTCTTGGGGATCTTCTTGCACGTTACCTATCCCAAGACCGGGACGAACTGGCTCGCTACCTCATGTGTCTAGTGGTCGGGAATGATTCGTGCACGAAAACCTCTGGCCTCGGCTCTCTGTGAAGGCTGACATCCTCCACTTAACTCTTTTGGTAAGGGTGCGTGATCCGGTGCCGGAGTAGGCGAGCCTATCTCCGACGCCTGATCAGGCCTCTCTCGTTCTTAGTTTGAACCTTTTTTTCTTGTTTTTGTTTTTTGTTGTTTTTTTATAATGTAGCGTAGTAATAGGCCACTATGCGCGTGGTGGCAGCCGACAGTTGACTCCTAAAAAAATGCTGGAATAATAAATGAGTAATCGAAGCACTTTACCCGAAATAATAAATGTGTAATCCAAGCTTTTTATCTGGAATAATAAATAGGTAAACGAAGCTGTTTATCTGGAATAATACAAGTGTAATCGAAGCTATTTATCTGAAATTATAGATGCGCAAAGTGTAATCGAATCTGTTTATCTGGAATAATTAACGTGTACTCGAAGCTGTTTATCTGGAATAAGAAAGCTATAATCGAAGCTCTTTATCTGAAATAATAAATGTTTATTAGAAGCTGTTTATCTAGAATCATAAAAGTGTAATCGAATCTCTTCTATCCGAAAAAATAAGGGTGTAATCGAAGCTATTTAGCTAGAATAATTTAAATGTGTAATCGAAGCTGTTTATCTGGAACACTAAATGTGTAATCGAAGCTGTTTATCTGGAATAATAAATGGGTAAACGAAGCTGTTTATCAGGAATAATAAGTCTTTTGGGGGACTGTTTATCTGCAATAATAAAAGTATAATGGAAGCTGTTTATCTGGAATAATACAAGTGTAATCGAAGCTGTTTATCTGGTATCATAGATGCATAACACTGGGCTGCATCTCCCCCAAAATTCCTTGCAACAAAGACGTCATTTCCATTTTCGATTAGAGTTTTGCCTGCTGAATCCAGAAATCATACTAATTTTTTAAGGGAAGTTCTCATTTTTTTTGTAATAACCGACACTAAATTATTCAGGTTTATCGTGCAGAAATGCGCCTGAGCCAGGTCTATAAAATTCCTGTAAATTTATATAGATAAGTAAAGGGAAACAGAGGTTGACAGGCCTTTTTATTTTATTGAGAAGAAACAAAATCATAATAAATGTATGTTACACACATACAGACATGTAAATATCTGCTTATGAAAATCACCATTGTATTTGAATGTTGAGGCCAGTTATTCCCCCTCAAAGGCACGCGTTCGAGACTTTCTCTTGTGTGCCGGTGTATCAGCAGATGTTGCCCGGCTTCTTTCAAGCGACCAGCAGAAATCAGCCATGATTGTCACGCTCCAATTGCCTTGATGGCGGTGCTCCATTTCGGATATATCTTGATGGAACCTCTTCCCCTGTTCCTCACTGAAGTCACCCAAATTGGCAGGAAAGTAGTCAAGATGGCTATGGAGGAAATGCATTCTTATGCTCATCCGTACGCCAGCAGTCTCATATGCTTGAAGCATGTCCGCAACTCTTTCCTTGTAGTCATCGGCTTTTGTGTTCCCCAAGAAGCCTGTTACAACTGACTTAAAACTATTCCAAGCACTTCTTTCATGAGGTGTTAATGCTTCAGTAAAGCCGGTATCTGAAAGAAGCTCACGAATCTGTGGTCCAACAAATATGCCGGCTTTCATTTTAGCATCACTTACAGAAGGGAATTTGTGGGACAGGTACTTAAACCCTTCTCCATCTATGGGAAGTGCTTTTACAAAGTTCTTCATCAATCCCAGCTTTATGTGAAGTGGAGGTATAAGCACTCTCTCCGCTGGTACAAGTGGTAGAGCTTTGACGTTATGGCGGCCAGGTACAAATTCCATCCGTTGTGGCCATTGCACTTGTGGGTAGTGTACGGAATCTGCGCGGCTGTCCCACAAGCATAAAAAGCATGGATGTTTTGTGTAGCCTCCCTACAACCCTAACAAAATACTTAGGACCTTCAGGTCACCACAAAGAAGCCAATTGTGATCCTGATATTGTATGTTGTTAAGAAGAAGTGACATAGTAGCGTAGGTTTCTTTCAGGGTGACGGAATGCGCAATGGGCAATGATGCTACTTTTTTGCCTTTAAAAAGTAGCACGGATTTCAGACTCCTTGTAGAGGAGTCGATAAAGAGCCTCCATTCTTCAGGATGGTATTCCTTGCCCATGTGTCCCACAAGACCTGCAACATCATGGCAATGCACCATGTCATGTCTTAGTAAAGTACCGCACAAATTCCTGCTTCCGAAGCCTATACCATGCAAAGTGTGTGCTGCTTCCCAAAAGATTTTTCTCTGCTAACCTTGAGCCTAGCAATTGTGCAGATTCTTTCCAAGCCAAAAATCTCGAACAAGGTTATCTAACTCACTTTGTTCAAACAACTGAGGGCGTTTCCCACGGATCCCGGTAGGGTTAAACTCTTCATCCATATCTGCATCTTCACGGTCACTACTTGAAGAGTTACTAGAACTGCTAAGGTGCACATTTTCAGGACATATTGGTACTGGGACGTCATCACTGCGTGGTACAGGTCGCATAGCTGATGAAATGTTTGGATATTTAATGTGTTTCATGCTTTTAGCATACCTCCCCAGCGGTTTCACCATACAAAAATAGCAGTCATCATGGTGATTTTTCGGTTCCCGCCAAACCATTGGTATACCAAATGACATTGACTTACGTTTCTCTTTAATCCAATGGCTGAACCCAGAAATACAGTTCACACAGGCAAAGTGAGGAGCCCATGGCTTGTCCTGATCTAGTTTAATGGCAAAGTAGGCACGATACAGACGTTTTACTGAAGATGTGATAGTGCGCTTCTGTTTTGAGGGTGTGTACTTTCCGCATATGTAGCAGAACGAGTCAGGATGGTTCTTGCAAGTCTGCGGCATCCTTCAGTTAATCTGCAACAAAATAAATAAACATAAGACACATTCAATGATCACACGCGGACATTACACAGTAATAATTCATACATAGCTGCCTATGCACCTAGCATTATAACATATGCTGTGCAACACAAAAACTAGAACCTCAGGAGCAAAACGAATACTACCACAATGTTCAGCAAGCAAAATTGGTCTGGAAAATGATATTGTCATTTATTTTGCATTTTTGATGCAGTCCAGTGTAATCGAAGTTTTTAATAGGATTAATAAAAGTGTAATCGAATATGTTTATCTGGAATAATTAATGTGTAATCGAAGCTGTTTATCTAAAATAAGAAGTGTAATCGAAGCTGTTTATCTGAAATAATGAATGTTTATTCAACGCTGTATATGTGAAATAAAAGTGTAATCAAAGCTGTTTATCTTGAATAATAAAAGTGTAATCGAAGCTGTTTACCCGGAATAATAGGTGTGTAATCGAGTCTGTTTATCTGAAATAATAAATGCGTAATTGAGGCTGTTTATCGAGAATAATGGAGAGGTAATCGAAGATGTTTACCCGGAATAATAAATGTGTAATCGAAGCTGTTTAACCTGAATAAGAAATGTGTGATCGAAGCTATTTATCTGGAATATTAAATGTGTAATCGAAACTGTTTAGCTGCAATAATCAAAATGTAATCAAAGCTCTTCTATCTGAAAAAATAAGGGTTATGGAAGCTGTTTATCTGAAATCATTTAAATGTGTAATCGAAGCTGTTTATCTGGAATAATGAATATGTAATCAAAGCTGTTTATCTGGAACATTAAAATTGTAATCGAAGCTGCTTACGTGGAATAATAAATGTGTAATCGAAGCCGGTTATCTGCAATACTAAATGTGTATCGAAGCTGTTTATCTAGAATAATAAATGCATAATCGAAGCTGTTTTTCTGAAATAATAAAACTGTAAACTAAGCTGTTTATCGGGAATAATAGAAGTGTAATCAAAGCCGTTTATCTGGAATAATAAATGTGTAATCGAAGCTGTTTATCTGCAATAATGATTGTGTAATTGAAGCTGTTTATTTGGAATAATAAACCCCGTAAGAGGCGCGGCGATTTGCCTTCCTGGCCGCCGTGCTGACGGGACTCAGAGCCCTGTCCGGCCCGAGCTTAGCCTGTTCTTCTTTCAGACAGCCTGTATTTCTTCCCTAGTTCCTCACTTCTACAACTTCTCCCACAAATTTCTCTGGTCGGCCTCTAATTTTACAGGGTAGATGCTGACCTTCTTCTCAGCCAACTATCCCGAATCGGGGCTGAGGGGGAAGAGGACAATATTCCCTAACTCCTGAGCTCCGGGTAAGGATGGTGGGTTTTTACAAACCTGCTTTATCCCCACCGATACCTTCTTCACATCCATTTTCATTCTCACTTCACACACTATCCTTTTTACGCCGTGTCCAAGGTGGAGCCGCCATGTCGAAGGACTGCCAGGTCACCAGGCGGGAGGGATGGCCTTAAATGGTGGCACCTGGCTCTGCCAGTCCCGTAAGCACTCCTTGTAGAGTGGGCTAATGCGAAGGATGATTATTGTCTGCGTCCCGTAAAAAAATAGAGGTGACTATGCCCAATGGTGACAAAACCAAAAATCCCCCCCTCAATTTCCCCTAGTCCACCGTCGGAGCCGCCCTCGGGCAGCTCAACAAAAAAAGGCGGCCCCCCTCTCTATGCTTTCACAGGGAAACCTCCAAAATTCTTTGACCGGAGAGGAGGCTTACTCCTTTCCTTTGCCTACGGGTGTAGGGGACTCCCCGTCACACCCTTGTCTGGAGGTGCCCTTGGGTGCGTCCCTCTTTTCAGAGGCCTTTCTTCTTTACTTTCCAAGGGGACTGCCAAGAAAGCCAGCAGGCAGGCCATAACCGACCGGTCCCCATTGAAGCCGCTCGCTAGGGCAAACCCCCTTGGGGGGGATGGAAGACAGGGCCCATTGGCCGCTTCCCTCTAGAGACCTGCTGGTTTGCATACTAACTTAACTGGGGTCAAGGCCTGTGCCTTCCCAGACTCGACTCGTGACACCGCTGCCAATGGGACCTGTGATGTCCTGGAGGGGGGCACATGGAGGGCCCCCGCCGAGTTCTACATAGTCCTTGAGGCAACCCAGCCTCAGATGGTAAGGCCATCCATGGGGGCGAATCCGTTCTCGGCGCAAAGCACCGAACCCGAGTCGTTCCTATGCAAGGTCCTCCTCAAACGGCTCGGGTCTCCAAGACAGTACAAGGAGGGGAGGGATCTCCTCCTCCGATCGGTGCCCATGCGACAACCAGGGCCTTCTCCATCTCGGAGAAGGAGCTTGCTAAGGCCGGTGCATCTGGCCTGGGAGCTCTTGCGGGCGGAAGAGAAAAGCGGGTTCAATAAACAAAAAAAAAAGACGGGGGGGGGGCTCCTCTCCATCCGCGGGGGCTCCGGGGACGGATGGGTCTGCTGATTCGGTAAGCGACTAAGCCAGGATCGGCACGTCCGGCCCCGCTTCCCCTCCCCCCGAGAGCGGGGTCCCTGGCAAAGAACAAAAACAAAAGTGCACAGAGTGGGTCCTCTATTACGTCGGGGCCCCTCATTCAGAGACTACCCGGCGTTTTCGCGCCCGCTGGTTTCAAACGCTTCCTGGTTATTCGCTCCACTCACGGCAGCATGTTGGCTAAGGGCAACATGATCCATCAGAGAAGATCTTTAGCTAGTGTAATTGGTAGAGAGTCGAAGGTGACCCGTTTTTCGGACGGGAACCTTCTGGCGAATCCCTCCCAGGTGGCCAAGATAAGTGCTCTCCTGACACTTCATGGCACCCCGGTGAGTGTGACGCCGCACTCTACCATGAACTTTGTTAAAGGAGTAGTTTATGCGCGGGAACTCGTTGACTACTCCATTGAGGACATCACCCTAGAGCTGGCCAACCATGGGGCGGTTAAGGTCGAACGTGTGATGAGAAAACAGGCAGGGGCTTCGAGACCAACCCCTACACTCTTCGTCACGTTCGACTGTGACAAGCCATCTGAGTCGGTGCGTGCCAGTTGGTACCGGCTACTGCGTGAAGGCATTCGTGCCACTGCTGCGGCGGTGCTATTACTGTCACCGCTTTGGCCATACAAATACCTCATGTAGACGTGCAAAGTCGGGGTCACCCGAAGTCTGTGTAAATTGCTCCAAGGTCGCACACGATAAGTCCAAATCGTGTGTGGCCAAGTATGTCAATTGCGGAGAGCCGCACCCCGCCTCTTCCAAGCAATGTGGTGCATATATTCTTGAGAAAGAAATCCTGGCCATTCTAGCCCAGGATCGACTCTCATTCCGCGAGGCTAAGGACTTGGTCCTGGCGCGCCCAGCTCTGCATGGGACGTCTTACGCCTCAATGCTTAGAAAGACACCCTCTGCTCCTGGCCCATCCAGGCCAACGAGCACAGTTGTTTCTGCGCCCATTTGGAGTCCTTCTGCGGGTTCTACTCAACCCGGACGCTGCCCTTGGAGAGCTGGTGGCACAAAGGGTTCACATCCAGCCCCGGATAAAAACAGGGCTCCTGCCCATTCCCCCAGCGTGACCGTTTCCCGTAAGGCGAAACGGCCACGCACCTCCACCGAGTCGTTAGACTCGCAGGAGGCAACACCCCTGAAGTTGGTCTCGAGGCCATCTTCCGGGGTTCCTAAAGCTGTCCCCCGTAAATAGGACATCAACAAAGGAGCTTTGGCTCCTTTGCCCACGCCTAGTGGTGGAGTGAGTGGCTCAGAGACGGTAAATCCCCGAAAAGAGGGCCCCCCCGCCTCCGAAGCCACCCTCGCCTAAGGTTTCAAGGCGGAGGGAGGAAAAGACTCGTGCTGTGAGCCCAACCTCCCCCAATAAGTCCTCGAAGGCGACGGTGCCTTCATCGCTCTGTCCGGCCAACAGCGCCCTGAGTTCTGTCCCCGGAAAGCGTACGGCCATTCCCGTGAGGGTTTCATTTCGAGGAAGGTCCCTAGGTCTCCTCCGAGCTAGGCCTGGAGGGAATATTCCTTCAATGGAATTGCCGTGGACTCCGGCCCAACTGGGTAGAGCTGCGGAGGCTCGTCTCGTCCCGTTCCCCGTTAGCTATTTTCCTGCAGGAGACCATGCTAGGCGCGTCCACCCTGCTCGCCCTACCGGAGTATAAGTGTCTTGCGACCCCACCACCGCGAGATGGCCGGGCTGGAGGATACGTCGTTTCACCCGGCATGATGTCTCCGTTCTTCTTTTAACTTTAGATACCTCCTTTCAGACAATGGCTGTGCAGCTTCACCTGAATAGGAGGTATAACATCATTTCTGCGTACACTCCACCTTCAGCTGACTTCGACGCGGGGGACTTCCGCCGCGTCGTGGCACGGTTGCCGAGGCCCTTTCTCTTGCTTGTAGATCTGAACGGCAGGCATCCTCTCTGGGGATATTACTCAATAAATCCCAGGGGACAAGTCCTTGCTTATCTTATCGAAGAGCTTGAGATAGGTGCCCTAAATGTGGACGAGTTTACGCTTAACTGCCCGAGAACCGCTTCATTTTCTTGCCTTGATCTATCTCTGTGCTCTCCGGATGTACAGCCTGATTTTAATTGGGGGGGGTGGTCGATGACCTCCATGGTAGTGATCACTTTCCCACCTCAGTCGTGCTTGGCGCGGGCGCGGTGACCTGCATTTCAGGAAATGACTAAATTATATATGTCAGTCGAGGAGTTTAGGTTGATAGATGAGGCAATGGCGTTGAGTTCTTCTACGGTAACCCCATCGCCGTGGGCCTGACTACTATTTCCAGAGCGTCTGGCCGTTTTGCACACCGACCACTCCCGTGGTGGTCGTCCGAATGCGAGACGGCCCTCAAACAGAAGCGTTATGCCTACATGCGCTATAAGCGCCGCCCAAACGATTTCACTGTCGCTGAATTTCGTCGGGCTAGGGCTAGGTTCCGGTTTTTTCGAAGCACGCCCGCCGCTCTTATTGGCGGGCATACGTGTCTTCACTTAACGGGAAGACCCCTCTAGCAGAGGTGCGGAAGCGAGTCAAAAGGATTCGGGGAAAGTTCTCGCACGACCCCCCTCCCGTTCTCCAGGAGAATGGGACCGCAATCTCGGACCCCGCCTCCATGGCGGAATCCTTCGTGACCGCTTTCTCCGTATTCTCTAGCCGGGATGCTGCTCCGCCAGCATTCAATGCACGTCGTGATGTCGCGGAAGGCCGCGCACTAGATTTTACCTCCAGAGGCGGAGAACCCTTCAACGATAGGTTTACTGTGAGTGAGTTGCGCTCCGCTTTCGCTTCGTGCGCGGACACCGCCCATGGTCCGGACGATGTCGCGTACGCCATGCTTCGACACCTGGGTGAGCGAGGCATGGCCTTTCCCTTAGACTTGTTCAACAAGATCTGGGAGAGGGTCTCGTCCCAGATTCCTGGCGAATCGCTACTGTGCTCGCCTTTCGCAAACCGGGGAGAGATCACTCTACTGCGGCCGGTTTCCGCCCAATCTCTCTAACCTCTTGCGTGTGCAAGTTGATGGAGAAATTGGTAAATGTTAGACTAGCCTTTTTCCTGGACAACGGAGGCCATCTGTCTTCTAAACAGTGCGGCTTCCGCAAGTTCCACTCCACGTCGGATGCTCTGCTCCGACTGCAAAATGCCGTCTGCGAGGCCTTTATTCGTAGACAGCACTATGCTACAGTGTTTTTCGTTCTGGAGAAGGCCTATGATAGCGCATGGCGATACGGTATCATGGAGACTCTCCACATAATGGGGCGCCTCCCAATCTTTATATCTGAACTTTTGCGAGATCGTCAATTCCGCGTACGGTTGGGGGGGGAACACTTCCCACAGGGAAGTGTCCTCAGTGTAACACTCTTTGCGCTGGGCATCAACGGCATCACCTCGGTGCTGCCGGAAGATGTTCTTGCTACACTCTACGTGGACGACCTTTCGATCTCTTTTGACGCGGCCTAGATGTCAACTCTGTAGCGTCGTCTGTAACAGGCATTAAAGCGCATCTCTCGCTATGCCTAAGCGCACAGGTTTCTGTTTTCCTTGGCCAAGCTAAGGTGATGAACTTCTGCCGCCATCCACGGCTCCACCCAGATCCAGACTTGTTTCTTAATGCGGTACGCCTGAAAGTGGTTGATTCGCACCGTTTCCTTGGTCTTGTATTTGACCAACGCCTCATCTGGGAGGCTCCTATTCGCAGCCTTAGAGTCTCTTGTACCCGCGCCATAGATATTCTCCGTTCCGTGATGTTCAGCACTTGGGGCACTGATAGGGCTAAAGCCTTACTTTTTTATGGATCCTTTCTTCGTTCGAAGCTTGACTACGAATCCGAGTTTTATGCATCCACAACCGAGCGTTTATTGCGTTGCTTCCTGCCTCTTGTCTTTCTTTTTTGTTATTCTATTGTTGTTGTTTTTATTTTTTCATGTTACTATTTTGAAGTAGCCTAGTACTAGGCAGTGATAAGTACGGCGACTTATGCCCAAGCATGAGCTCTTAAAATCAAAAATATATATATATTTTTTATCTAGAAGAATAAAAACGTAATCGAAGCTGTTTACCCGGAATAATAAATGTGTAATCAAAGCTGTTTATCTGGCCGGTCCAGGGGAACCTGAAGTTGCGTACCATTGCGCCGCAACTGTTTCCATGGACCTATCCCCCAATGCCGCGACGGCTTCAGGTCTCTTTCTATCGTCTCCGAATCGGGCACACTCGTGTGACGCATCGCCATTTAATGGAGCGCTCACCTGCGCCCTATTGTCACGACTGCGTCCTCCCCCAGACTGTTCAGCACATTCTTGTCGAATGTCCTAGTCTGGGTGATCTTCACGCACGTTACCTGTCCCGGTACCGGGTCGCTATCGCCTGTCCCTTGTACTCGGGATAGTTCGTGCACACCGACCTGTGGACTTTTAGACTTTTTGGAGGAGGCCGGTCTTCTCCCCGTTATTTAATATTTGACTATGGATCGCGGTCTTCCTCGCCGAGGGAGGGCGAGCCTTCCCTCGTCGACGGAGCTCGCTTTATTTTTTCAATTTTTTTTTTTTGTTTTTTCTGTTTGTCTTTTTTTTCTTATATTTGGCTTTTAATATTATCTAGATTTAGTGTAGGATGATTACGGCGACTTATGCCCTAGAAGGCAGTCGCCAGATGAGGTATTAAAAAAATATGTTTATCTTGAATAATAAATGTGTAATCGAATATGTTAATTTGGAAGAATTAATGTGTAATCCAAACTGTTTATCTGGAATAAAAATGTGTAATCGAAGTTTTATCTGGACTAATTTAAATGTGTAATTGAAGCTTTTTATCTGTTATAGTAAAAGATTAATCGAAGCTGTTTATCTGGTATAATGAAAGTGTAATCGAAGCTGTTTATCTGGAATAATAAATGTGTAATCGAAGCAGTTTATCCTGAATAATAAATGTGTAATTGAATTTGTCTATCGTGAATAATAAATGTGTAATTGAAGCTTTTTATCAGGAGTAAATAAATGTCTAACTAAATCTGTTCATCTGGACTTATATAAGTGCAATCGATTATGTTTTTATGGAGTAAATTGACCCTCAACTTTTAAGGTATTGATTGCATAAATGGAAGATTAAAGATAAGAAATTTATGCCATTAAAAGATAATATCCAGTTTCAATTTTATTATTGTTATTATTATTTTGGGCAGATAGAATACCCACACCTTCCTTTGGCGGATGTCATAAAATAACTATAGCTGGATAAGGGCTACCTTCCCGGGAAAACATGCGGAATTTTGTTAACGGGGGGGGGGGGATGCGCTGTCCTGGACCCTGCCCTGTTATTTTGGTTAATCCACGTCAATTTGTGAACGGAATGGTTGTATAGATTGTAAGGGGAGAAGAGGAAGAGGTAGTGAATGTTTTAACAATGGATATGACATATGCTTGCCCTATGTGAGACAAACATGAAAGAGAATGAAGAATTTGTGTGGGACGAAGTGAAAGGAGAGCGATCAGCTCAAAGTCATAGTGGTCGGAGTGAAGAGAAAGTGGTAGTGCTTTTATGTGAAGAGTAGCACGCTGCGCTGGTTGGGTATCAGTATTTAAGGTTAAGAATTATGGTGGTCAATTCAAGATTTGCATGGTGTAGCTGGACATGGTTGTAGTCTATGGATCCTCTATTGGTACAATTAAGGCTGGGAAAGAGAGGTCATGGAATGACTTGGGACGAGTGTTGGAATGAATTGAGAAGGACGTCTCTTGGGGTTGCAGGAGATATGAATGTATGATTGGCGACAGAGTGTAATAACTTGGGCTTTTGGTACACCTGTAGAGAGGGTTCTGTGCTGAAACTTGTGCGTGTCTCAACACATTCAGCACAAGGATGCTTGCTTATAAATACACATGGGTTGGGCAAAGGAGGCAGGGAGAATGGTAGACCCTGATTCGTCTGCTCCTAGCAAGAGATAATTTGTTGCTGGATGCATTTGATGTGATAGCTGTCAGAAGTATGCTTATGAAATTATCCGACCCTGGGATTGTGCTGTGTAAGGTTAAATTGGTGGCTATATAAATGGGAAGACCTAAGAAATGTAGAAAGGAGAGTATGCGAGAATTTTTGTAACTATGATTGTTTTCACGGTCTCAACCGAGTGCTGTATTGATCAGGGAACGGAAGCGATAAGCAGACGAGAGGTTGTTAATGGTGTGAGATGTATGCAAAATAGGATTTTGAGAGAGGTGCTTGGTGGAGTGAGGACCGACAGATAGTAAGGACCGACGGATAATGAAGACCGACGGATAGTGAGGAGCGACTGGCTAATGCGTATATAGAGTCTATAAAAGTGTGAGAACGAGGTTGTTTGAGTGAGAATGATAGTGTGTACGGCAATTGGGCATGGAATGCTTATGGCATACTTGGGGGCCTTGTGCACAAGGGGGAAATCTGAGTTGGACGAGATGCTACAGCACACAGCACCCCCATTGCTATTAGGGGTAGCCCAAGTTTGTTGTTGGTATCGAGGTGTTCTGCGACCAGGGTGACTGAGGCGCCTCACGGGGGGCTTTGTGTTGCAGCTCGGGTGAACATCACGGAGACGGGTGAGGCGGACCGGGAGAGGCCCATGTCGTGGACGGGGGACTTGTCCGACTCCGACGACGGCGAAGGAGGCACAAAAGAACAGGTAAGACGCGCCCGTTCACACCCCTTCTTCCCATTTGGCACCTGCTACCTGAACAGTCGAGCGGGAGGGGGGGGGGTATTTTCAGACTCGTGGACGAAGAATTGACAAGAAAAAACAAGAGGAAGCCATTTTCTGCAAAGGATCCCTCCCCCCTCTGCTAAATTAGGGTTGAGAGGGAGTCTCAAAACCATGATATAAGACCCATTTTATGATGCCCCGAGCGTTCGTCTGCGTCTTCACCCAAGGACTACTTTACAGCGATTTCATCATCTGCCTCCGTCGGGAGATTTCATTCAATGAAACAATTTGGAAGGAAATTATTGAGGGGGATAGGGGGGAGGTTCCCTGTCTCCATCAATATGTAGGAACTTGTTTGTGCTGAGACATGTTAATAACATATTGGGAACAGCCGTCCATTCATGGAGCAAAAGGAACCAAGGAGAAGATCTGGTTTGCCTCAGCGACATCAGCGTGCCACGTTTTCTGTGAGGAAGCCGCCCAGAAAGGGTGCCAGACCCTCCCATCCTTCCTGTCGACCCTTCAACCATTTAAATTTATAATAGATTATTTTTATGTCATTCTCGACATTTCTCCTTTACATTCCCTCAGTTTATTATTGTCTATTTCCCTTCCACATTCTTTATTCAATATATGATGAACCATATCTCCTTTAGCGCATACAGTGACCTTCATTTTCCAATGAATTCAGATTCTAAGGAGGTTAGGACGTCTCGCTCGTTTCCGATGCAAATTATCGGTCGTCCAGGGCAACAGGGGAGGGGCAATCATGCCCTTTTTGCATTACCAGTCAGGGATGAGTCGATTCTTCCCCCCCCCCCCTTCCCCCTTGGTGTTCCCTGGCATGGTGCTCGTTTCCTGTTTGCAGGATGATGCAGTTTCGAGGGAAGAGGCAAGAGTCGTTAATTTGTCGTAATCTTGTATTATGCAGCGGCGTTCATAGAGAGATTATTATAGGGCGCGCCAGGCGGTTTTAATTAACGAAACAAAGGCTCCTTGTGTGTTAGGGGTTAAAGACTCATAAAGTAAATAACCTTGAATTCAACTGGGCCAGTAAAAGCCCCCATTCTCTTCATTCGTGGCCAAATACAGCTGGGGTTGCACTATATATCATAATAATTAGTACTTTTGTTTATTCGACTACCTTTTCCTTCTGCAATGTCCTCTTAATTTATTCATCCATCCTAATCTAACATTTTTTTTTATATTTTAGAAATTGCTGTAACAAAGACATACTGATACCCCCGAATTTGCCCCTTATGCAAAAGTATTATAATAATAAAGAATGGAAACGGGTGATGAACGGGAAATTTAGTGGAGAATGAGTGAAAGAGGACAGATTTGAAATAAAAACGTGAATCAATGGAAAGAACGAGAATAATAAAGAGAGTAAAGGATACCGTTATAATAACACTCGCCCCATTCATTCTGCCTCGGGTGCGTTGGGGGACGCGCTTCATCCACAACAAGAGCGTGCCCCAGCGAGCCCTATGAGAATGAATAGGGAGAGAGATTGCTCATATAACCACATATCCTAACTACGTGAGTGCAACTTATTAAAATAAAACAAGAAGTAAAAAGGATAACAAAGATATAGAATATATACTAAAATAAATGCTGGGAGGTAAAGGTTATTATATAACTTCAAGAACAAATCCATACAAAAAACAAAGACATGCAACCTACGACTAAACGTGATAATTTTCTTAAAATTTAACAAAGAGATATCAAATCTAACCTAACTTACCTGTATAATTTATCATAGATACTGATTTCCTTGGTCTCATCGAAATGTTATCCTCTGCAGTGACGCCAAGAGTCAAAATAAGAAACAAGGCACGGATAGAAATCCTTTAATCCATATCTAAGTTTCTTTCTTTCTTTCTTTTAAACCTCTCACTTTGACCCGAGGTTCCTGAGATGATACAACTGTGTCCTACTCATTTGGGTTAGGAGCAGAGGAATCATACTGGAAATAGAGGAAAGCCTTTCCTTATGCGAGATATAGAGCGAACGTTCATATTCTGCCACAGACGTACCTAACCCTATGCCTACGTTCAAATCGAGTAGACGAGGCCCAAGTGTCTGAATTTTGATCGGGAAGTATCGATGCAAAGGCGATACTTCCTGAGGAAACCTGATTAATTTAGAACATTGGTTCGTAACCTTGGGGGTCTTGGGAACCCATCGCCCCCGGAATTTCGATAATTAAAAGAGAATGTAAATTTGATGCAAGGGGGGCGTGGAAGGAAGGACCAATTCCTCGAAGGGGCATGGTAGTGTAAAGGCTAAGAACCGCTGGTGTAGAAGAATCTATGGAATTTTTTTATCGCGAATTTAAAGCGAAAGTTATTGAGGATGGATCTGGAAAGAAAATAGTGGTAGATATATGTATAAACGCTGGTCTTCCTTCAGATATTGGGCCCGGGGTGGGTGGGTGGGCACTAAAGTGGGGAGTATGTGTCCCCATCTAGATTCCATTTGTCACATGGCCATTACCCCGACTACACCACCCAAACCATTGCTGGCTAAAATCGTAGAGACGGCCCGGGCGAAGTTGTTTTCCGTTGTAATGCCTTGGTGTCTCTAGAATATAGGGAAGCCAAGACACTATAATGGGCAATAATTTCGTTTAGGTTGTTCCTACACTCTATCTTGATGACTAAGGATGAAATAGATAAAAAACGACGGAAATATAGTACCAAATATCTTTATATAATGCAATACGGTACATTAAATCAAACTCTGCTACGTATGTAGATGGTTGCGTTTTGTTTTATTTAAGTTATTGCGAAATATCTAGTCAAAGAAAACGAAAATGGGTGACTATTAAATATTTGAATTTTGATCGCTTTTCTTGAGTAAATATTGTTAATACCCTCCTTCCCTAGGATAACATTAAAATATTCACACGTTTGAACATATATACTTCCTTATGTATATTTGTTGACTTGTGAAATTCGCTTGCTTAATCTAACATTTAAGGTTCAATTTAACTGTTATTTGCCGTTCCCTGGAGTTGCCTCTCATTTGTATCATCTTCCCACAAGGTGTCACTATTTTTCCTTTTTTCGGGGCATGGCGCTTGGGACTTTAATTACCATGTTCAACAAATTTCTATCGAGAGGGCAAACTGCCCCCTTTGCTCATAGCTATTGGGTCACTTAATTTCCCCATTCCGACTCGTAATGTCGGAATGGAGATAACCATTTCCCCACTGATTATCCTGGTCTATCTTTAATTAACAATTCGCTGAACATTCGTTAGATTTATGAATTTTTTGACTGAATTGAAATTGGTAGATTTGATGAGCGGGAATTCGAATTGTGTACTTTTTCTTCTCTTCCCTCGCCTGTCTTCCGGGGAATGTTTCGTGGGGTGAGTGTCTTCAATTTAGCGCTGGTTCCGAACTGTGGGCTACTACAGAGTATAACAGCCGTCGCAAAGTCAAGCCCACTCGAGAGATCTCTCACTGGAGCACCCCCTTACCATCCCGAGTGGGAAATAATGTTACTCAAGGCGCGATCTTAACCCGAATTTGAATTACGATCGTCTGTTTATACGTGCAGGTAGGCAGTGCATTTCATCCCTTGCATCCTGGACAAGATTTCCCGACCGGATGTTGAAATGCACATAAAGATCATGGTTGTACATTTGAGACCAAAAGTTTTGAGGCTAATATATATTTATTATTAGTTTTCAAAATTTACTTGATAGGAATACTTATTATAATATTTAAATTATTGCAGCATTTAAAATAAAAACTGCTTTCTGCTGATTTCAAAATCGTGTTCTTCTCCTGTTCCTTTAGGACGAGAGTTTCAATTCCTAGAGCTCTACTATTTGATCAAAAGGCTAAAATAATTACAAATATGGATTAACTCAATGATAGTGGCACCCTAATTGCTATCTAGAAGCAGTCTCAGCACCCCAATAAAATATAATTTACGTATAAATACATTATTACGTGGAAAGCACTTCACAATTAACCTTTTCGAGCCCACCAAGTCCGCATTAAGACGAGAGTCTCCCATCTTTAGGATGGCATCACCGACCTCTCGGATTAGATTTCGTAGCTGGAGTATCCCGGCCTACTGGTAATCCCTGGATTGAGAGTTTTCGCTCGGCTAGAGCACTTCGAATTACCCATAATCATTAATGGGGAGTTTTCATAGACACACCACTTGGTTGGAGAAGTTTGGGCTACTCAGAATCATTGATAGGGAGTGTTTAGTTCTACACCACTTAGTTGAAGTAGTCCAGAGTATGCATTCGTAATCATTTAGTTTGTCCCTTGCATTCAATATCTGCTTCTTATGGTGGACTTGACGTTCGTCCTTAGTATGCTCGTCAGGCTTGACCTTTCTTTGGGAGAAAATGTCATTTGTATCCTGTTTTTTTCATTTCTTTTTTTTTTTTTTGTTAGTTCGATCTTCGCGAAGTCCTAGGGCGGTGACGAAGTGTATTTTTGAGTACTCTGAAAGAGGCAGGAAACGGACTGATTTTGGAGGGAAAAAGTTTAAATGCTTTCCCCAGAGATGCTTTGAAACGAGTTAAGGCCCAAATTTTCTCGTTAGTTAGAAGGTAGTTATAGAAATAAGGAGTTTGATTCTTTTATTTTTTGTGAAAAAGGAATCAGAGAATTAAAGAGGCTTATTTCCGTAGGTTATTTCCCTTGTTTTGATAAGCTAGAATATTTGAAGATAAAAGGGTTTGAAGTTTGATTCGAGAGATCTGTTTCAGAGTGCATAATCCCAAGTTTAATCAAGCTAGAATGTTTAAAAATAAAGGTTTATACATAGAGTTTGAATGATTTGAAAGTTTGTTGTGAGAGCAAGAAAATAGCCACAACGCTTGAACATTTGACGATAATGGATAAAACTCGAAAAAATAATAAAATAAAACACTCTTCCACTTGACACGAGCTTAAAGGTAAAATTAAAGGGCAAATAAGAAGGTTTAAGACCTTGTCTTCAGCCCTCATTCAAGGTTTCTGTTCTTTTCCGAAAGTTAGATAGGGGGAGTTGGCGGTTCAAAACTTCGAAGCGTTTTCTGAATTCAAAGTGTAACGGACGAGAAGCACCAAGATCGAGGGGAAAAACCCCCCACCCTGGTCTTATGTCTTAAAACGTTTAGCAATTCACTCTAGAAGTCCAAGATAGCGCTGAGAAAAGACAGCTTGCTGAGGGTCGCAGTTACCACGACGGTAAAACTAACCGCTGTCAGTCCCTAAACTTGAAAACAACCCAATAAAATTGGCTAGCCGGCGAGTCAATAAGACTCACTACCAATAAAGCGATCTGGTAGACAGACAATTGACAAACGAAGGGTATTTAGACAATAGAAGGGCACTTCGAACGAGAGCAGGGGGGACATCAACAGGTTGAAAATATAATTATGATAGCTTCTTCACCTTTCCTGCTGTGTATCTTGCAGTGAGTTTTTAGTTGTAGCATGGGAAACGATTGTGCAGGGGACATCTGGGAGCTTGCTTTCCATTATTATTATTTGTTTAATATTACCAAAGCATCGTCCACTTAGAGGCAAAAGGATGAATGAATGAATGAAAAAAATACGCTTGGCCACATTATATGGGTCAAGATTACAATAATGTAATGACGTGACTCTCCGTGAGGGGGTTGCTATAGTAACCGATGTTAATTGCCTCCTTTGCTCTCCTCTATTTTCTTGACTGCCTTGCCTTTTGCCCACTTGCTAAACATTGCCTCATTCGATCGCAATACACACCTTTCCTTTTGGATTGTAGTGAAATGGCCTGTTTCTTCGGGGAAGGGAGGGGGCTAAACAGCTGTGGCATTGGTGTCACCTTAAGGACATCAGGAAGGCGTTGTACTAGGGCCGCTTTTTATTGGTGCCACGCACGACCGCGGCGCAGCGGAGCGACGTCGGTGAGCCGAAGATGGCTGTTCTAATCGGCGTGTTATGATGTGCGAACCTTCTGTGGGTGAGGCAGATAATAATCTCTTGTCTTATGAAAGGGAGTGTTGAGCCGAGGGAGAATGAATGAATGAATGAATGGGTGATTTGGACTGAGTCACAGCATACACGTGATTCGTTCAAGGTCTCCAACCCTCATCCACACTCTCATGCTTCTTCTTTTTTCTTCTTTGTCTCTTCTTTTCCTCTTTCGTATATTCTCATCATTCTTCATATCTTCTTCCTACCTTACTCCGCTTCCTTTATTATCCCTCCTTTATATCTTCTTATCCTTCCTCTCTTCTCTTCCTCTTCCCTTTCTTCTTGTTCGTGTTCTTATTCCGGGTCATTCAAGGAGGAGTCCCCCTTGTCAAGCTCTTTGGTGCATGTGGCGATCGTCTTTTGTTATTGCCTCTTAGGGTTCAGGTCCTTCCCCAAGGGGACCCCCTTTGGGGAGAGAGGGGGAGAAAGAAAGACCCCCATACAATAATAATGTATACCAGTGATAAATGAGCGCCTTTGGACTGATAGAGGGGCGTCTCTGGATTAAACACTGCACTCTCTCTCCCCTCGGAAACAACCCACCCCCCTTTCACCAGGCAGCCCCTCCCCACCCTCGAACCCCCGAAAAGTACAAACTTTTGCCTTTACTCTAATCGTGAGGGGGGTCGAGAGCGAATGAGGAGAGGGGGGGGGGCTTTTCCGTCGTGTCTACAACTCGATCAGTTGAGCTTTGTGACGTCATCAGTTACTCGATCAGTGGGATGGGCACGTGAGTACATACGTGCGTGCGTGAAAACCAGCGTGTTCGTGATTTCCTGCCTTTGGTGGCCGCCCGTGAGAACGACTCGCTGTGTGAGCCTTAGAACTCACCATGAACGGCTTCCATTCAATCACACAGTTGACCTCTTTCGAGCTCCCTTCTATTTCTTGTTGTGTGTACACACTATTGCAATAGATACTTTATGACTTTCATAGAAAAATGAAATATATGAAAGAATTCCATAGACAATTCAAACGATTCATTAAAAAAGAAAATAAAAGATCTGTATTACAGAATTACGGATCTGTAAAGTCTCTAAAAGTCCACTCGAGGAAAGAAGAGCCAATAGATTTAGTACTTACAAACAATGATCATTTGGTTCAGGGACGGACTGTCGGGAAAGAGGAAAGGTATGACCGACAAACGCTACTAAGGCTCCAAATTTTCATAGAGGGGATTTTAAAAATGGTGAATGTGGTGAACTGAAATGTAGAATTCAAACATTAAGAATACTTAGGAGATATGGAATACCTTTAAGAATATATTAAGCGTAGTCCAGGTACAAATTATTGCAATGAAGGTCATTAGGAAGAAATGCAGGAAGGTGGAATCAGAGATAGGTAAAAAACATTCTGAGAAGAAAAGGGCCTATCAGCGATTCCAGGTGGAAGGTACTGTTGTGAGTCTGAATCATTATAGGATGACTAGGTATGAGCTAAATAAGATTATTTAGAAAAGAAGTAGGATATCAGAAAGTACATACAACAATAAGAACAATAATAAGAATCCAAGAAAATTTGGATCAACTTGAGAATCCGCCGCCCAGCTTGCCAGAAATGTTTCAACTGGAGAATCCGCTGCCCAGAATTACTCAACTGAAGAATCCGCCGCCCAGAATTACTCAACTGGAGAATCCACCGCCCAGAATTACTCAACTGGGGAATCTGCCACCCGAGCTTATATAGATAATTTAAAGGCATAGAATAGCAAAAAGCAAATAATGTTTATCTTTATGGTACACAAATTAAATATGTAAGCTAACATAATAAACAGTAAATAATTATAAAAGATTGAATGATTTTACACTTATCATGAATATAGTTCGCTTATATGTTCGCATAAATACTAGAAATCATTGGTTCCAAACCTATCTCGCCACATCATTTCACTTGAATAGGTTGCTAATAAATTTCTTCGACAACCTCGCATTTGTTTAATTTTCTGTTTCTGTTTATTCCAATATGACTCAATAGCTTGGGTATGCACACCCGTGTGAGGATCTACACTGTTAATGCTATGATTTACTGTCCTGTGATTTCCTGAGATTTCTAGGCATATTATCAACTACATATTTGTATTTCCAACTTTTATGATCTCAAATCGTATCTTTTGTCTTATCTTAGTGACTAACTGATAAGATATAACTGATATGACAAATATGGGATCCCATATTTGCTAGAAATGTTCCAACTGGAGAATCCGCCGGCCAGAATTACTCAACTAGAGAATCCGCCGCCCAGATGTCTTGGGCGGCAGCCCCGTAAGATGCGCGGCGATTTGCCACCCTGGCCACCGTGCTGACGGGATCCAGCGCTCCGTCCGGCCCCAGCTTAGCCTCTCTTCCTTCCTTTAGATAGCCTGTATTTCTCCCCTACCTCGTCGCTTTTCATACAACCTCTCCCACAACTTTCTCTGGTCAGCCTCTAATTTCACAGGGTAAATGCTGACCTTCTTCTCAAGCCAACCGTCCCGGATCGGGGCTGAGGAAGAAGGGGACAATGTTCTCTAACCCTTGAGCTCCGGTTTGGGATGTTTTTTTTTAACAACCTGCTTCATCCCCACCCATACCTTCCTCACATCCCTTTTCCTCTCCTCTTCAAATTCTATCAATTTTACGCCGTGTCTAAGGTGGAGCCGCCATGCCGATGGACTGCCAGGCCACCAGGCGGGAGGGGTGGTCCCAAATGGCGGCGCCTGGCTCTGCCCGGGCTGCAAGCACCTCTTGAAGTGCGGGCAACTGTGAGAGGTAGTGAGCGATTGCGTCCCGTGTAAAAAAAGAGGGTCACCATGCCCAATGATGAATATAAAAAAAACCCAAACCCCAACTTCCCCTGTAACATCAACGGCACCGCCCTCGGGCAGCTCCAACGAAAAAATGGAGGTACTCCCCCTTGTGCTTGCGCAGGGGACCCTCCATACTTCTTTAACTGGAGAAAGGGCTTACTCTTCTCCTACGCCTACGAATGTAGGGGACTCCCCCTGACCCCCTTCTCTAGAAGGTGCTTTCGGGCACCTCCCTATTTGCAGCGGTAGTCCCTCCTTTTCTTTCTAAGGGGACTGCCAAGAAAGCCAGCAGGCAGCCCATTACCGACCGCCCTCTTGTAAGCGGCTCGGTAGGGTAAACCCCCTTGGGAGGGAGAGGGAAGCCAGGCCCCTTCGGTCGCTTCCCTCAACAGACCTGCTGGCAAGAATCTTAAACCTTGCCGGGGTCAAGGCCTGTGCCTCCCCACAAAAGACTGGTGACGCTGCCAAGGGGACCTGCGATGTCTTGGGAGGGGATGGCCAACTGGAGGCCCCTCCTGTGGTAGACATGGTCCTTGAGGAAACCCAGCCTCAGATGGTAGGGCCTTCCATAGGGGGGGAATCGGGGCTCGGCGCCAAGCACCGAAACTGAATCCGCCCCTATGAAGGGCCTGCTCAAACGGCTGGGGCCTCCGAGGCAGTACAAGGAGGGGAGGGATCTCCTCTGACCGGTGACCCTGCGATCACCAGGACCTTTTCCATTTCGGAGAAGGACCTGGCTGAGGCCGGTCCATCTGGCCTAGGGGCTTCTGTCAGCGGAGGTGAGAAGTGGGTTCATTCCCCGCCCTCCTCTCCTAAAAAGAAGAAAAATACAAGAAAGACTAAAAAGACTCGGGGCTCCTCTCCATCTACGGTGGCTACGGGGATGGATGGGTCTGCTGCCACTCTGGCAAGCGACCAAGCTAAGATCAGGACATCCGACCCCTCTGCTACTCCGGGTGCGGAGCCCCTGACTATGACAAAGACGAAAAGTGCACAGGGCGAGGCCTCGATGACATCAGGGCCCCTCATTCAGAGGTTACCTGGAGTTTTCGAGACCGCTGCCTTCAAACACTTCCTCGTTATTTGCTCCACTGATGGCACCATGTTGGCCAAGGGCAACATGATCTATCAGAGGAGAGGATTAGCTAGTGCAATTGGAAGACAGCCGAAGGTGACCCGTTTCTCGGACGGGAGCCTTCTGGCGAATGCGGCGAATCCCGCCGAGGCGGCCAAGATAAGTGCTCTTCGTACACTTCATGACACCCCGGTGAATGTGACGCCGCACTCTACCATGAACTTTGTGAAAGGAGTAGTTTATGCGAGGGAACTCGTTGGCTACTCCATTGAGGACATCACCCTAGAGCTGGCCGACCATGGGGCGGTCAAGGTCGAACGTGTGATAAGAAAACAGGGAGGGGCCTCGAGACCCACCCCTACACTCTTCGCACGTGGGACTGTACAAGCTCCCTGAGTCGGTGCGTGCTGGTTGTACCGCTACCACGTGAAGGCATTTGTGCCACTGCCATGGCGTTGCTATTACCTTCACCGCTTTGGCCATACGAATCGTTCTTGTAGACGTGCAAAGTCGAGGTCACCTGAAGTTTGTGTAAATTGCTCCAAGGCTGCACACGATAAGTCCAAATTGTGTGTGGCCAAGTGTGTCAATTGCGGAGAGCCGCACCTCGCTTCTTCGAAGCAATGTGGTGCATATCTCCTTGAGAAAGAAATCCTGGCCGTTCAGGCCCAGGATCGTCTTTCATTCCGCGAGGCTAAGGACTTGGTCCTGGCGCGCCCAGCTCTGCCTGGGACGTCATATGCCTCAGTAGTTCGAAAGGCACCCTCTGCTCCTGGCCCATCCAGGCCAACGAGCACGGTTGTTTCCGCGCCCATTCGGAGCCCTTCTGCGGGCTCTACCCAACCCGGGCGCTCCCCTGGTAAAGCTGGCGGCAAAAAGGGTTCATACCCAGCCCCGGCTAAAACCAGGGCTCCCCCCTCTTCCCCCAGCGTGACCGTTTCCCGCAAGGCAAAACGGCCACGCGCCTCCACCGAGTCGTTAGACTCACAGGAGGCACACCCTTGAAGATGGTCGTTAGGCCATCTTCCGGGGTTCCTAACGCTATCTCCCGAAAGAAGGACAGCAACAAAGGAGCTTCGGCTCCTTTGCCCACGCCCCGAGGTGGAGCGAGTGGCTCGGAGACGGTGGTTCCTCGAAAAGAGGGCCCCCCGCCTACGAAGCCGCAACGCCCGCCTAAGGTTTCTAGGCGGAGGGAGGAAAAGACTCGCATGGCAAGCCCAACCTCCCTCAATAAGTCCTCGAAGGCGAGAGCGCCTTCAGCGCTTTGTCAGGCCAACAGCGCCCGGGGTTATGCCCCCGGGAAGCGTACGGCCATTCCCGTGAGGGTCTTCTGTTCGAAGAAGGCCCCCGAGTCTCCTCCGAGCTAGGCCTGGAGAAGATATTCCTTCAATGGAATTGCCGTGGACTCCGGGTCAACTGGGAGGAGCTGCTGAGGCTGGTCTCGTCCCGTTCCCCGTTAGCTATCTTTTTACAGGAGACCATGCTAGGCGCGTGCCCCCTGCCCGCTTTTCCGGGGTATGAGAGTCTTGCGACCCCACCACCGCGGGATGGCCGGGCTGGGGGTTGCGTGATTTACACCCGGCATGATGTCTCCGTTCTTCCTTTCTCTTTAGATACCTCCTTTCAGGCAGTGGCTGTGCAGCTGCACCTGGAAGGGAGGTATACTATCATTTCTGCTTACATTTCACCGTCAGCTGACTTTGACGTGGGAGGCTTCCGCCGCGTCATGGCACGGTTGCCAAGGCCCTATCTCTTGCTTGGAGATATGAACGCCAGGCATCCTCTCTGGGGAGATTACTCCATAAATCCCAGGGGACAAGTCCTTGCCGACCTGATCGAAGAGCTTGAGATAGGTATCCTAAACGTGAATGAGTTTACGCATCACTGTCCGAGAACCACTTCATTTTCTTGCCTTGACCTATCTTTGTGCTCTTCAGATGCACAGCCTGATTTTGATTGGGGGGTGGTCGATGACCTCCATGGTAGTGATCACTTTTCAATTCCAATATCATTTTCAGGGCAACTGCCACCTGAGAGCCCACCTCGGTGTTGCTTGGCACGGGTGCGGTGGCCTGCATTTCAGGAAATGACTGAATTCTCTATCTCAGTCGAGGAGTTTAGGTCGGTAGATGAGGCCGTTGAGTTCTTCTCCGGCAAACTCATCTCCCTGGGCCTGACTACTATTCCTAGGACGTCTGGCCGTTTTGCACGCCGACCACTCCCATGGTGGTCGGCCGAGTGTGAGACGGCCTTCAAACAGAATCGTTATGCCTACATGCGCTATAAGCGCCGCCCGAACGATTTCACTGTCGCTGAATTTCGTCGGGCTAGGGCTAGGTTCCGGTATATTTCGAAGCACGCCCGCCGCTCTTCTTGGCGGGCATACGTGTCTTCACTTAATGGGAAGACCCCTTTAGCTGAGGTGTAGAAGCGAGTCAAAAGGATTTGGGGCAAGTTCTCGCAGGACCCCTCTCCCGTTCTCCAGGAGAATGGGACCGCAATCACGGACCCTGCGTCCGTGGAGGAATCCTTAGCGACCGCTTTTTCCGCATTCTCTAGCCGGGATACTGCTCCGCCAGCATTCAATGCACGTCGTCATGTCGGGGAAGGCCGCCGACTGGACTTCACCTCCAGAGGCGGAGAACCCTTCAACGATAGGTTTACTGTGAGTGAGTTGCGCTCCGCTCTTGCTTCCTGCGCAGACACCGCCCATGGTCCGCACGATGTCACGTACGCCATGCTTCGACACCTGAGGGAACAAGGTATGGTGTTTCTCTTAGATTTGCCTTGCGACCGGTGCCTTCCGCACTTCCCCCATTGAGAGCCTGTTGGTTGGTGCTGGGGAGATGCCACTCGCTCTGCGCCGCGTGCAGTGCATCACTTGCCTGTACGCGCGAGCCCGGCGCCTCCCTCAGGCGCCAAAAGCTCTCACTGCATCCGCAGCTGATCTCGATTGTGCCTATGCCGCCGAGAGACGCTAGTCATACCCTAAGCCCTTTGGGTTTAGGGCCAGGAAACTCCTTCGAGAGGAAGATATAGCCCTAGGGCCGGTGGTGCCCCTGGTTCTGCCCAGGACGCCACCCTGGAAGGTACCACATTTTGCTATTTGTCGCCACATCTCTGCTCCCAAAGCTTGTACGGCACTGGGAGTATTGCGTTCTACCTTTTGGGAGCACACATCGTGTCACGCTGGAACCGTGCCAGTGTATACAGATGGCTCCAAGTCCCAAGAGGGGGTCGGCTTCCGCGCCGTATCCCCTCTGTTTGAAGTCAGCGGGCTCTACCAGGCGCTGCGTCTGTCTTCACGGCCGAGCTAGTGGCAATACACCACTCGGTACGGGAGATTACGCGACGTGCCCGGTTCGGAGACCGGATTGTGATCTATAGCGACCCACAAAGCGCCCTGAGTGCTCTCGGGGCATTGGTATCTCCGCATCCCCTGGTTCGCGATATCCGTGACGCCACGGTTTTGGCGAGCCGGGCAGATGTCAAGATTTATTCTGCTGATTTCCTAGACATGTAAGAATTTCGGGGAATGAGCGCGCCGATGAGGGCTCTAAAGAGTCTGCAAGGACTCTGCGACCGGACCAGCGTTTCGCTCTTCATCACACCGACTACATGGCAGGAATATGGACAGCTCTTCGGAATGCTAGTGGCAATACACCACTCGGTACGGAAGATTACGCGACGTGCCCGGTTCGGAGACCGGATTGTGATCTATAGCGACCCACAAAGCGCTCTGAGTGCTCTCGGGGCATTGGTATCTCCGCATCCCCTGGTTCGCGATATCCGTGACGCCACGGTTTTGGCGAGCCGGGCAGATGTCAAGATTTATTCTGCTGATTTCCTAGACATGTAAGAATTTCGGGGAATGAGCGCGCCGATGAGGGCTCTAAAGAGTCTGCAAGGACTCTGCGACCGGACCAGCGTTTCGCTCTTCATCACACCGACTACATGGCAGGAATATGGACAGCTCTTCGGAATGCTTGGCAAAGAAGATGGGAGACGGTCGAAGGGAACTTAAAGTTGCGTGCCATTGCTCCGTCACTGTTCCCATGGACCTATCCCCCAATGCCGCGACGGCTTCAGGTCGCTTTCTGTCGTCTCCGAATCGGACACACTCGTGTGACGCATCGCTATTAGATGAAGCGCTCGCCTGTGCCCTATTGCGACAACTGCGTCGTCCCCCAGACTGTTCGGCACATTCTTGTCCAATGTCCCAGTCTGAGAGATCTTCGCGCACGTTACCTATCCCGGTACCGGGATGGGCGGGGTCGCTACCGCCTGTCCCTTGTACTCGGGACGCGTGCGTGCATTATGACTGGTGGGCTCGTTGACTTTTGGGGGGAGGCCGGCCTTCTCCCTTGTATTTAACTGTTTTTTTTGTTATTGTTGTTTGTTTTTTTGTAGGTCGCAGGCTCCTGCGCCGGGGGAAGGGGCGTACCTCCCTCCGACACCGGA
Source organism: Ceratothoa steindachneri (assembly GCA_963969495.1). Taxonomy (NCBI): domain Eukaryota; kingdom Metazoa; phylum Arthropoda; class Malacostraca; order Isopoda; family Cymothoidae; genus Ceratothoa; species Ceratothoa steindachneri. The sequence continues at coordinate 179,888,696 of OZ018318.1, read as the reverse complement.
GCTTGCTCCCTGATTGTTATCCCCTTTTTATTGTTGTTTCTGTAGAAAAATTTATTTTAAAGTAGCCTAGAGCTGGGCTGTTTGTTTGCGGCGACTCATGCCCAAGTGGGCAGTCGCCAGTTAGCCCCTTGAAAAAAAAAAAAATCTTGGGTGTCGGATTCACCAGTTGATCAGAAAATTCTTCAGCTATTATAAAATTAATATTAAATCTAGCAGGAATAATATAGGGCCTATCAAATATGAAGGGGTTATGTAGGAATATGATGAGGAAATAATTGAGGTACTTAATGCTCATTTTGATTCATTATTTACAGAAGAGATCCATTAGAAGACATAGTTGAGTTAAATACTAGCAAGGCCTTTGGCTCGGACGACATTAATTATAGGTTGCTTAAAGAAAGTGTGGGAAGCATTGCTGAAGCTCTGGAGAAAATATATACTCGATCACTTAATTTTGGCTAACTGACAAATTATTAGAAAATAGTGAATTTGGGGCTGATTTTTAGAACGGGAGTAAAGCAGACCCAAATAACTTTAGACCAGTAAGTTTAACTCCTATAGTTTTTAAAATTCTTGAAAGTAGTTAAGTGGTATTTCTGAGTATCTAGAGAGTGGTAAGTTAGCTTAATCAACGATTTAAAACAGGTAAATCATTTTTAACAAACTTATTGAAATTTATGGATTATGTGACAAATCCATTGGATAAATGAGAAAATATAGATGTAATTTACTTAGATTTTAGCAGTCTTTGATTTGATTCCACATAGGAGATTGGTTAATAAATTAAAAATTATCGGGATGTTCGGGGAATATTGAAGTGGATAGCTGAATGGCGTAAAGATAGGAAATATAGGGTAGTGTAAAGGAAATAATTTCAGTGAGGGTATCCCTGGGATCAGTTCTGTGCGCATTATTATTTGTAATCTATATTGGGAATCAGTGTCTTTTCTTTCTTTTTTTTTGCAGCAGATGACACCAAATTGGTAGCTTCTGTAAAAGAAGTTGAGGCTAACATTAAAGTCCAAAGTGACTCTTAATTTTCCCAAAAGGGAATTTAGCTATGATGTGGGATGTGCATCGTTTGAACTCAATAGAGGATGAAAAGGACTTAGGATATAGATAGGTCACTGAGGTTTTCTAAACAGTGTATTGAGGCCAAAAAAATAGAGCACATAGGGTACTAGGATACATTAAAAGGAATGTTAGCTACAAGAGTAAAGAGGTTATCCTTAAACTATATAACTCTTATGTTAGCCCACATCCACATGAGTATTGTATACAGGCATGGTCCCCACATTTTAGATATGATATCTACATGCTAGAGTCAGTGCGAAGGAAGGCAAAGGAATATGTAGATAGACTGAGAGTATTAAATATGTTCTGGAATAGATAATTAGATTTTGGAAAGTTCTTTGAGTTGGAGTGTAGTAATATGACTAGGGGTCACCACTTGAAACTTAGAGAAGAGGGCAGTTGGTTGAATGTAAGAAAATATTTGTTCACAAATACGAGGGGCGGTCAATAAGTTTTGCGAATCGGTAGGGCAAAATAGAGGAAGGGGGATGGCTGTTTGTGGGCGTGTTAGGACAAGTTATGACGAGTCAGGACCTGCAGCTGCACGCTCCTGCCTCGTCTATTTAAGAAGCAGTAACTGATTGCAGATCATCAGTCACAAATTTTTCAACAAGGGAGAAGGTTGAGCACCGCGCAGTGATCAAATTTTTGACCAAGGAAGGCAAGAATGCAAAAGAGATCCATGAAGGCATGGTTGCAGTGTACACCGACACCGCCCCTTCCTATGCAACCATTGCTCGCTGGAATAGGGAGTTCCGCCATGGTCGTGAGTCCCTTGAAGATGACACCCGTCAGACGTGACCAACGAGGACACTGTGGCCCGTGTGGAGAGGATGATCCTCGAAAATCAACGGGTGAAGGTCGAAGAAATCGAGCGAGAACTTCGAATATCACATGGAAGTGTTATCAACATCATCCACGACAATTTGGCCATGGCCAAGGTCTCTGCCCGTTGGGTCCCTAGAAACCTCACGCCTCATGATCGACTTCGACGTCGTCAAAGTTCGGAGGAGCTGCTGCTCCTGTACAACCAAGACCCGGCGGGACTCGAGTCACGCATAGTGACAGGTGCTGCTGCTCCTGTACAACCAAGACCCGGTGGGACTCGAGTCACGCATAGTGACAGGTGATGAAACGTGGGTCCATCACTGGGATCCTGAGACCAAGCTCGAAAGCATGGCCTGGAAGCACAGGGGCTCTCCGACCCCCATCAAGTTCCGGACCCAACCCTCAGCCCGGAAGATCATGGCTACCATTTTATGGGATTCTGAGGGAGTGTTGATGGTGGACTATGCGCCTCGTGGAAGGACCATCACAGGCCAATATTACGTCGATAAACTGGCTGGATTGAAGAAGTGCATAGGTCAGAAGCGGCGCGGCAAGTTGACACGCGGTCTCCTGCTCCTCCATGACAATGACGCTGTCCACAAGGCCAGAGTTGAGCAAGCTGCTCTTCGCGAGTGCGGATTCGAGGAGCTCAACCATCCCCCCCCCCTACAGTCCAGATCTGGCCCCTAGCGACTACTTTTTATTCCACCAGCTCAAGGCTGCACTGCGTGGACGCCAGTTTGGGGACGATGAAGATGTCCAGCTCGCCGTCCAGGAGTGGATTGAACAGCAGTCGGAAGATTTCTGGTTGTTGGGAATTTGAAGCCTCAGGGACAAGTGGCGCAAGTGCATTGAAGTCAGGGTAGTTATATTGAAAAATAATAATAACACTTTTTCTCATCTCGTTTCCTTATATCCGAATTTCAAAACTTATTGACCGCTCCTCGTTGAGTGGTAGATTTCTGGAATGATTTACCACAGGAGGTAATAGGAATTTAAATATTTTGCGGGGCAGATTTAAGCTAAGGCCTATTTTCAAGAAGGGGTGTAAAGAAGACCCAAGTAACTTTAAGCCAGTAAGTTTAATTCTTATAATCTGTAAAATTCTAGACAAAATAGGGTAAAGTTGAAGATCACCTCCTTGGCTGCTAATTTATATCCATAGATTATTCGTGTATGCGTTTGGTTATTCGTATATCTGTTTGGTTACTGGAAGCTGGTTTCGAGCCGGGTTATGAGTTACTATATGGAGAAAAGGGATGGGAGCTCCGCCCAACCATAGCCCCACGCTCGCTCCGCTCGCCACATCTCTAAAGTATTGTATACAGTCATGGTACAAACCTGCTGGAGTTAGTGAAAGGAGGGCAACGAAGATGATACCTTACCTGAGACCCCTTGATTATGTACATAGACTGAGGGTACTGATATGTTCTGTGGAAGGTGTGTGACAGGGGATACGATTGAGAAAAAAAAATGTGGGGTAGACAAATTGGATATTAGCAAGTTCTTGGATCTCGAGGCCAATAATAGGACTAGTGGTCATCCCTTGAAGATATTTTTTAACTGTTTAGATCAGATTTACGAAAATATTTTGTTTCCAATAGAGTGGTAGACTTCCGAAGTAAATTACCTCAGGAGGTTGTGGCTAGTCCAAATTTAAATGTGCTCAAGGGAAGGGTAGATGAGTGTATGGAGTGAGAAGATTATGGTTTTATTTGAGGGGGGAGGGGCAAATGTCTATATTTTAATATCGATGCATAATTTAGCCTAACATTAGGTTGAGATAATTAGGGCGATCTCCGCTCTTGTAGGCCATCGCCAGATGGGCGCTAAATAAAAATAATATTGAGGTATATATTGTAGCTTCATGCTTTGTTTTGAGATGCTTAGAAGCAGTATTTTGGACGCAATCGTGTGGATGCAGTTTATGTTAGGAGCTTCATACTGGTGAGGGTGTTCTATTGTGCTTTATTTGCTCATTTTGCATCGCCCGTAGACTATGAAATTTAGGATATTAAATTATTGTTAATGTCATTAACATAGAGGGTGTGAACGGTATTCCTTCTCATGAAGAATCTCTGATGAAAAAATAAATATTTTTCTTAATTTTTTTTTTTAGAAATATTCGTCAAATTTGTGTCAGTTTGTCAATCTAACTCGATGAACCCCCTGTGGCTTCGATGACGGTCTCGAGGCGATCTCGAAACTGGCCACAGGTCTTAGTCACTATCTCCCGTTTTAGGCCCCTGATGGCCCTGGTAATCATGGCCCTCAGCTCGTTCTTCATGTTGCAGCTGGGTTTGTTGGTCTCTCGTTCCACCGTGGCCGACACAAAGAAGTCACGGGAGTTGCAGTCAGGCGAGTTGGGAGGTCAAATGTCGGGTACTGTGTGATCGAAGAAGTTCTCCAAAGGTCTTCCTCGGTAAAATTAATAGTTGAAAATTGCGAACGAATAGTGTCTGTACCCTGTACATTATCAACAACAACGGTCCAAGGTTGGTGTATCCTTGAAGAACGTCCCTAGTGACTGATGTCCATCTTAAGGTTAATCCTATCAATCATCACACTGCGGTCATCTACCCAGTTTTCCAACCATGAACTTTTAATTTTAGCAAAAGTATTTTAAATGATAAGAGTATCAAATGATTTTTAAAAATCTATTTAAACTACACTACTGGCCATAAATATTACCCCCCTAATTTAAATAAAACATAAAAAGGTAAGTAAATGAAAGGCTAGAGTTGTTATAGATTAACTTCAATCTAAACATAAAGAACATAATAAAAGATAACCGATTTAGAGACCATTAAATTTTGGACTCGTCAAAATATCCACCTTTTGCTTTGATAACTGCCAAGCATATTGTTGGCATCTTATTTACCAAAGAAAGCAAATATTCTTGTGGAATTTCTTTTCCTTCCAGCAATTCAAGCATCACACCTAGAGCATCTCTAAATTTGTTTGTTGATTTGCTCTCACTCGCCTCTATATAATCCAACAAGAGGTGGATCGAATTGCAGTCAGGAGACTAAGGTGGCCAATCCAGTATTGTAAGCTGTCCTTCCTTCTCTCAATAACTACGACACCGTCTCGATGTAGCGGGCCGAAAGCAACGCTAAACCCGCGTTCCAACCTTATCCTAGGATTTATGGACCTTGAGAACCCCCGAGGAAGAATTGATACGATTTGATATACAGTCCTTTACTTTACAAAAAATTACAGTTATAATTACAGTTTATATTTACAAACAAAATAAATAAACACCGGTGCACATTTAAAATAAATATTCTATACAAATTGCAGTTTTCCCAACCGAAAACAAAAATAAAATATGACAGGCGCAGAGAACAAATTTCAACAACCCAAACAAGGTCCACACAACAAAACAAAAAAAACAACAACACCCGAACAAAAAGAGGCACGGGACTATCACTTGAAGGCTGGGGTAGTGGTGGTAGTAGTCGTAGTTGTCCAATAAGAAGGGGGACGGGCTCGTCAGCCAATGAAGGTAGGCAGTGCAGGTAACGCCCTCCGTTTCAGGGTTGGGCTGGGCGGAGCACTCGCCTCGAGGATTTCTCTCACAGTCCGCTGAAGCTTCACTCTTGAAGACACAGGATGCGATACTAAAAAAAGCCAAAGAAATTTTTGGTATAGCGTTTCCAAAGAAAAATCTGGTGATGGACTTTGCTATCCCTCGTTGTTAAAATTAATGTTGAGCCTATTAGTATTTTAGCAAAAAAAGACACAATCTTACCTAGGATAATATTCCAATGCGCTGAACAAATAAATTTAACTTAACACTCTAAATATTTACTCTTGTATTTATGTTTAGAAAATTATATCTCTGAAACGAGAGTACAATCAGTTATTATCTGTATTCGTAATAAAAAATCAGAAGGCAAATTATACCCACACACTCACACAGGGGTAGGGAAAGATATATGTAAAGGGGGGTGGGAGAATGGCCCTACAGACACACACACACACACACCGCTTCCCCACATCGATATCTGCTTAGAATCATTGTTCTGCTGCAAGATATTTATTTTACCAATAAAAACGAGCTCCAGATTAGCTACCATGTGTCTGCAAAATTGAATGATTGACATGCTGGTCTAATTTATTTGACCCCCAGCAAAAGAGCTCCAACTAATCGCACTACCTCCGTCCGTTATGCTCACCGTAGGCTTATTACACTGACGACCGACCGAATCGCTCACTTCTTACAAAAACTACGCTTGTAACCCCGAAATTCAGACTAGGATTTACAGCCTAAACTAACTTCCTTGCTTTATTACAATGTCCCAACAGAGGTTTCTTTGCTCTCACTCTGTAGAATAGCTTAGTGTCTCTAAGCCCCCTTTTCACCATTGTGGCGGAGACGTTTGTATATCCCGTAGTATACATATATCTTCAAACATCTTGATAGCATTCCTTACTGTGCTGATCGGTATTTTAATTTTTCTGATATTTTTTTTTTGTAGGAGATTCCTTCCTTGCAAAAAATACGTTGCTTTTCCGTTACAAAAAGGATTTTGAGCACTCGGGGGGCCATAGTGTTGACATGATGATTTTCATGCTGGTTGAAGCATACAGGCTTTCGGAAATTGAGATGTTGATTACTGAAAAATGGTAAGACATACGTTAGTGTAATTTGGTCAAAGTCTTTATTATTATACCCTCACCTGTATAGCATATTGACGACAGAATTATATAAATTCTAGCAATGATTTTGCAGAAAATACCATCATAGAAAAAAAACATTTGATATGTTAAGGAATATAAAAACTGAAGATAAAACAATACTTTCGCTTTTGGGGTCAAACTCGAACTGTATTCTTTAAAAAATATAATGAATCTCTTGTCACACTTTTGGTAAAAAAATGTGTTATTTCTAGTTTTATTAACAAAAAATTAAGTGATGCCAATATTTATGGCCAGTATATCGATAGCTCTATGTTGGTCAAGGGTTATGACAATTTGGTGGAAAAATGCAGCAGATTACTCCTACATGAAGGCCAACACGAAAAGTCAAGTTTTGTATTATTTAATAAGTTTTGAGTCTCAAAATACTTCACGATTTGATCTAACCTCAAGAAGTTTTCCACAACAGAACTTAGTGAAGTTGGCCAATTATATTTGTCGTCTTCAGTCTTAATTTCTTTTTTGAAAATCGGGGTCACATTCGCTTTTTAAATACCTTTGAATTAGTTCTCCTTTAATCGTGGTGGCATTCGCCTCTTTAAATCCCCTTGAATTAGTCTTCCTTTTATCGCTGTTATGTTATTTCCATATTGTCATTTGTTTTTTAATCTAGTCTAGTGGTAGGTTATGGTGTGAATACGGCGACATTTACCCTAGTAGGGCCTCGACAGATGGGTTCCGAAAAAAAAATACTCCTTTAATTGATTGATTAGAAATGGTACAAAGTGGTTTTCTTAATTGGGTTAAAACGCATACTTGACTGCTAGACTAGTTTATTTTCTACAATTGGAGGGGAGGTCTTAATAAAATACCTTTATTTTGCGTAATTTCATCGAGAAGTTACCTTCGGTAATCAAAATTAACCTTTTGCTCAGAGAGATTGTTCCTTGGAGCAGAATCCCTTAACTCTATGCCTTCGTTAGTTTTCGCTTTTTAGTTTTAAGTAAATAACTTCGATATTGTCTACTCTGAAAGTGTTAATCTCGTTTTTCAAGCAGACAAAAATGAGAGCAAGTTGGGCGTCTTTCGTCAATAAACGACGCACTCTGTTTAACGGGAAGATCGAGGAGAGCTAACTCGTTAAAATAACACCAATACAGAACAGGGGCTTCACTGAAGGGCTACGGAATAGAGACCAACGCAGTTTACATTGTAAATACACGAAAAAAAGATAAACGGTTTTGCGTATCTCGGTTTTGTTTAAACCTACGATACATTTCCGCCGATAAGAGAGGAGGGGAAGCGGAAGAGCTCACACGTCTGGGGAATATGGCTGGCATTCAACATTTTTATAAAGATATCGGATGAATTGTCAGACAAATGGGACACTCGTCTTCACACATGCGCACCCAACATAATATTGCTTCTTCGCCACGAGGAATGGTGTGGGTGGCTGGGCAGGAAGCTGAGTGCGATGCGAGATCATCCGATTACCGAGAATTTTATTACATTGAGTAACAGATGGCACGAGGAAGCTTGAGGCGGTGGCGGTGGCGGTGGCGGCGGTTGCGGAGGAGGAGGTAAAGGAATTTGTGCACACTAATCATGGGGGCAATAGAAGGTAATAGTGGGTGACCAGATATGCACGAAGAGCCGTCTTCAAGTGCGGCCTTGCCTTCCCTAGGTGTCGGGGAGGACGAAGTAACACGAGACACCCCATCGATCATTGGAGGGGTTGCCCATTCACCAGTCCTATGCAGCAAAGGGGTGGTTTCCCCTTTGCCATCTTTGGAGCAACCTTCAGGAGAGCTCTACCTAAGAAAAGGTCCCCTCCCTCTTTATGCCTTTTCATGGGTCCCTCCGATTTTCTTCTAGGGAGAGGAGGTTTACTCCTTTACTACGTCTAGGAGTGAGGTAGCTTCCCCCCCCCTCCCATCTGCTTCATAGAGTCGCCATTGGACGACTTCATCCTTCCACCAGCGGCGGTTTCCCTCCTCCTTCTCACAGGGTCTACCAAGAAAGAACACGTGCGGCCCAAAATCGAGCGGATCGATAAAGTCAATCCCCTAGAGAGGTAAGGGATAACAGGGCCCGTCGTACTATGCCCCCCACGGTCCTAGAGGCATCCATATACGCCGTGTAGGGCTGAGGATGCCGGTTCCCCTACCTTCCTTGATAGAGGTCAGGTCGCAGGCCAGAGATTGACATTGACTGAAGGTGCCTCTAATCGGATCTGTGATGACTTGGGGATGGGGGCACATGGAGGCTCCCCTGAGCTGGCTATGATTCCGGAAGTGACCTAGCCACAAATGGGAGGATCTTCCATAGGGGCGAACCTGGGATGAGCTGCGGACGTTCGTATCCTCCCGTTCCCTGTTAGCTATCTTTTTGCAGGAGACCCTGCTGGGCGCGTTCCCCCATGCCTGTTGATAGAGGCGAGTCAGAAAGGGACAAATAAAAAAGAAAAGTAACGTAGGTGATTTGAAACAGCTTCCCGCGTTGCTGGACCACTGTTAGCGAGCGGCGAATCCACTCCACCGGTTATCCTGAGTCTCCCAAAAAACCCCGTATTTAAAGCGAAGCTTTTAAGCCACTCGCTTGCCCTCTTCGTCACGCTACATGCTCACCGTCCCGGGGTATAAGGGTTTTCTGAGCCCCCCACCACGGGATGGGGGCCGAAAAGGAGAAGATGCACGATCGCCGTAAGGGGCACGATGATTTGCCTTCGTAGCCACCGTGCTGACGGGACTCAGCGCTCCGTCCAGCCCCAGCATAGCCTCTTCTCTTTCTTTCAGATAGCCTGTGTGTGTTTACGCTACTTCCTAACTTTCCATAAAACCTCTCCCCCAGCTTTCTCTGGTCGGCCTCTAATTTCATAGGGTAGACGCCGACCAGCTTTCCCTCACCCAACTATCCCGGATTGGGGCTTAGGGTGGATGAGACAAAGTTTCCTCACTCCCGAGCTCCGTCTGGGGTGGTTGGTTTTTAACAACCTGCTTCATCTCCACCCACACTTCCTCACATCCCCTCTCTTTCTCCTTTCAATGTCTATAGATTTTACGCTGTGCCTAAGGTGTAGCCGCCCTTCCGATGGGCTGCCAAGTCACTAGGCGGGAGCAGTGACTTTAAATGGCGGCAGTTGGTTTGTCCGGCCCCGTACTCACCCATAGCAAAGCAGACTACTGCGTAGGGGTGATTAGTGTATGCAGCCCGTGGCATAAATAGGGTTACCATGACCAATAGTGAGTTAAAAAAAATCTCTCTGCCTTTACCTTCCCGTATAACATCGTCCGAGCCGCCCTCGGGCAGCTCCACCGATAAAATGGAGGTAAAATGGACGAGGTTTACTCCTCTCCTTTGCATACGGGTGCAAGGGGAGTCCATCTTGGGTGACTACCTTTTTCTCCCTGCAGTCCCCTTCGATTTCCAAGGGGACTGCCAAGAAAACAGTCAGGCAGTCCATAATTAACCGCTCCCGGCGGGAGCGGATCAATAAGGCCAACCCCCTTAGGGTGGCAAAGGATGACAGGATCCGTCGGCCCGTGCCCTCCAAAGTCCTGCGGGCGCGAATATTGAGCTTACGTGCCCCCCCCTCTCTTCCTCGACGGATGCCAGTTCGCCGGCCCAAGATCTCACGACCAAGAATATCTCGAATGTAATCCGTGATGTCTTAGGGCGGGAGGGGGAGGCCACTTGTAGGCCCTGGGCAAACTACTCTTCAGACGGCTCGGCTCTTCGAGGCACCACAAAGGGAGGAGGCACTTCATCCTCCGGCTGTTCGCCCCGTTCCAGTAGGGACCTTATCCATCTCGGCGAAGCATCTTACTGAGGCTGGCCCATCCGGCCTAGGGGCTCCTTCCAGCGGAGGAGCGAAGCGGGTACACTTCCCGCCCTCCCCTCCTAAAAGAAAAAAAAAACCTGCAAGCCTAAAAAGACTAAGGGTTCCTTTCACTCAGAAGTAGCCGCGGAGACGGAGGGATCCGTTGCCGTTTTGGTAAGCGACCAAGCAAAGATCGGCACGTCCGGCCGGAGGGGGAGTCGCTGACCAAGACCAAAAGTGCAAGTGCGCAGAGCGGAGCCTCGATTACGTCGGGTTCTCTCATTCAGAGGTTACCTGGCGTTTTCGAGCCTGCTAGCTTGAAACTCATCCTTGTTATTCGCTCCAGTGATAGCAGCATGTTGGCTAAGGGCAACATGATCCATCAAAGGAGAGCTTTAGCTAGCGTGATTGGTAGAGAGTTTAAGATGACCCGTTTCTCGAACGCAAGCCTCCTGTCGAATGCGTCGAAGCCCTCCAAGGCGGCCAAGATAAGTGCTCTTCGTACACTTCATGACACCCCGGTGAATGTGACGCCGCACTCTACCATGAACTTCGTGAAAGCAGTAGTTTATGCGAGGGAACTCGTGGGCTACTCCATAGAAGACATCACCTTAGAGCTTGCCCACCATGGAGCATTCAAGGTCGAACGTGTGATGAGAAAACAGGGATGGGCATCGAGACACACCCCTACACTCTTCGTCACGTTCAACTGTGACAAGCTCCCTGAGTCGGTGTGTGCCGGTTAGTATCGCTACTGTGTGAAAACATTCGTGCCACTGCCGGAAGGTACTATTAATGCCACCACTTTGGCCATTCTAATCGCTCCTGTCGACGTGCGAAGTTTGGGTTACCCGAAATCTGTGTAAGTTGCTATAAGGCGGCACATGATAAGTCCATATCGTGTGTGGCTAAGTGTCATTTGCGGAGACCCACACACCGCTTCTTTGAAGCAACATGGTGCGTATCTCCTTGAGAAGGAAATCCGGGCCGTTCATCCCCAGAATCCTCTCTTATTTCGCAAGGCCTAGGCTAAGAAAGACACCCGTGGCGGAATCCTCGCGACCGCTTTTTCTGCATTCTCTAGCCAGGAGGCTGCGCTGCTTCGCCAGCATTCAATGCGCGTCGTGATGTTACAGAAGGCCGCCGACTGGACTTTACCTCCAGAGGCGGAGAGACCTTCAACGGCAGGTTTACTTTTAGTGAGTTGCGTTCCGCTCGCTCTTGGTACGCGGACACCACCCCTGGTTCGGACCATATCTCATACTTCATACTTTGACACCTGGGTGAGCGAGGCATGGCCTTTCTGTTAGATTTGTTTAACATGATCTCAGTAGAGGGTATCCTCCCAGCTCCTGGTAAATCGTTACTCTGCTCGCTTTTCGCAATCCGGGGAGAGATCACTGGACCCCTGCCGGTTTCCGCCCAATCTCTCTAACCTCCTGCGTGTGCAAGTTGATGATGAAATTGGTAAATGTTAGATTATCCTTTTTTTCTGGACAGCGGAGGCCATCTGTCTTCCGCACAGTGCGGCTTCCGCAAGTTCCATTCCACGTCAGATGTGGAGACGCGGTCCATTAAGATTGCTCCACCCTGACCCGGACTTGTTCCTAAACGCGTTTCGCTTGGAAGAGGTGGAATTGCACCGTTTCCATGTTCTTGTTTTTGACCGACCTCTGACCTGGGAGGTTCATATCAGCAGCCTTAGGGTCTCTTGTATCCGTGCCATGGACATTCTTCGTTCCGTGACGTTCAGTACCTGAACTCCTGATAATACTGGTGCCTTACTCTTCTATCGATCCTTGTTTGTTCAAAGCTCGACTATGGATTGCGAGTTTTATGTATCCGCGGGTGAGCTTGTACTGGGCAATGTGGACTCGATTCACCATACCGGTCTAAGCCTGCCGGCCAGTTCCTTCCGCACGTCCCCCATTGAGGCCCCATTTTTGATGCTAGGGCGATGCCACTTGCTCTGCGCCGTGTACTATTCGCCTATACTTTATTGCGACGACTCTGCCTTATGCCTCAGACTGTTGGGCACCTTCTTGTTGAATGTCCCAGTCTGAGTGATCTCCGCTCACGTTACTTGTCCCGCTATCGGGATGATTGGGGTCGCTACCGCTTACCTTTGGTACCCGGGATGGGTTCGTCTATACAGCCTTGTGGACTCTCTTTTTCCTAAGTCACATTTTCTTGCTTTTCTCCTTCTTGTCTTGTTTTTGTTTGCTTGATTTTTTGCCTGTTCTTTTTTTGTATTTTTGTTATTTGTTTTTTTGCATGTTTTTAATATAGCTTAGCATTAGCCTGTGACGTGATTGCGGCCACTTTCCCCCTAGTAAGCAGTCGCCAGATGCGCTCTTAAAAAAAAAAGTACTATGCTGAAATTTGAGTGACGACGACTTGTGCCCACGGAGGCAGACGCCAGAGGATCTTTGTCAAAAAACAAAACAATAAAAATGTTTGGTTCGCTACAGATTTCATTGAGATCATCTTGTTTCCTCCTCTTTGTAGAGTGGACGATCAACTGATAGTATTAACCACCAGAAATTGTTTACCTTTGGCCAGAATGCGACTAGGAACCACCGTGATTCGAAGTTTGAACTTCCGCGATTTAGGTCTTGTACAGTGTGCAATTACTATACATATAGAATTTGTCTGACATGTAACTGGCTACCTGCAGAGGCAGGTAATAGTTGCAGTGTTGAACAATTCAAGGATAGAATTACCCAAATGGTTTTTAGTGCGCAGTAAAATTCATATAGAATGTTCATTTTTTTCTTTTTCAACTGTCCAGTTAAAATTTCCTGTTTGTGTCTTGTCCTTCAATACAACAGGTTCTTTTCACCTTTTCGTGCCCGCTTGGGCGGGCGGAGCGGTGGGAGGGGAGAGCTCTCACGTATACGACGTCGGTTCTTCCCAATGGGACTTGCACGGTATCGGCCGCGAGGCTCCTCCTATGTTTTTCCTCCTGAATCAACCTCTAGTCTTTACCCTAATTGTTCCAAAATTCGACTCGTCAATCCAAAGTATTTTATCCCACTGTTATATACTCTATTGACAATGATATGCACATATTTTAATCTTTTGGCTTTAATAAATGTTTTCTTTGCGCTACATACCCAAGTTTTAATTAATGCCCTTATAATGGTGGAAGGATGCTCCTTATGTTCATGGAGTGTGAGTAATTTTTGATCACAGTCCAACACCTGATGTTCATGTACGAGCATTTCTAACAGATGTACATAATTTAGGTGAGGGTGTAGTGTCTTTACTTACGTTTTCTATCCTATCCGGCATTTTTTTTCTTTCTCTTTTTTGATGTTCTTGTATTACGTGTCTTGAAACGCCAGTTAGTCTTGAAAATTGGCAGTTACTACTGTTTTGTGTTCAATCTCAATAGAAACCTTTACCCTTTTGGTGTAATTCTAACTTAATACTTCAGAAAATACCCCAAAACCAATACAATATCCAATCATAAACTCAGAACCGATTTGAGAGTAGACTTAACATTTAATCATCATAATCATCATTTACTCTATTCATCATCATTATCATCATCATCATCACTAACTCTAAAATTTGAGAAGGGGATTTTTTTTGAGTATTTGAATAATAATAATCATCTTAGTTTGGTTATGACTTATGTTTTTTTATCAAAGTTATTTCTAATAATTCTTCTATAATATCAAAAAACAAAATGATGAAGTTCAGAAATTTTGTAAATATTTTAAAACCCAAATTTAGTTTAGAGTTCCTTTTTAAAATTATTATAATTGGCGAAGTTCAGAAAATTTAGAAAAATTTAACCATGGCTGCTTTTTTTTAGATTTTAAATTTTAATCTTAGTAGCGAAGCCATTGGGTGGTAACATAAAAAAAAAGGACCATTAACTAAGAAACCACGTTGCCTTAATGGATATTGTACAGTACCATTAAAATGAATACTAATTGTAACTTAAATGCCTCAATTTGTTATATGAAAACTCTGTATAGTTAATGGTGCTTAAAAGGAGACCTCGATTTAATTGTGCTGCCTTTAAATTGGAAAGTGCATCAACACTAGTTGAATTGGATTTACCACTACAAAACGTATTTATTTCTATTATTAATTGTTGATTTAGATTTACGTGATAAATCAGAAAAAAATGCACCTGGCCAACAATTTCGTACAGTAACATACAAATATCTTGGGAAAATTCATTTCCCTTTTGATAAGATTTCAATTTTGAGGCCAGAACTGAGCTGTAGGGAGAGGGGAGGCTTTAGGGAGATGGGGGGATAAACCCACTTATGAATTCAGGATCAGTCGCAGACTGTCTCCAACTCGAATTTCTTAATAATAATAATAATAATAATAATAATAATAATAATAATAATAATTGATGTACAGGGTGGTCCTTTACACTCCCTGTTTTAAGTCTTATAACATTTCTAACGAAATCAAATATATTTCATTCAAACACAACATATGTAGGTTTGTTTCGATTACATGGGTTTTATCTATGGTTAGAATTGTATAAATGGCGACTTAGACCATGGTCGCATACGAAGGCAAAATGGCGTACAACGAAATTTAATTCCTAGTCTTAGCTAGGACTAAAGGCCCCTTCACACGACGACACCAGTCACGCCACCAATAGAGGTCATTCCCATCATGGCCGCACTGAGAGTATCGTCTCGTGTGAATAGCTCGTCTTTTTTTGTGTACAGTTTAAATGAGGCGACGTCTTTCTCTGAACTTGTTTGTACTCGTCAAGTTTCTGATCCAAATCGGATCGCAATTAAATTAATATCCAAAACAATTTCATTGATGTACATTTTATTTGAGTTTGTTAAAAAAACTATTAGAGCAGTAATAAGACACCCTGTATATAATAAAGAAGTAAAATCGGTACCATTCACAACTCCTATTTGAAAACATAAATAATAATAGTAGTGGTTCGCCAACCTGCCTATATCCGAGCGGATCCCGACTGGATAATGAAATAGACATAAAGGTCAGCATGACAATTGCTGGTGAGTCCTAGGGGACCAGGTGTCGGTTCTCTTTGGAAAGAGGTGCCGGGAAGTATTGTGTTTTTTACACCAAACAGCGTTCAGGTGGAACCTTCGTCGTCCCGGGGCAGAGGGACCTGCCCATCGGCAGGATTCCTTGGAACAGAGAGAATGTGTGTGTTGTGCTGCGAAAAAGGGAGAGAAAAGAAAGCAGCGTTGTACTTGGCTATGTGTTTGATGAGACCCCGCAAGGGGCGCGGTGATTTGCCATCCTGGCCGCCGTGCTGACGGGACTCAGCACCCCGTCCGACCCCGTCTTAGCCTATTCTCCTTCTTTCAGGCAGCCTGTATTTCTCCTCTACTTCGTCGCTTTCCATATAACCTCTCCCACAACTTTCTCTGGTCAGCGTCTAATTTCACAGGGTAGATGCTGACCTTCTTCTCAGCCAAACGTCCCGGATCGGGGCTAAGGGGGGAGGGAACAATCTTCCCTGACCCCTGAGCTCCGGTTTGGGATGGTTGATTTTTAACAACCTGCTTCATCCCTACCCATACCTTCCCCACATCCCTTTTCCTTATCTCTTCGCACTCTATCAATTCTACACCGTCCCCTAAGGTGGAGCCGCCATGCTGAAGGGCTGCCAGGTCACCAGGCGGGAGGGGTGGCCTTAAATGGCGGCACCTGGCTCTGCCAGTCCTGTACGCACCCCTTGCAGAGCGGGCTACTGTGAGGGGTGATGAACTATTATATCCCGTATAAAATATAGGGTCACCATGCCCAAAGATGAGTCTATCAAAAATGTCCCCGTAATTTCCCCGCAACCACCGTCGGAGCCGCCCTCGGGCAGATCTACAGAAAAAAGGAGCACCCCTTCCCCTCCTGTGCTTGCGCAGGGGACCCTCCAAATTTCTCTAACCGGAGAGGAAGCTTACTCCTCTCCTTGGCCTACGGGTGTAGAGGACTCCCCACTCACCCCCTTCCCTGGAGGTGCTTTCGGGCACCTCCCTGTTTCCAGCCGCAGTCCCCTTTTTACTCTCCAAGGGGACTGTCAAGAAAGCCAGCAAGCAGCCTATAGCCGAACGCTCTCCATTAAAGCGGCTCGGAAGGGCAAACCCCCTTAAGGGGGATAGGGAAGCCAGGCCCCTTCGGTCGCTTTCCTCAAAAGACCTACTGGCAAGAATATTAAACCTTGCCGGAGTCAAGGCCTGTGCCTCCCCAGGCGTAACTAGAGACAGCGCTCTCAACGGGACCTGTGATGTCCTGGGGGGATGGCCAACTGGAAGCCCCCTGAGATAGACATGGTCCTTGAGGCAACCCAGTCTCAGACGGTAGGGCCTTCCATGGGAGGAAATCCGAGCTCGGCGCCAATCACCGAACCAGAATCCGCCCCTATGCAAGGTCCTCCTCAAACGGCTAGGGTTTCCGGGGCAGTACAAGGAGGGGAGGGATCTCCTCCGACCGGTGCTCCTACGACTGCCAGGACCTTCTCTACTTCGGAGAAAAACCTAACTGAGGCCGGTCCATCTGGCCTGGGGGCTCCTGCCAGCGGAGGGGAAAAGCGGGTTCATTTCCCGCCCTCCTCTCCTAAAAAAAATAACAGGAAAAAGATAAAAAGACTCGGGGCTCCTCTCCATCCGCGGGGGCTGCGCGGACGGATAGGTCTGCTGTTTCGGTAAGTGACCAAGCCAAGATCGGCACATCCAGCCCCTTTGTCCCCAGGGTGCGAAGCCTCCAACAAAGACCAAAAATGCGCAGGGCGGAGCCTCGATAACATCGGGACCCCTCATTCAGAGGTTACCTGGCGTTTTCGAGCCCGCTGTCTTCAAACGCATCCTCGTTATTCGCTTCACTGATGGCAGCATGTTGGCCAAAGGCAACATAATCTATCAGACGGAAGCTTTAGCTAGTGTAGTTGGTTGAGAGTCGAAGGTGACCCGTTTTTCGGACGGGAACCTTCTGGCGAAATCCTAAGAGACGGCCAAGGTAAGTGCTCTTCGGACACTTCATGGCACCCCGGTGAGTGTGACGCCGCACTCTACCATGAACTTTGTGAAAGGAGTAGTTTATGCGAGGAAACTCGTTGACTACTCCATTGAGGACATCACTCTAGAGCTGGCTGACGATAGGTCGGTCAAGGTCTAAGCTGCGATTAGAAAACAGGGACGGGCTTCAAGACCTACCCCTACACTCTTCGTCACGTTCGACTGTGACAAGCTCCCTGAGTCGGTGCGCACCGGAGGGTATCACTACCGCATGAAGGCATTTGTGCCACTGCCGCGGCAATGCTATTACTGTCATCGCTTCGGCCATACCAATCGCTCATGTAGACGTGCAAAGTCGGGGTGACTCGAAGTATGTGTAAATTGCTCCAAGGCCACACGCAATAAGTCCAAATCGTTTGTGGCCAAGTGTGTCAATTGCGGAGAGCCGCACCCCGCTTCTTCGAAGCAATGTGGTGCATATCTTGTTGAGAAAGAAATCCTGGCTGCTCAGGCCTAGGATCAACTCTCATTCCGCGAGGCTAAAGACTTGGTCCTGGCGCGCCTGGCTCTGCCTCGGACGTCTTATTTCTCAATGGTTAGAAAGGCACCATCTGCGCTTATGACCCATCCAGGCCAACGAGCACGGTTGTTTCCGCGGCCATTCGGAGCCCTTCTACGGGTTCTACTTAACCCGGGCACTCCCCTGGTAAGGCTGCCGGCACAAAGAGTTCACACTCAGCCCGGCTAAAACTAGGGCTCTTCCACCCCTTCCCCCAGCGTGACCGTTTCCCTTAAGGCGAAACGACCACGCGCCTCCACCGAGTCGTTAGACTCACAGGATGAAACACCCCTGAAGTTGGTTGCCAGGCCATCTACCGAGGTTCCGAAAGCTGTCACCCTAAAGGAGGACAGCAACAGAGGAGCTTCGGCGCCTTCGCCCACGCCTAGTGGTGGGCTGAGTGACTCAGAGACGGTGGATCCCTGAAAAGAGCCCCCTTTCCCCTCCGCCTCCGAATCCGCAATGCCCGCCTAAGGTTTCGAGGCGGAGGGAGGAAAAGACTCGCATGGCGAGCCCAACCTTCCCCAATAAGTCCTCGAAGGCGACAGCACCTTTAAAGATGTCCCCCGCGTCTCCTCCGAGCTAGGCCTGGAGGGCATATTCCTTCAATGGAATTGCCGTGTATTCCGGGCCAACCGGGAGGAGTTGCGGAGGCTCATCTCTTCCCGTTACCCCTTAACTATCCTTTTGAGACCATGCTGGGCGCATGCCCCCTGCCCACCCTCCCGGGGTATAAGGGTTTTACGACCCCACCACCACGGAATGGGGGCCAGGCGGCAGGATGTGCAATTTACACCCGGCATGATGTCTCCGTTCTTCTCTTCGCTTTAGATAGCTCCTTTCAAGCAGTAGCTGTGCAGCTGCACCTTGTTAGGAGGTATAGTTATTTCTGCGTTCATTCCACCGTCAGCCGACTTCCACCGCGTCGTGGCCCGGTTGCCGAAGCCCTATCTCTTGCTTAGAGATCTAAACGGTAGACACCCGCTTTGGGGAGACTACTATTTCAATCCCCGGGGTCAAGTCCTTGCCGACATAATCGAAGAGCTTGAGATCGGTGTCCTAAATGTGGATGCCCGAGAACCGCTTGATTTTCCTGCCTCGATCTATCTTTGTGCTCTCTAGATTCACAGCCTGATTTTGATTGGAGGGGGTCGATGACCTCCATGCTGGGCGCATGCCCCCTGCCCACCCTCCCGGGGTATAAGGGTTTTACGACCTCACCACCACGGAATGGGGGCCAGGCGGCAGGATGTGCAATTTACACCCGACATGATGTCTCCGTTCTTCTCTTCGCTTTAGATAGCTCCTTTCAAGCAGTAACTGTGCAGCTGCACCTTGTTAGGAGGTATAGTTATTTCTGCGTTCATTCCACCGTAAGCCGACTTCCGCCGCGTCGTGGCCCGGTTGCCGAAGCCCTATCTCTTCATTTCACGAAATGACTGAATTCTCTATCTTATTCAAGGAGTTTTTGTCAGTAGATGAGGCCGTTGAGTTCTACGGCAACATTTTCGCCGCGGGACTATCTACTATTCGTAGAAGGGCGGGCCGTTTTGCACACTGACAACTCCCGTGGTGGTCAGCCGAGCGTGAGACGGTCCTCAAGCAGAAGCGTTAGCTCTAACAGGACCCCCCCCCTCCCGTCTCCAGGAGAATGGGACCGCAATCTCGGACCCCGCGTCTGTGGCGGAATCCTTCGCGACCGCTTTGTCCACTTTCTCTAGCTAGGATGCTGCTCCGCCAGCATTTAATGCACGTCGTGATGTTGCGGAAGGCTGCCTGCTGGACTTTAACTCTAGAGGTGGAGAACCCTTCAACGACAGGTTTACTGTGAGTGAGTTGCGTTCCGCTCTTGCTTCGTGCGCGGACACCACATATGGTCTAGACGATGTCCTGTACGCCATGCTTCGACACCTGGGTGAGAGAGGCATGGCCTTTCTGTTAGATTTGTTTAACAGGATCTGGGTTTAACCACGGAGAGATCACTACTACGGCTGGTTTTCGCCCAATCTCTCTAACCTCTTGTCTGTGCAAGTTGATGAGAAATTGGTAAATTTTAGATTAGTTTTTTTTCTGGAGAGTAGAGGCCACCTTGCATCTGCAGAGTGCAGCTCTCACAAGTTACACTCCACGTCGGATGCTCTGCTTCGATTCGAAATACTTTTTTATCGACCATTTGTTCGTTCGAAGCTCGACTACTGATGCGAATTTTATGCATATGCAGATGAATGTGTATTGCGGAAGGTAGGTTCGATCTACCACACCGGCCTTCGCCTGGCGACCGGTGCCTTCTGCACTTCCCCCATTGAAATCTTGTCGATGATGAGCAGATGCCACTCGCTATACGCCGTGCACACTGCATTATTCCCCTGTACGCACGAGCCCGGCGCCTCCCTCAGTCACCAACCGCTCTAACTGCATCCACAGCTGATTTCGACGGTGCCTATGCCGCCGAGAGACGCCAATCATACCCTATGCCATTTGGGTTTAGGGCCAGGAAACTCTTTAGAGAGCTAGGTATAGCTTACGGACCGGTGGCCTACCTGGTTCTGCCCAGGACGCCACCCTGGAGGGTACCACCTTTGGTTATTTGTCGCCATGCATCTGCTCCCAAAGCTTCTACAGCGCCGGGAGTATTGCGTTCGACCTTTTGGGAGCACACTTCATTTCACTCTGGAACCGTGCCATTGTATACGAATGGCTCCAAGTCCCAAGAGGGGGTTGGCTTCCACGCCGTATTCCCCCTGTTTGAAGTCAGCGCGGCTCAGCCAGACGCTGCGTCTGTCTTCACGGCCGAGAAGGTGGTAATACACCACTCGGTACGGGAGATTACGCTACGTACTTGGTTGAGGGACCGGATTGTGATCTATAGTGACTCACAAAGCGCTCTGGGTGCTCTCAGGGCAATGGAATCTCCGCATGCCCTGGTTTGCGATATCTGTGACGCCAAGGTTTTGGCAAGCATGGCGGATGTAGAGATTCTATGGGTTTCTGGACATGTAGGAATTTCGGGGATTGAGGGCGCCAAAGAGTCCGCGAGGACTGGGCGACCGGACCAGCGTTTCGCTCTTCCTCACACGGACTACATGGTAGGAAACGGGTAGCTCTGTGGGCTGCTTGGCGAATAGGATGAGAGACGGTCGAAGGAAACTTAAAGTTGCGTGTCATTGCGCCGCGACTGTTTCCATGCACCTACGCCCCAATGCCGCGAAGGCTTCAGGTTGCTTTCTGTCCTCTACAAATTGGACACACTCGCGGGATGCACTGCCATTTCAAGGAGCGCTCGCCTGCGTCCTACTGTGAAGACCGCGTTGTACCCAACTCTGTTCGGCACATTCTTGTTGAATGCCCCAGTCTGGGCGATCTTCTCGCACGTTACCTTTCCTGGTACCGGGGTGGGCTGGGTCCCCACCACCTGTCCCTTGTACTCGGGACGAGTTCGTGCACATTGACTGGTGGCCCTTTCGACTTTTGTGGGGAGGCCGGCCTCCTGCCCTTTATTTAACTAGTTGCTGTTTTTTTCTGTGTTTTCTTTTGTTATTTTTGTAGGTCGGACGTTCCTGCGGCGGGGGTAGGCGAACCTTCCTCCGACGCTGGAGATTGCTTCCTGCCTCTTGCCTTTTTCCTTTTTTGATTTTATTATTGTTTTTTTAACTTTTTTATGTTACTATTTTAAAGTAGCTTAGTACTAGGTAGTGGTAAGAACGGGGAAGCAGTCTCCAGATGAGCTCCTAAAATAAAAAAAAATCGTTAATGCTTATGATGGTGCATCTAAGGAAAATTATGGTAAGTTTGAAGCATATATTGAGCGAGTGACAAACTCTTAGTCTGGATAGTGTGAAAAATATATGTATATATGTTGGAATTAACAGGTACGTTTAGGTGAAAGATAACCAGAGTGGTTTGATTATATGTCAGAGTAGGGTGGGGGTAAGGCAAGGTTGACATTGCCATGTTTTTTTAATATATATGGGGATGGACTTTATCTCCAGAGGAGGAGAACCCTTCAACGGCAGGTTTACGCTGAGTGGGTTGAGGTCTGCTCTTGCCCCTGGTACGGGCGAGGTCCCTTAGGCTACGCTTGGACACTTGGGTGAGCGAGGCATGTCTTTTATGTTAGATTTGTTCAACAGGTTCTGAGTGGAGGATCTCCTCCCAGATTCCTGGCGAATCACTACTGTGCCCGCTTTTCGCAAACTGGGGGGGAGACATAATTCTACCTCGTCCAATTTCGGCCCAGTCTCTCTAACCTCTTGCGTTTGCAAGTTGATGGCGAAATTGGTAAATATTAGATCAGATCAGCCTTTTTTCTGGACAGCGGAGGCCATCTGCCATCTGCACAGTGCGGCTTCCGCAAGTTCCACTCCACGTCGGATGCTCTGCTCCGACTGGAAAATGCCGCCTGCGAAACCTTCCTCCGTAGACAGCACTACGCCACGGTGTTTTTCGATCTAGAGGCCTATTATAACACATGGCGATATGTATCATGGAGACTCTCCCCTGAGATGGGGGTGAGGGGACGCCTCCCAATGTTTATATCTGATTGTTTGCGAGATCGTCGATTCCGCGTACGGGTGGAGGGAGCCCTCTCCTGCCCAGTGGAGCAGGTAGAGGGTCTCCCCCGGAGAAGTGTCCTTATTGTCATAACTTTGCCCTGAGCATCAACGGCATCACTTCTGTACTGCCGGAAGATGTTCTCGCTACGCTCTACGTGGACGACCTTTCGATCTCTTCTGGCGCGGCCCAGATGCCAACTCTGGAGCATCGACTCCTTGAACCCTGTCTCTCCGTATGCAGAACCGCCCAGGTTTTGGTTTTTCTTTGCCTAGACTAGGGTGGTGTACCTATTCCGCCATCCACGCTCCATCCTGACCCAGACTTATTTCTAAATGGGGTTCGCCTGGAAGTGGTGGACTCGCACCGTGTCCTTGTTCTTGTATTTAAGCGACGCCTCACCTGGGAGGCTCATATTCGCAGCTCTGGTATCTCTTGTACCCACGCCATGAATATTCTTAATTCCCTGATGTTCAGTGCCTGGGGCGCTGATAGGGCTACTGCCTTACTTTTTTATCGATCCTTTGTTCGTTCGAAGCTCGACTACAGATGCGAGTTTTATGCATCCGCAGCCGAGCGTGTATTGTGGAAGGTGGACCCGATCCACCACACTGGCTTTCGCCTGGCGACCAGTGCCTTCCACACTTATGCCTTTGAGAGCCTGCTTGTGGATGCTGGGGAGATGCCCACTCGCTCTGCGCCGTGCACAGAGCATTCCTCACCTGTACACGCGAGTCCGACGCCTCCCTCAGTGGCCAACAGCTCTCACGGCATCTGCAGCTGATCTCGAAAGTGCCTATGCCGCCGAGAGATGTCAGTCATACCCCTTTGACACCCTGGTCGTTGGGTCGTTGGCGCTCCTGGTTCTGCCCAGGTGGCAACCCTAGAAGATACCACCTTTGACTATTGGTCACCACGCCCCTGCTCCTAAATCTTCTACAGCGCCGGGAGTATTGCTTTCAGCCTTTTTGGAGCACACCTCGTGTCACAGTGGAACCGTGCCAGTGTATACGGATTGCTCCAAATCCTAAGAAGGGGTCGGTTTCCATGTCGTATCCCATCTGTTTCAAGTTAGTATGACTCTGCCAGGCGCTGCGTCTGTCTTCATGGCCGAGTTGGTTGTAATAAACTGCTCGATACGTGAGAGAACGCACTGTGACTGGTTCTGAGACCAGATTGTGATTTATAGCGACTCACCAAGTTCCTTGAGTGCTCTCGGGGCATTGGAATCCTTGCATTCCCTGGTTTGCGATATCCCTATTCCCTGGTTCACGATATCCGTGACGCCAAGGTTATTGTGAGCCGGGCGGATGTCGAGATTATCTTCTTCTTGGTCCCTGGCCATGTAGGAACTGCAGGGAATGAGTGCGCCGATGAGGGCGCCAAAGAGTCCGCGAGTCCTGGCACACCAGACCAATGTTTCGCTCTTCCTCACACCTATTACATGGCAGGAATACGGGCAGCTGTCTGGGCTGCTTAGCAAAGAAGATGGGAGACGATCGAGGGTAACTTAAAGTTGCTTGCAATTTCACCGCGCCTGTTCCCATGGACCTACCCGCCAATGCCGCGATGGCTTCAGGTTGCTTTCTGTCCCCTGCGAATTCGATACACTTGCGGGACGCACCGCCATATGATGCAGCGCTCGCCTGCTGCCCTACTGTGAAGACTGCGTTATCCACCAGACTTTTTATCACATTCTTGTTGAATGTTCAAGTCTAGGTGATGTTCGCGCACGTTACCTGTCCCGGTACCGGGACGAGCGAGGTGGGTCGCTACCGCTTGTCCCCAGTACTCGGGGTGGGTTCGTGCACACTGACTTGTGGACTATACGACTTACTGGAGGAAGCTGGCCTCCTCCACTTTATTTGACTGTTTATTTTAGGTCGCAGGTTCCTGCGCTGCTGGCAGGCAGGCCTACCCCCAACCCCGGAGCGCGTTTCCTTCTTGTTGCCATTTTGCTTCTTTTTTTGTAGCCTATATCTTTTTGATCTTTGTTATTCACAGATTGTTATTTGTTTTTTTTTAATATAGTCCTGTAGTAGGCTTTAGTGAGTACGGCGACCTCTGTCCCAAGTAGGCAGTCGCGAGATGGGCCCATACAATTAAATAATAATAAAAAATGGGAATGGGAATTCGGGAAATTGGTTTGAGATTTAGTATGAATGGCGTGTGTGTGGAGGGGGGGGGGGTCTGCCTATGTTGGTAATCTGAGGTCAATGGCTGAGAGCGAGAGGGATTTGGACATTCTGATCAAAGCGTTTGGCCGGCTATGGGTGAAGATGGGGCTAGAAGTAAATGCAGAAAAGAATAAGGGGTGAGGATATGGTAGGGGTAGAGAGAGAATGGGGGGGGAAGAACTGGTTAAAAGGTGTTTATGGTGTGGATGAAATTGGTCTGAGGGGGTGTGGGGGTGTAAGAAAAATGGATGGAAGTAGACTTGTATATAGAATATACAGGAGTGAATGTCAGGCTGTGAGAATGGGTGGAATAGCTTGTAAAAGATGGATTAATCATGTGAGTGAGTGTGTGAGCGAGGAGTATGAAGAGAATATATGAGAGTAAGTGTCATGGTGTAAGAAGGTTTGGGAGTGCGTGTAAAAGGCAGGTTGATTATATGAATGTGTGAGTGAGGGCTGAAGGAGGAAGCAGTGGATGGTAGTGCGTATGGTCGGTGTGCATGAAAGAGGGTTTAAAGACGGCGTGCTCGGAGTCTTCTCCCCAGGGATGACTCCTGACTGGACGCGATTCTACAGCACACAGCCCCCCCCCCCCCATCTCGCTATGGAGGGCCAATTTGTTGTATAGAAAAAAGGTGGTTTTGTGCTTGATAAATCATAAGTGGGTGGGTAGATAGCGGTGTGGATGCACACCGATCTCACTGTAGAAAAGCATTTGGTGATGAGAGGAGGGTCATTGGTAAGATTAGTGGCGCACGATTTTGTTTTTTTGCGTTTTGGGGCCGTATTATATTGTATTATATAAATTTTGAAATGGGGGTTCAACCCCCATACCCCCCTTTAATTGTAGCGGATTACCCCCCCCCGCGCTATTTTAATAATCTAGTAGTATTTGCTAACAAAATCGTGCGCCACTAATCTTAACAATGATCGAGAGTAGTATTGCAGAGTCGTCCCATGCCTCCGGGCGAGACTCGCGTCCCCAAAACTAAGCGAGCGCTCCCCCCCTACTCCTTCTGGCCCATATATATGAGATCAGGCGGTGCAAGTGGGGAACATGGGAGGGAGTGTGGGCCCCTTCACCTCTCCTAGCCGACCCATACCCGATGCGGCGAGGGGCAACGGTGTTCCCTAACTCCCTCTCAGAAGGGAGTCGTTTTCCGGTTCTCGCGTCGGCTAATTAGCTTCCTTGTGTGTGTGCGTTAATTAGTTACCCTCTTGCCCCCATCCACCCCACTTTGTGGTTCTCATTCTGAGGAACCCTCCTGGAGGGGTGAAGAGGGGGGTAAGACTGCCAAGAATATTGATGAGGCTCCCGCGTACCCCCCCCCCCGCGTCAGCCGCGAGCGCGCCTCCCATATTCACCTTTCCACAGTCGCCCGCTCTGCCCCCTTCCCCCACCTCCCGGGGGGATTAGGGGCAACTTCTGACTGGTCGTGGGTCGCTTTGTGCGTCTCCCGGGGTGTTGCAGAGGCAAGAGAAGCACCCCCTCTTAAGGCTATTATGCCCTGCCCGTTCTTCAGGCGCCCCCTTCTTCGGTTGTTCGGAACCCGCGATGTTCCCCTGTCTTCCCCTTCCCGTCCCACCAGGTGGAGGGTGCGGTCACCCACCTCCAACTGATCCTAGGGCTTCAAGGATAACTTGTTGGCGATCTCCTCCCCCCTTCTTACCCCGCCTCGAGGACACCGGTAGATCCGCAAGGAGTGGAGCCACGCAGTCTGGGCGAGCGGCACGGCCAAGATATTACCTCTCGGTGGGGCCGACCGGATTAACAAGGACTGCGTTCAGTTCAAGGATTAACGAGACTATCTGTTACAGGATTAACTAGTCGTGCACTGAGCTCAATGTATTAACGAGAATCGCGCTCAGTTCATGGATTAACGATTATCGCACTCTGTTTAAGGATTAACAAGGATCAAACTTAGTTCAAGGCTTAACAATGGCACGCAACTCTCACGGAGGGCAATCGGAATAGCGACACTGCGAATTTGAGTACACATATATACTGAAGATGAAAAATCACAAAAAGTACCCAAGCAGCAAGAGTACAAGACTACTGGAATTTTCTACGAATCGAGCGGTGTCTTGCAACCAACTCGTCCGTGAAGATAGATGCAGCGCCGGATTATCCTCACCGGCTTCTGAGCATGCAAGGCCCCGCCCCCCTTCTGGATTTAGAGGAATATGAGTAGAAGGGAACGAACTTAGTGTCACCATGAGTGCTAATAGAAAATCAAAGGCAGCACTCAAGGTGCTGTAGAAACTTTGGTAACAGAGGCGTTTCGACAAACATTCAAAGGTTTAGTCTCTAGGGTAGTGCCTTAGGCGGAACCAACGGCAACACCGGCCTGAGGGTTACATCAACACTCGAAGGAGTTCAGAGCACTACACCCGATAGGCTTAGGGCAAGATTGAGATCTTAAGTCTGCAAAGCTCGGTTGAGATGGGCCACAGATGAAATGAGAGAGAGACGACTTGGGGAGACGCTGAACCCGCGCGTGGATGTACCAGCGCAGTGTTCATGACATAAAACGAGCTGCATCTCCAAAGCATAGACACGGAAGCTCTTTAGGGAAAAGCATGAGGCACGGTCACCACATAGAGACCGGCGTGGTGGGTTGAATCGCCCATCCTCAATAAACTCTGCTGGGACTCAGAGCCCCGTCTGACCCCAGCGACCCGTCCGGCCCCAGCTTAGCATCTTCTTTCTGACACCCTGTCTTCTTACCCTGCTTCCCCACTTTCCATACAACCTCTCTCACAACTTTCTCTGGTCGGCCTCTAATTTCACAGGTTAGACACCGACCATTTGCTATCACCCAACCAACCCGATTATGGTAGTGAGTTTTTAATAACCTGCTTCATCCCCACCCACACCTTCCTCACATCCCGTTTCAATGTCTATCCATTTTACGCCGAGCCTAAGGTGGAGCCGCATTGCCGATGGGCTGGCAGGCCACTAGGCGGGAAAAGTGACCTCAAATAGCGACAGCTGGGTTCTGCCGACCCCATATTCTTCCCTCGCAGAGCGGGCTACTGCGTGGAGTGATTAGCGTGTGCGTCCCGTGTAAACTTAGAGGGTCACCATGCCCAATGATGAGAACTTCACAAAAAACTATCCCCTTCCCCTTTACCACCGTCGGAGCCACCTTCGTGCAGCTCTACCGGAATAATGGAGGTCCCCCTTCCCTTGTGCTTTCGCAGGGGACCCTCCAAAACTTTTCGACCATAGAGGAGGCTTACTCATTTCATATGCATACGGGTGCAGGGGACTCCCACTCACCCCCTTCACTAGAGTAGCCCATGGGTGACTCCTTCTTTATAGCGTCAGTTTTCCCTTTACTTTCCCAGGGAACTGCTAAGAAAGCACGCCAGCGGCCCATGAGAGCGGCTTGATAGGGCCAACCCCTTAGGAACGGGGGGCTAGAGATGACAGTTCCCGTCGGCCCGTGTCCTCTAAAGTCCTGCTGGCACGAATAACAAGTTTACAGGGGGTCACTGTACGTGCCCCTTTCTCTTCCCCGATGGATGCCGGTTCGCCGGCAGACAATGAGACTAAAGGTACCTCGAAGGGGATCCAGGATGTATTGGGAGATGGGGGGGGGATTGTTACATGTAGCCTCCCCCGCCCCGAGATGGACTTGATCTCTGAGGTGACCCAGCCCAAGATGGTAGGATCTTCCAGGAGGTCGAACCCTTTCTTCTATTCACAAGATATCTTTTTGTTGTGTCCCTAGTCACGTGGGAATCCCAGGTAATGAAAGGGCGGATGTTGTGGCCAAGGAGGTGGCATCATTGGGGACACCCCCATTAACCCCAGTCCCACTTCGTGATGTATATCCTCTCATCAAGCTCCATTCCATAAAACCTTTAGTCCTCCCATGGCCACGTACCATGAGACCACGTAGACTGGAGGTTATTTTGTACTGACTGAGGATAAGCCATTTCTGCCTAACTCATGGGCACTTGATGAATGGACAGCCCCCACCTTTGTGCATCCTGTGTGGGGTGCAGCTGTCCATCCTTCACATCTTTGCCGAGTGTCCCCTTTTGAGAAATCGTGCGAGGAGGGTCTTCCCTTTCATCTTTTAGCCAAAATTTAATATATTGTTTCATGATTTTATATTCTCTATTCTTGCATTTATTGTTGATCCATCTATAGTTTATTTTTAATATCCTTTTACACCCTTTGATGGTTTTAAATTCCTGTACTTCCATTCTGATTTTAATTTCATAGCTATATTTTTGTATATTCTCTAGATGTCTATATTTTTATTGAGAATTTTCATGCAAACTACCCGTCCTTGAATTTGGCTGCGGGCTAGTCCGTTTGGGCTTTGCAGCATTTATTTTCGGTACTATTCATTCATTCATGAGGTATAACCTGGGCTCGGTGCCAAGCACTAAACCCGAATCCGCCCCTGTGCAAGGTCATCCTCAGACGGCTCGGCCCAAAGGGGCTTTACAAGTAGAGGAGGGATCTATTCCCCGGCTGCTGTCCCTGTGACAGCCAAGACCTTCTCCATTTCAGAGAAAGATCTTGCTGAGATCGGTCCATCTTTCCCAGGGGCTCGTGCCAGCGGAGGGGAGAAGCGGGTTAATTCCTCGCCCTTCTCTCCAAAAAAGAAAAGAAACCGAAAGAAGACTAAAAAGATTCGGGGCTCCTCTCCTTCGGCAGAGCCACCCGGACGTACGGGGCCGATGCCGTTTCGGTATGCGACCAAGCCAAGATCAGCATGTCCGCCTGCGGTGCTTCCCCAGGTACGCAAAGAAAAAGAATAAGAAGACTCGGGGCTCATCTCCATCTGCGGGGACGGATGGGTCTGCTGTCACTTCGGTAAGCGACCAAGCTAAGATCGGCACATCCCTCACCTCTGCCCCCCCCCACCGGGTGCGGAGCCCCTGACTAAGAAGAAAAGTGCGCAAGGCGGAGCTTAGATAACATCGGGGCCACTCATTCAGAGGTTACCTGGTGTTTTCAAGCCCGCTGGCTTCAGACGCTTCCTCGTTATTCGCTATACTGATGGCACCATGTTGGCGAAGGGCAACATGATCCATCAGAGATGTTTATCTAGCGTGATTGGTAGAGAGCCGAAGGTGACCCGTTTCTCGGACGAGACCCTTTTGACGAATTCATCGAATCCCTCCGAAGCGGCCATAATTATTTCCCTGTGGTCACTTAATGTCACGCAAGTGAGTGGGAGGCTGCACCCTACCATAAACTTCTTGAAAGGAGTCGCTTATGCGAGGGAACTCGTGGACTACTCCATAGATGACACGTCAGGCTCCAGCTTACCCTCTTCTCCTTTCTTCAGTCAGCCTGTGTTTCTTCCCTACGTCCTTACTTTCCCTACAACCTCTCCCACAACTATCTCTGGTCGGCCTCTATTTTCACAGGGTAGATGCTCACCTCGGCCAACTATCAGGGCTGAGGGGGGAGGGGACAATGTCCCCTATTTCCTGAGTTCCAGTTTGGGATGGTGGGTTTTTAACAACATGCTTCATCCCCACTCATACCTTCCTCACATCCCTTTTCCTTTTTAATTCACACTCCGTGCCTTCGGCATGGCGGCTCCCCTCCAGAGACCTGCTGGCTCGTATACTGACTTTAGCAGGGGTAAATGCCTGTGCCTTTCCATGCTCGACTCGTGGGGGGGGAAATGGCCAAATGGAGTCCCCCCCCCGAGATAAACATGATCCTTGAGGCAACTCAACCTCAGACGCTAGGGTCTTCCATGAGTCCGCCCCTATGCAAGGTCCTCCTCAAACGACTCGGGTCTCCAAGGCAGTACAAGGAGGGAGGGATCTGGTCCTCCGGCCGGTTCCCCTGCGACCCCCAGGACCTTCTCGATCTCGGAGAAAGACCGTGCTGAGGCCGGTACATCTGGCCTGTGGGCCCCTGCCAGCAGAGAGAATAACGGGTTAATTCCCTGCCATCTTATCCTAAAAAGAAAAAGAATAAGAAGACTTGGGGCTCCTCTCCATCCGCAAGGGCTGCGGGGACGGATGGGTCTGCTGCCACTTCGGTAAGCGACCAAGCTAAGATTGGCACATCCCTCACCTCTGCCCCCCCCCGGGTGCGGAGCCCCTGACTAAGAAGAAAAGTGCGCAAGGCGGAGCTTAGATAACATCGGGGCCACTCATTCACAGGTTACCTGGTGTTTTCGAGCCCGCTGGCTTTAAACGCTTCTTAGTTATTCGCTCCATGGATGGCAGCATGTTGGCCAAGGGCAACATGATCCTTTAGAGGAGATCTTTAGCTAGTGTAATTGGTAGAGAGCCGAAGATGACCCATTCTCGGGCGGGAGCCTCCTGGCGAATGCGGCGGATCCCTCCAAGGCGGCCAAGATAAGGGCTCTTCGGACACTTGATGGCACCCCAGTGAGTGTGACGCCGCACTCTACCATGAACTTTGTGAAAGGAGTAGTTTATGCGAGGGAACTCGTGGACTACTCCATAGAAGATATCACTCTAGAGCGGGCCGACCATGGGGTGGTCAAGGTCGAACGTGTGATGAGAAAAGAGGAACGAGCCTCGAGACCCACCTCTACACTATTCGTCACGTTCGAATGTGACAAGCTCCCTGAGTCGGTGCGTGCCGGTTGAAACCGCTACCGTGTGAAAGCATTCGCGCCACTGCCGCGGAGGTGTTATTACTCTCACCACTGTGGCCATACGAATTACTCATGTCGACGAGCAAACTCGGGGTCACCCGAAGTCTGTGTGAATTGCTCCAAGGCCGCACACGATAAGTCCAAATAGTGCGTAGCCAAGTATATCGATTGCGGAGAGCCGCACCCCGCTTCTTTAAAGCAATGAAATCCTGGCCGTACAGGCCCAGGATCGAATCTCATTCCGCAAGGCTAAGGACTTGGTCCTGGCACGTCCAGCTCTGCCTGAGACGTCCTGCTCATCAAGGCCAACGAGCACGATTGTTTCCGCGCCCATTCGGAGCCTTTTTGCGGGTTCTACTCAATCCGGCCGTTACCCTGGTAGAGCTGGCGGCACAAAAGGTTCACATCCAGCCCAGGCTGAAACCAGGGCTTCCGCCCATTCCCCCAGCGTGACCGTTTTCCGTAAGGCGAAACGGCCACGCGTCTCCACCGAGTCGTTAGACTCACAGGAGGCAACACCTCTGAAGTTGGTCGTCAGGGGTTCCTAAAGCTGCCCCCCAAAAGGAAGACAGCAACAAAGGAGCTTCGGCTCCTTCGTCCACGCCTACTGGTGGGCTTGATGGCTCAGAGACGGTGGATTCTCAAAAAGAAGTCCCCCCGCCACCGAAGCCACAACGCCAGCCTAAGGTTTCGAGGCGGAGGAAGGAAAAGACTCGCATGCTAGCCCAACCTCTCCCAATATGTCCTTGGAAGCAACAGCGCCTTCAACGCATTTACCGTCAGCAGCCCTGGCGGTTATGCCTCCCGGAAGCCCACGGCCATTCCTGTGGACTCCGAGCCAACTGGGAGTAGCTGCGGAGGCTCATCTCGTTCTGTTCCCCGTTAGCTATTTTTCTTACAGAGACCATGCTAGGCGCGTGCCCCCAGCCCGACCTCCCGTGGCATAAGGGTTTTGCGACCCCACCACCACGAGATAGGGGACGGGCTGGGTAATGCGCGGTTTACACCCTGCATGATGTCTCCGTTCTTCCTTTCACTTTAGATACCTCCTTTCACTTTAGATACCTCCTTTCAGGCAGTGGCTGTGCAGCTTCACCTGGATAGGAGGTATACTATCATTTCTGAATACATTCCACCGTCAGCTGACTTCGACGCGGGGGACTTCGTCCGTGGTTGCCGAGGCCCTTTCTCTTGCTTCGAGATATGAACGGCAGACATCTTCTCTGGGGAAACTACTCGATAAATCTCAGGGGCAAGTCCTTGCCGATCTGAACGAAGAGCTTGAGATATGTGTCCTAAATGTGGATGAGTTTACGCATCACTGCCTGAGAACCTCTTCATTTTCTTGTCTAGATCTATCTTTGTACTCTCAGGATGCACAGCCTGATTTTGATTGGAGAGTGGTCGATGACCTCCATGGTAGTGATCACTTTCCGATTCAAATATCATTTTCAGGGCAACTGCTGCCTGAGAGCCCACCTCGGTGGTGCTTGGCGCGGGCGCGGTGGCCTGCATTTCAGGAAATAACTGAATTATCTATCTCAGTCGATGAGTTTAGGTCGGTAAATGAGGCCGTTGAGTTCTTCTCCGGCAACCTCATCGCCGTGGGCCTGACTACTATTCCCAGAACGTCTGGCCGTTTTGCACGCTGACCACTCCCTTGGTGGTCGACCGCGTGTGAGATGGCCCTCAAACAGAAGCGTTATGCCTACCTACGAAATAAGCACCGCCCGAACGACTTCACTGTCGGGCTAGGGCTAAGTTTCGGTATATTTCGAAGCACACCCGCCGCTCTTCTTGGCGGGCATACGTGTCTTCACTAAATGGGAAGACCCCTCTAGCAGAGGTGTAGAAATGAGTCAAAAGAATTCGGGAGAAGTTCTCGTAGGACCCCCCTCCCGTTCTCTAGGAGAATGAGACCGCCGGCTGGACCTCACCTCCAGAGGCGGAGAACCCTTAAACGACAGGTTTACTGTGAGTGAGTTGCGTTCCGCTCTTGCTTCTAGCGCGGACATCGCCCATTATCCTGAGATCTCCGTACGCCATGCTTCGACACCTGGATGGGCGAGGCATGGCCTTTCTTTTAGATTTGTTCAACAGGATCTGGGTAGAAGGTAACCTCCCAGACTCCTGGCGAATCGCTATTCGGCTAGCCTTTCGCAAACCGGAAAGAGATTGTTCTACGCCAGCCAGTTTCCGACCAATTTCTATAGCCTCCTGCCTGTGCAAGTTGATGGAGAAATTCGAATATGTTAGATTAGCCTTTTTTCTTGACAGCGGAGGTCATTTCTGTGCTGCACAGTGCGGCTTCCCTAAGTTCCACTCCACGTCGAATCCTCTGCTATAAAAGGAAAATGCCGTCTGCGAGGCCTTCCTTCGTAGACAGCAGTTCGCCACGGTGTTTTTCGATTTAAAGAAGGCTTATGATACCGCATGGCGATACGGTATCATGGCGACTCTTCACACGATGGGGGCGAGGGAACGCCTCCCGTTCTGAATTTTTGCAAAATCATCGATTCCGCGTACGAGGGAAGGGAGCCCTCTCCGGCCTAGTGGAGCAGGAAGAGAGTGTCCCGCAGGGAAGTGTCCTCAGCGTTACACTCTTTGCCTTGAGCATAAACGGCATCACCTCGGTGCTGCCGGAAGATGTTCTCGCTACGCTCTACGTGGATGACCTTTCCATCTCTCTTGGCGTGGCCCAGATGCCAACTCTGGAGCGTCGACTCCAACAGGCATTGAACCGCGTCTCTCGCTATGCCGAAGCGCACAGGTTTCTATTTCCTTTGGCCAAGACTAAGGTGGTGCATTTTTCCACTATCCACGGCTCCACCCTGATCCAGATTTGTTTCTTAATTGCGTGCGGCTGGAAGAGGTTGAATCGTACCGTTTCCTTGGTCTTTTATTTGACCGAAACCTAACCTGGGAGGCTCATATTTGCCGCCTTAGGGTCTCTTGTACCCGCGCCATTAATATACTTCGTTCCGTGACGTTCAGCTCTTGGGGTACTGATAGGGCTACTGCCTTACTTTTTTATCGATCCTTTGTCCGTTCGAAGCTCGACTACGGATGCGAGTTTTATGCATCCGCAGCCGAGCGTCTATTGTGGAAGGTGGACTCGATCCACCACACCGGCCTTCGCTTGGCGACCGCTGCTTTCCGCACTTCCCTTATTTAGAGCCTGATTGTCGATGCTGAAGAGATGTCATTATCTATGCGCTGTGCACAATGCATTATTCGCCTATACACACAAACGCAGCGTCTCCCTTTCTCGCCAATGGCTCTCACTGCATCCGCAGCTGATCTCGACGGTGCCTATGCCGCCGAGAGACTCCAGTCATACCCTAAGCTGGTATGGAAACAGGTTCTGCCCAGAACGCTACCCTGGAGGTTACCACCATTGGCTATTTGTCGCCACGCCTCTGCTCCCAAAGCTTGTACAGCGCAGGGAGTATTGCGTTTGGCCTTTTTGGAGCACATCTCTTGTCACGCTAGAACCGTGCCAGTATATACGGATGACTCCAAGTCCGAAAAGGGGGTCGGTTTCCACGCCTTATCCCCTTTGTTTGAAGTCAGTGGGGCTCTACCGGGTAGTTCGTCTGTCTTCAAGGCTGAGTTGGTGGCAATTCACCACTCGGTACGGGAGATTACTCGACGTGCCCGGTCGGAGACCGGATTGTGATTTACAGTGACTCACAGAGCGCGCTGAGTGCTCTCAGGGCATTGAAATCTCCGCACCCTCTGGTTCGCAATATCTGTGATGCCACGGTTTTAGTGAGCCGGGTAGATGTCGAGATTATCTTCTGCTAGATTCCTGGACATGTAGGAATTGCGGGGAATGAGCGCGAGGACGAAGGCGCCAAAAATTCCACGAGGACCGGGCGACCGGACCAGCGTTTTGCTCATCCACATACAGGCTACATGGCATGAATCCGGGCAGCTCTTCGGAATGCTTGGCAAAGAAGATGCGAGACGGTCCAGGGGAACTTAAAGTTGCGTGCCATTGCGCTCTGACTGTTCCCATGGATCTATCCCCCAATGCCCCGACGGCTTCAGGTCGCTTTCTCTCGTCTCCGAATCGGGCACACTCATGCGACGCATCGCCATTTAAAGGAGCGCTCGCCTGCGCCCTATTGTGACGACTGCGTCTCCCCCCAGACTGTTCAGCACATTCTTGTCGAATGTCCCAATTTGGGTGATCTTCGCGCATGTTACCTGTCCCGGTACCGGGATTGGCGGGGTCGCTACCGCCTGCCCTTGTACTCGGGATGAGTTCGTGCACATTGACTGGTGGACATATCGACTTTCGGGGGAGGCCGGCATTCTCCCCTTTATTTAACTAGTTGTTTTTTGTGTTTTTTTGTTATTTTTCTAGGTCGCACGTTCATGCGCCGGGGGAAGGCGGACTTCCCCCCGACGCTGGAGCTTGCTTCCTGCCTCTTGTCTTCTTCCTTTTTTATTTTATTGTTGTTTTCTGCATGTTATTTTAAAGTAGCCTAGTACTAGGTAGTAGTGAATACGGCGACTTATGCCCAAGTAGGCAGTCGCCAGATGAGCTCTTAAATTTAAATTAAAAAAATCGAAGATCCCGGCAGTCTCTCGATCAAGGGCCCAAGCTCGAATATCACGGGTCTGGACCTACCTGCCGTATCCGGGTTACCTGTCGTGGCAGAGTAGCTTCCCAGTAAGGAACAAATCCCTTAATCTATATATTTCTTTTATTAGGGGAGGAAGGCGAGGTTTGAAATCATCTCCTCTCCCCCTTCCAAATGGGGCTGCAAGGCCAGCCTGGCCTACCTCGGCCTGCAGAAGGAGCCGACAGCCTGTGAAGCTTCACCCTTGAAGGAGGAAAGCCCCTATCTCCTTTTAATTGTTCGGGGGCCCGTTTACCCTTATGAACGATCTTGCCCTGGAGCGGAGTTAGTCTCTGGGTATGGCTGTCGAGCCATTGTCCTCGTAAATACCCAACCGTTTGAGGTGGGTGCACTTTGGGGTTCCCATTCGCCTCGAGGGGGTCCTTCTCTCGGGTGCTCCCCTCTCAAGGCGCCCGAGATCTCAACCGGTTACTTTTGGGGGTACGTTGCCTACTTATGGATCGCAACTCTGGGTAGTTCCGGAACCAGTCCCCTGCCCCTTAAAAGTCACAGTTTGCCTCTCGAAGAATGGGGGTAGAGCCCAATGAGGTCTATCGCCCATGATCCCCCTCGGGGGGGGGGCTCTGCACATACTCTGCCGCTACGGAAGACCCCTTTGCCAGTTAAGGGGTGGTGAGAGAAGAACCTTTCCATCACTGAGGGTTGCCTCCCCCTGGCACCGAGGTCTGGCGGAGTAGGGAGGACGTGCTGCCCCTCCGGGTACACGTGGTGCCCCTCTACAGTGAAGAGAGTATAGGAAGCGTATGAGTAAAGAATTACTTGATTTTAAAGAGTACTGGAGGAGTTTGAGTACTCAGTACTATAGGATGATGAGCACAAAAGTACTCTAGGAACAAGGGTTCAAGAGGACTGGATGTATATGAGTATGAATACTCGTGGACCAAGGATACGAGACTGGGGGAATATGAGTGCGAGTACTCGGGGACCAAGGATACGAGACTGGATGTATATAAGAACAAGTACTCGAGGACCAAGGATACAAGACTGGATATATATGAATGCGAGTACTCGAGGACCAAGGATACGAGACTGGAGGAATATGACTGCGAATACTCGAGGACCAAGGATACGAGACTGGATGTATATAAGTACGAGTACTCGAGGACCAAGGATACAAGACTGGATATATATGAGTACGAGTACTCGAGGACCAAGGATACGAAGCTGGAGGAATATGAGTGCAAGAGTACTGGAGGAATCGTATGCAAATGCGAGGTGAACAGCGACGTCGTTTGTTCTTTCCTTCCCGATCGCTCTCGAGCAAGAAGAATTTGCCTTCGGAGGAAGCAGTGCGTTTTTCCCGCACCCCCCTCCTTTCCCCATGCCTTCCACCATGCCTTCCACCACTACTAAATGGGGATGAAGGTTGTGGGGGGCGTTATTCCTGCAATGTTTCTACTAGTGTGTGTCGGGATAAGAGGGGGGGGGGGTAGCCCAATTCAAAATCCTTGTCACTAGTTGTGTTGTCCTGACGCCTGATGTCGGTCTTTGTGTCGTTGGATTTTTCTTTTATTTAACCCTGTATACCTTGAATTAATGTTTATAAATGGAAAACATATTAATTACTTTTATCGTGTCTATTAAGTGGTAAATAGTTAGTGGCAAACGGCGCGCAAATCTGATGCAACACTTGGCTGAACCTAAACAAAACGTGTGTCGTACTCGTCACCTTCGCTTGCTCGACTCCACCCATGTAATTTCTCTTGCTATAAAGCCTTTATTTTCTTAGTGACGAATTCGTCACATTCGGGCATAAAGGCCTAAAGCAAAACCAATGAAGACGTGTCCCGCTGACACTTTGTAAGGACATCTGTAAAGAAACTAGTGAAGATTGAGGAAATCAAGATGCGGATGATCTATAGTCACAAATCTTCACACAAATACTGGGAACTTGGGGCGGGTGGGGCACGATAACTTTCAGATGTCCGCTGCAGTATGCCGTTGTGTTCGATGAATGTTGTCTACTGACTGAATAAAATGTATGAATGGGATTCTTTAATGAATGACCTTTCAATCAAAAGTACCTTACAGACCGTCGATTCGTCGCTTACTGGACATGGTTTGGTTTCATTTGTACTCGGGTCTACGGATATGTTTGAAAGAAGCGATCACCAACAAACCATCATAGCACATTTATTGTGTCTCCTATTTTATGAATCATTCATGCCCAGAATATGATGGCACAAAAAGATTTTAAACCTCATGGTCAACCAGACACGAGTGACCTTTTCAAGTAGACGATTGCAATAATAAATGGCTTCGTAACTGAAAAGTCATAGAATTTATCGCTTAACCATCTATGAGAATGTGTCAAATCCTGAATAACCATAATAAAAAAATGCCCTTTCGCGATGAAAGGTTAAAAAAAAGGTCATTAAAAGATTAAGTAGTTAAACCGGCACGAGGCTGATCTACTCCTAAAAAACGGTATTGAATGCTATTATTCATTCCAGATAATTACAAAATTATTGCGTTTGAAGTAGTTGTAGATTTCATCGACCGACGAACGTATCTCAAACCATAACGGTCGTACTCAAAGTTGAACATGATCATTCTAACCCACAACGAAAAAAACCCAGAATCAAGACAAGTTGTCCATGAAAATATTATTTCTCCCAAATCAAAAGGTTCAGTTACTGTAAAATTGTGAAATTATTTTACTCAAATATGAATTGAATAGTATTAGGTCGTCAATAAATTAATGGTTTGACATCCCTTTTCACCTTCATATCAGGGTAAACTTTGCCATTTAAATGATGTTGCAATGGCTTCAATACTTGGTAATCAGATGGTGCAAGTTCCAGTGAATGTGCAGGATGAGGAAGAACTCGCAACCTAACGTATTATTTTTTTCTATCCAAACGCGCCGCGTGTGGCTTATATTGCCTTGAAGGACGAAGACATACTTTCGGTTGACCAATTAAGAATGTTTTTTGTTCACTAGCTACCGGGAGTAGTGGCGCACTCTTGTAAGCCAGCCTCTCGGAGGCTTGGCGATGGTCACGCATCACTCACTGTCCAAAAACCGCTTCCTTTTCTCGTCTTAATCTGGTACGATGATCTCCGGACGCACAGCTTTATTTTGGTTGGGAGGTGGTGGTGATCTTCATATTAGTGAGGGTTTTTAACAACCTGCCTAATCCCCACCCATACCTTCCTTACATCCCCTTTCCTTCTCACTTCACATTCGATTTTTTTACGCTGTCCAAGGTGGAGCCGCCATGCCGAGGGACTGCCAGGCCACCAGCCGGGAGGGGTGATCCTGAATGGCGGCACCTGGCTCTGCCAGGCCTTTACGCACCCCTTGCAGGGTGGACTACTGCGAGGGGTGATGAGCTATTGCATCCCGTGAAAGATTTAGGGTCACCATGCCCTATGATGTAAAAATTAAATATCTACCCCCAATTTTCCCTTGTGCATCGAAGGAGCCACCCTCGGGCAGTTCCACAGAAAAAATAGAGGTCCCCCCCTCCCTGTGCTTGCGCAGGGGACCCTCCAAATTTCTTTAACCGGAGAGGACTCCCCCTCACCCCCTTCTCTGGAGGTGCTTTCGGGCACCTCCCTCTTTCCGGCGGCAGTCCCCCCCTTTTCTTTCCAAGGGGACTGCCAAGAAAGCCAGCAGGTAGCCCATAGCTTTTCGCTCCCCATTGAAGCGGCTCGGTAGGGTAAACTCCCTTAGTGGGGGAGAGGTAAGCCAGGCCCCTTCTGTCGCTTCCCTCAAAAGACCTGCTGGCAAGAATATTGAACCTTCCGGGGTCAAGGCCTGTGCCTTCCCGTACATGACTTGTGAAAACGCTGCCAACTGGACGTGCGATATCCTGGGGAAGAGATAGCTAACTGGAGCCCCCACCCCCCAGAGATAGACATGGTCCTTGAGGCAACCCAACCTCAGACGGTAGGGCCTTCCATGGGAGGGAATCCGGGCTCGGCGCCAAGGACCGAACAATAATCCTCCTCAAACGGTCTGGGTTTCCAAGACAGTACAAGGATGGGAGAGATCTCCTCCAACCGGTGCCCCTGTGACTGCTAGGACCTTCTCCATCTCGGAGAAGGACCTGGCTGAGGCCGTTCCATCTGGCCTGGGGGATCCGGCCGGCAGAGGGAAGAAACGGGTTCATTCTCCGCCATCCTATCCTAAAAAGAAAAAGTTGCGTGCCATTGCCCCGCGACTGTTCCCATGGACCTATCCCCCAATGCCGCGACGGCTTCAGGTCGCTTTCTGTCGTCTCCGAATCGGCCACACTCGTGTGACGCATCGCCATTTGATGGAGCGCTCGCCTGCGCCCTATTGTGACGACTGCGTCGTTCCCCAGACTGTACGGCACATTCTTGTCGAATGTCCTAGTCTGGGTGATCATCGCGCACGTTACCTGACCTGGTACCGCCTGTGCCTTGTACTCGGGATGAGTGCGTGCACTTTGACTGGTGTACTTCTAGACTTTTTCAGGGAGGCCGGCCTTCTCCCTTTTATTCAACCATTTTTTTTGTTTTGTTTTGGTTTTTATTTTGTTTGTTTTTTCCTTATAGGTCGGGGTGGACCTCCCTCCGACACGGAGCTCGCTTCCTGCTCGTTTGCTTTTCCCTTTTTTTTATTTTTGGTGTTGACTTTGGGGTTTTTTGTGTGTGTTTTTCAATTTGAATTTAAAGTAGCCTAGTATTAGGCAAGATTTTAATGGTGCGACTAATGCCCAAGTAGGCAGTCGCCGCCAGATGAGCTCTTAAAAAAAAATCATGTTAGTGATCACTTTCCCATTCAAATATCTTCCTCTGGGCTGCTACCCCCTGAGAAATGCGGTGATCCGCATTTCCGGAAATGATTTTTTTTCATTTGATGAGCTTAGTTCTGTTGATAAGGCCGTTGAGTTCTTCCTCGCCATGGTCTGACTACTATTCCTAGATGATCGACTGAGTGCGAGACGGTCCTTAGTGAGAAGCGATGTGTACTACAACCGTCGCCCGAATGATTTACCCGTGGGTGAAGTTCATCGAGAGGACTACGTTCCGGTATATTTCAAAGCACGCCCGCAGGCATACCTGTCTTCATTTACCTGGAAACCCCCTCTTGAAGAGGCGTGTAAGGGCGTTAAGTTGGGGACAAGTTCTTGCAGGACTCCTATTCTATCCTCTAGGAGGATGGACCGCAACCTTGGCCCCTGCGTATATGGCGGTTTCTTTCGGGCTGCATTCTCTAACCATGATACCTTTCCGCCAGGATTTAAAGTACATCATGAGTTCGCTGAACGCCACCGAATGAGCTTTACATCTCGAGGCGGGGAACGTTTCAACGACCTGTTTACACTAAGTGAGCTGCGTTCCTCCTTCACTTATTATATAGATACTGTCCTTTGTTGGGTCACTTGCTTCGACACTTGGGTAAGTGAGGCATACCCTTTCTACTAACTTTATTCAACACGATCTTGACGGTAAGTATCTTGCCAGATTTTGTCTCTAATGGCTACCCCGGGGAGAGATCGCGGTAACCCGGATGTTTCCCGCCGCAAGTTGATGGAGAAATTGGTTGATGTTAAGTTAGCTTATTTGGGGGGCAGCGGAGCCTTCCTTCTGCTGCACAATGCGGCTTTCTCAAGTTCCACCCCACGTAGGAACCTCTTCTCCGGCTGGAAAATGCTATATGGGAGGCTTTACTTCGTAAACAGCATTTTGCTGTTTTTATAATCTAGAGAAAGCTTACGATACCGCATGGCGATATGGAATCATAAAATGCCTCTCAATTTTCTTGTCTGAATTTCTACGAGATCATCGATTCCGAGTGCGGTTGGGAGTGCGGGGAAGTTTTCTCCGGTCCAATAGTACAGTGAGAGGGCGTCCTACAGGGAAGTGTCCTCAGTGTTACA
This sequence comes from Ceratothoa steindachneri, assembly GCA_963969495.1. Classification (NCBI taxonomy): domain Eukaryota; kingdom Metazoa; phylum Arthropoda; class Malacostraca; order Isopoda; family Cymothoidae; genus Ceratothoa; species Ceratothoa steindachneri. The sequence goes on along the minus strand of OZ018318.1, from coordinate 179,846,948 downwards.
CTCCTTGCCTTGAGCATCAAGGACATCATGTCGGTGCTGTTGGAAGATATTCTTGCTACGCTCTACGTGGATGACCTTTTGATCTCTTTTGGTGCGGCCCAGATGCGATTCCAAAAGGCTCAACCTCACCTCTCACTGCCGAAGCGTACGGGTTTCCGATTTCTGTAACCAAGACTATGATGGTACACTTCTGTCTCCATCTAGGGCTTCACCCTCTCCAAAACCTATTCCTAAATGGAGCTTACCTGGATCTGGTAGACGCGCATCGTTTCTTTTGTCGTGTTTTTGACCGGCGATTTACCTGGGAGGCCCATATTCGCATCCCTAGGGACTCTTGTACCCGCACCATAGACATTATGAGTTCCTTGACGTTCAGCACTTTTGGTGTTTTTAGGGCTATTTTTTACCGCTCTTGGTTCGGTCTAATTTAAGCAACGGATGTGCTTTTCACGCATCCGCCACCAAGCATGAATTGCGAAAGGTAAGTTTGATCAACCACACTGGTCTCTGTTTGGCGACTGGTGCCTTCCGCATATACCTTCCTTGTCGATGGTGTGGTGATGGCACTTGCTCTGTGCGGTACAAAGTGCATTATTCGCTTCCATACGCGAGTCCAGCGTCTCCCTCAGTCGCCAACGGTTCTAATTGCATCTTCGGTCGATCTCTAACATGTCTCTATGATCGCGAGACGCCAATCACATACGATGTCTTCCTTATTTTGGGCAAAGCATCTCCTTCGAGAGTTTGGGGAAGCTCTCTGGCAACTAGAATAAATACAGAATGGTTAATTCGCGCACAAGGCCAAAGTATTATACCATTTCCTCACTACAGTGCCCAGATTTGAATCCTATTAAGATTTTTTTTCCTCATTTTAATCTTTAAGACAATTAAATCATCAAATTGTGGCAATTTCGTGCGAACACAATTCGTGAGATTCGGAAGTACAAACAAAAGCTAGGGTTAATGAAACAGGAAATCGGTTTGGTTAAAGATGATAGCGTTTCACTATGAGAATGGTACTGCTTGATCCCCCCATTCTCCCTCAAAGTTAGGATCTTTACCCAATTCTCCGCGATAATGAACGTTTTCCTCATGTTTAACTCATCTTCCGTCACTCCAATTTACATTCGCAGAAGAGAACACAACGTCGCCCTACATGGCGAAAACCTCTCTTTCCCTAAGTAGGAAATCAAACGCTCCCAACTGCAGTCATATGTCATTCCTCAGGTTCTCACGACGGCAGTCTTAATGTGACCGGCTCCTTCACCATAGCTTCCTCTCGTGTCAACGACAAGTTTGTCTCCCTCGATTGACAACAATTATTCAGGGCAAAGTTCAGAACAATTTATATTCCTCTCGCACACCTCCGACATTTACTTTACCCACTGACAACCCTCGTTTATCCCTTTTCCAAGCTATTTTACTGACTTCTCTATGGCATAAATTCGAACAGATTCTTCTGCCGACTGTCGTCTCTGGACGTCGTTCCATCCCCTAAGGACATTTCCCATGCCTCAATCTCGGCGTTTCTTCATGTTGCTTTCAACGTTGAGTGTTTAGTCCTCATTTTTGAACCTTACTCTGGACTCCATCGCCCGAGGCAGCGTCCACACGTTATATCAATCCCATCGCTTTTGTGGTCTATTCCGAATTCATTGTAGGATAAGTGCATTAATTCCTGTTCATCGCAAACCTTGTGGAATTCCGAATCCATTATTGGTGTGCCTAATTTATTCGGTGTATCGTCCAAGCGAAGTTTATTTGCCCTAACTCTTAATGTGTGTATATGTTAACCCCGAGACTAATGAGTTATTTCGTTTATTCCATTCTTCACATAGAACAGATTTGTTCAGCCAGAGCCATTGTGCATGATCTCTGTGTGTATTTTATTTATCTCATTTCCTAATGCGGATTTGTAAATGTAAATAAAACGTTAAAACGCCGTTTATTCCTTATTCATCTTAGAAATAATTATACTTTCCGTTGATGGTTACCCTCCTCTCTTGTTTCTGCAGGTGATTCTGAAAGGGGAGTGGATGAAAAAGACTAGATGAAGCGGTTGGCTCGGTATTGTGGTTTCTTTAAAAGTTCTTTCCATTCAGAATTTAGCCCCAGTAGTCTATGATTGGATTATCTGGCTTTAGTCCTTGTAATCGCCAGAGTTTAGCTTTGGTCAAAAGATTCTGATTTGCGATTTAAGGAGGAAGAAAGTGAGGTTAGTATTAAACTATCCTGAAATCAACATTGCGAAAGGTACAATACTTGATCAAAATAAGATAACAATTTTCCTTAATTAATATATTTTCCAAAAAATATGATGTAGATAATGAAATTTCCATGGTACATAAAGACATGCATTTAATATATTTTAGAAAAAATTAAAAACACGCAACTGTGATAAACTAACAAAATAAAATATCAACACATACAAAATAAGAGAACGATTTTTCAGGAACATTCTAAAAGTTTTTTAAAATAATGATCTGGCAACATTTTGCTCAGTAGGTAAGAACTGTACAATCGCCCTTGTTGTCGTACTCACTCTGCAGAGGTTCCACCACACGTGTAAGTGACTCCTGAACTCCGTCAGAGAATGGTTCGCTTGAAGACTGTACAATCGCCATTGTTGTCGTACTCAATCTGCAGATGTTCCACCACACGTGTAAGTCACTCCTGAACTCCGTCAGAGAATGGTTTGCTTCAAGACTGTACAAACGCCATTGTTGTCGTACTCACTCTGCAGAGGTTTCACTACATGTGTAAGTGACACCTGAACTCCGTCAGGGAATGGTTCGCTTGAAGACTGTACAATCGCCATTGTTGTTGTACTCACTCTGCAGAGGTTCCAACACACGTGTAAGTGACTCCTGAACTCCGTCAGAGAATGGTTTGCTTCAAGACTGTACAATCGCCATTGTTGTCGTACTCACTCTGCAGAGGTTCTAACACACGTGTAAGTGACTCCTGAACTCCGCCAGAGAATGGTTCGCTTGAAGACTGTACAATCGACATTGTTGTCGTACTCACTCTGCAGAGGTTCCACCACACGTGTAAGTGACTCCTGAACTTCGTCAGAGAATGGTTCGCTTGAAGACTGTACAATCGCCATTGTTGACTTACTCAATTTGCAGAGGTTCCACCACACGTGTAAGTGACTCCTAAACTCCGTCAGAGAATATTTTGCTTGAAAACTGTACAATCGCCATTGTTGTCGTACTCACTCTGCAGAGGTTCCAACACACGTGTAAGTGACTCCTGAACTCCGCCAGAGAATGGTTCGCTTAAAGACTGTACAATCGCCATTGTTGTCGTACTCACTCTGCAGAGGTTCCACCACACGTGTAAGTGACTCCTGAACTCCGTCAGAGAATGGTTCGTTTGAAGACTGTACAATCGCCATTGTTGTCGTACTCATTATGCAGAGGTTCCAACACACGTGTAAGTGACTCCTGAACTCCGTCAGAGAATGGTTCGCTTGAAGACTGTACAATCGCCATTGTTGTCGTACTCACTCTGCAGAGATTCCACCACACGTGTAAATAACTCCTGAACTCCGTCAGAGAATGGTTTGCTTTAAGACTGTACAATCGCCATTGTTGTCGTACTCACTCTGCAGAGGTTCCAACACACGTGTAAGTGACTCATGAACTACGTCAGAGAATGGTTTGCTTGAAGACTGTACAATCGCCATTGTTGTCGTACTCACTCTGCAGAGGTTCCACCACACGTGTAAGTGACTCCTGAACTACGTCAGAGAATGGTTTGCTTGAAGACTGTACAATCGCCATTGTTGTCGTAGTCACTCTGCAGAGGTTCCACCACACGTGTAAGTGACTCTTGAACTCCGTCAGAGAATGGTTTGCTTCAAGACTGTACAATCGCCATTGTTGTCGTAGTCACTCTGCAGAGGTTCCACCACACGTGTAAGTGACTCTTGAACTCCGTCAGAGAATGGTTTGCTTCAAGACTGTATAATCGCCATTGTTGTCGTACTAACTCTGCAGAGGTTCCACCACACGTGTAAGTGACTCTTGAACTCCGTCAGGGAATGGTTTGCTTCAAGACTGTACAATCGCCATTGTTGTCGTACTAACTCTGCAGAGGTTCCACCACACGTGTAAGTGACTCCTGAACTCCGTCAGAGAATGGTCCGCTTGAAGACTGTACAATCGCCTTTGTTGTCGTACTCACTCTGCAGAGGTTCCACCACACGTGTAAGTGACTCCTGAACTCCGTCAGAGAATGGTTTGCTTGAAGACTGTACAATCGCCATTGTTGTCGTACTTACTCTGCAGAGGTTCCACCACACGTGTAAGTGAGTCTTGAACTCCGTCAGAGAATGGTTTGCTTCAAGACTGTACAATCGCCATTGTTGTCGTACTAACTCTGCAGAGGTTCCACCCCCCGTGTAAGTGACTCCTGAACTCCGTCAGAGAATGGTTTGCTTCACGACTGTACAATCGCCATTGTTGTCGTACTCACTCTGCAAAGGGTTCCAACACGCGTGTAAGTGACTCCTGAACTCCGCCAGAGAATGGTTCGCTTGAAGACTGTACAATCGCCATTGTTGTCGTACTCACTCTGCAGAGGTTCCACTACATGTGTAAGTGACACCTGAACTCCGTCAGGGAATGGTTCGCTTGAAGACTGTACAATCGCCATTTTTGTCGTACTCACTCTGCAGAGGTTCCACCACACGTGTAAGTGACACCTGAACTCCGTCAGGGAATGGTTCGCTTGAAACCTGTACAATCGCCATTGTTGTCGTACTCACTCTGCAGAGGTTCCAACACACGTGTAAGTGACTCCTGAACTCCGCTAGAGAATGGTTCGTTTGAAGACTGTACAATCGCCATTGTTGTCGTACTCACTCTGCAGAGGTTCCACCACACGTGTAAGTGACTCCTGAACTTCGTCAGAAAATGGTTCGCTTGAAGACTGTACGATCGCCATTGTTGTCGTACTCATTCTTCAGAGGTTCCAACACACGTGTACGTGTCTCCTGAACCCTGCCAGAAAATGGTTCGCTTGAAGACTGTACAATCGCCATTGTTGTCGTACTCAATCTGCAGAGGTTCCACCACACGTGTGGGTGACTCCTTAACTCCGTCAGAGAATAGTTCGCTTGAAGACTGTACAATCGCCATTGTTGACTTACTCAATTTGCAGAAGTTCCAACACACGTGTAAGTGACTGCTGAACTCCGTCAGAGAATGGTTTGCTTCAAGACTGTACAATCGCCATTGTTGTCGTACTCACTCTGCAGAGGTTCCAACACACGTGTAAGTGACTCCTGAACTCCGCTAGAGAATGGTTCGCTTGAAGACTGTACAATCGCCACTGTTGTCGTAATCACTCTGCAGAGGTTCCACCACACGTGTTAGTGACTCCTAAACTACATCAGAGAATGGTTTGCTTCAAGACTGTACAATCGCCATTGTTGTCGTACTCACTCTGCAGAGGTACTACCACACGTGTAAGTGACTCCTGAACTCCGTCAGAGAATAGTTCGCTTGAATACTTTACAATCGCTATTGTTGTCGTACTCATTCTGCAGAGGTTCCAACACACGTGTAAGTGACTCCTGAACTCCGCCAGAGAATGGTTCGCTTTAAGACTGTACAATCGCCATTGTTGTCGTACTCACTCTGCAGAGGTTCCACCACACGTGTAAGTGACTCCTGAACTCCGTCAGAGAATGGTTCGTTTGAAGACTGTACAATCGCCATTGTTGTCGTACTCATTATGCAGAGGTTCCAACACACGTGTAAGTGACTCTTGAACTCCGTCAGAGAATGGTTCGCTTGAAGACTGTACAATCGCCATTGTTGTCGTACTCACTCTGCAGAGATTCCACCACACGTGTAAATAACTCCTGAACTCCGTCAGAGAATGGTTTGCTTTAAGACTGTACAATCGCCATTGTTGTCGTACTCACTCTGCAGAGGTTCCAACACACGTGTAAGTGACTCCTGAACTCCGTCAGAGAATGGTTTGCTTGAAGACTGTACAATCGCCATTGTTGTCGTACTCACTCTGCAGAGGTTCCACCACACGTGTAAGTGACTCCTGAACTACGTCAGAGAATGGTTTGCTTGAAGACTGTACAATCGCCATTGTTGTCGTAGTCACTCTGCAGAGGTTCCACCACACGTGTAAGTGACTCTTGAACTCCGTCAGAGAATGGTTTGCTTCAAGACTGTATAATCGCCATTGTTGTCGTACTAACTCTGCAGAGGTTCCACCACACGTGTAAGTGACTCTTGAACTCCGTCAGGGAATGGTTTGCTTCAAGACTGTACAATCGCCATTGTTGTCGTACTAACTCTGCAGAGGTTCCACCACACGTGTAAGTGACTCCTGAACTCCGTCAGAGAATGGTCCGCTTGAAGACTGTACAATCGCCTTTGTTGTCGTACTCACTCTGCAGAGGTTCCACCACACGTGTAAGTGACTCCTGAACTCCGTCAGAGAATGGTTTGCTTGAAGACTGTACAATCGCCATTGTTGTCGTACTTACTCTGCAGAGGTTCCACCACACGTGTAAGTGAGTCTTGAACTCCGTCAGAGAATGGTTTGCTTCAAGACTGTACAATCGCCATTGTTGTCGTACTAACTCTGCAGAGGTTCCACCCCCCGTGTAAGTGACTCCTGAACTCTGTCAGAGAATGGTTCGCTTGAAGACTGTACAATCGCCATTGTTGTCGTACTCACTCGCAGAGGTTCCACCACACGTGTAAGGGACTTCTGAACTCCGTCAGAGAATGGTTCGCTTGAAGACTGTACAATCGCCCTTGTTGTCGTACTCATTCTGCAGAGGTTCCAACACACGTGTAAGTGACTCCTGAACTCCGCCAGAGAATGGTTCGTTTGAAGACTGTACAATCGCCATTGTTGTCGTACTCACTCTGCAGAGGTTCCACCACACGTGTGGGTGGCTCCTTAACTCCGTCAGAGAATGGTTCGCTTTGAAGACTGTACAATCGTTATTGTTATCGTACTCACCCTGCAGAGGTTCCACCACACGTGTAAGTGACTCCTGAACTCCTTCAGAGAATGGTTTGCTTCAAGACTGTACAATCGCCATTGTTGTCGTACTCACTCTGCAGAGGTTCCACCACACATGTAAGTGACTCCTGAACTCCGTCAGCGAATGGTTCGCTTGAAGACTGTACAATCGCCATTGTTGTCGTACTCACTCTGCAGAGGTTCCACCACACGTGTAAGTGACTCCTGAACTACGTCAGAGAATGGTTTGCTTTAAGACTGTATAATCGCCATTGTTGTCGTACTCACTCTGCAGAGGTTCCAACACACGTGTAAGTGACTCCTGAACTCCGTCAGAGAATAGTTTGCTTGAAGACTGTACAATCGCCATTGTTGTCGTACTCTCTCTGCAGAGATTTCAACACACTTGTAAGTGACTCCTGAACTCCGCCAGAGAATGGTTCGCTTGAAAACTGTACAATCGCCGTTGTTGTCGTACTCACTCTGCAGAGGTTCCACCACACGTGTAAGTGACTCCTGAACTCCGCCAGAGAATGGTTCGCTTGAATACTGTACAATCGCCATTGTTTTCGTACTCACTCTGCAGAGGTTCCACCACACGTGTAAGTGACTGCTGAACTCCGTCAGAGAATGGTTCGCTTGAAGACTTCAGGGAGGATCCTTTCTGTGATTTCAAGACAGTTAGGAGCGTCCAAAAGTATGATCGCGCGTTCTGAAGTTATACAATGAAAACAAAACCTATAAATAAATATCCTGCAAAATTCGATCGACCCCGCATAGCCACCGTCCAAAAAGACAGCTATTAGGCGCTTGTCTATGAAGGATCCCTTCGAGACCACAGCAAGAATTTCTCGAAAATGAAGACAAAGCGGCAAACAAGTAGGCAGTTTTACAGTATCCCGTCGCCTTAATGCAGGTGGTTTAAAAAAGTTCGTTCTCCAGCAACCAAACCAATCATTAGTAAAAAAAGAACCAGAATGTAAGACCCAAATGTGCTGAAGCTCATGTTGTTTGGAGGGATGAAGATTGGGAAAGAATTCATTTCAGCGAAGAAAGTAAATTTAATTTATTTGAATATGATGGCAAAAGCTTTGTTATACGCACTGCAGGTGACAGACTTAACCCTAAATGTGTTAAAAAGTCTGCCAAGCATGGAGGAGGCAGCGTCATGGAATGGTGGATATTTCCGTATGAAGGATTTGGTCCGCTAGTGCGAATAATTAGAACGGTAAATGCGAATGTGTACCCAAGACTCGTACAATAACATGTTATACCTTCACTCCGAGCATCACTGAACCAACCAGCAGTATTTATGTAGGACAACGCGCCATGCCATCCTGCAAAGCGAGTAAAATACTATTTCGAACAAGAAGATATCCCCTTAATGAAGTAGCCTGCTCAGAGCCTGGACCTGAACCAAATTGAGAACCTCGGGAAGATCAGTGAAGACAAAGGTCGAGACCAGCAGTCTTCAACTGTGTCTGATTTATGGACGAAAATGGAGCATGCATGGAACAAAATAACACCAGCATTTTGCAAGAAACTAGGTAGGTCCTGAGGTCATCGTTGCACCGAAATAATAGAAAACAAAGGCTTCAACACCTCGTATTAAGTTTCATCGTTGTCAAATCTTTCTTGTTTCTAGTGTATTTGTTTGCTAAACAATTTTGTGAATGATCGTTCTCTTATTTTGTACATGTCAATATTATATTTTGTTAGTTTAATTAGTATAATTTCCTGAATATACGATTGTATTATACGAAATATTGATAAAATATATTACATGCATGCCTTTATGTACCATGGAAATTTCACATACCTATTCCTCATATTTAGAAAAAAAATTAACAAAGGAAAATTGTTCTCTTATTTTGTCCTGTAGTGTATCTTATTTACTTTCATACAAACCACGAAACTGAAATGGAATTCTTTCACTCCCAATAGGCCGTTTTGGTTTGACCAAGCATGCATTCGTTTTGTGGATATGCGTTTCCTTTCTTCGCTCTAATTCGATCCATTTGCCTTTACGCCGTCAAATATATCGTAAGGACTTGGTATTTTTTTAATATAAAAAAAACGAAGTTATATTTGTCTTAAATTTAGAAAAAGAAGTTTAAGAAAGTGAAGTTTAGGTTAGTATAAATGTATAGCAGACGCATAGTCCGAAAAGCCAAGTTAGGAGACTACTTAGATTGGCTTGAGTGGATAACTTTTAATTTATGTCGGTTTGAGTTGACCTGTTCTGCGGTATCTGGTTCTACCCCGTTAGGTCTGTCTTGCCTTGAGTTTGGGGTTTTGTTTCGCCGATCAGCTTATCTGCGGTTGGTTCCAAGAGATGTGGTGATGTCGGTTTCTGCTGTAGTGGTGTCTACCTTGACAGTGGCTCATTTATTTAAGGAGGGAAGAAGTGGCATTGGGTCCGCTCATATTATGCGATCGGGGTTCGAGTGACTGGGAGGAACGCTTCGCGTGGTTAGCCGAATGACAGGCTGTCTCTGTGGATGAAGTTCTGGAAGGTTTCGCACGATTTATTTTTTTGCCACTTTTCTTGGGATAAATGACGAGTGGGGCCCTTCATCATGGGCATGGATACCCGAGATGGTAGGAAGAATGAAGAGGGAATGGGAACAAAGTTTCTGTCCATATGTATGAATATTATGTTCCGTGTGCTTGTTCCCTTCATCAGGAACGTGAGCTTCCTATTTTCTAGCCCTACTTAGCAGTCGCCTTCCCGTGGCCAAACAACGCTTTCCCTATAGTTAGCCGCCTCACGGAGGATCCTGAGTTTGGGAGAGTAACGCGGTACAACAATTTAAAGTAATGGGGGCATGAGTAGGTTTACAATCATGGCTATAATTTTTAAGGTAAATATTTATTGAAGTATAACAGAAAGGAGCTCCAAAGGAGCTCGAGATTGAATGGGAATTGGATTGGGTGAAATAGGATTAAGATGGTGCTTGCTGTTAATGAATTGACTGCTGATCTTAATGATGAAGGACTTGGGAAGGGAGGGGGATGCCCAAGAAAACCGGCCATAGTTCGCGCAACGAAACTGCATCCGTACCGTGGTTGTAGATTCGTTGGTCAAAGTGGTTAAATGAGAACTTGGGTGAGTTGATTGAGTTCGTCGATAAAGTGATTGCGTTGGTCGAAGTGGTTAAATGAGAGCTTGGGTCAGTTGATTGAGTTCGTCGCTAATGTGATTGCGTTAGTCGAATTAGTTAAATGAGAGCAAAGGTCAGTTGATTGCGTTCGTCGCTGAAGTGATTGCGTTGGTAGAAGTGGTTAACTGAGAGCTTGGGTCAGTTGATTGAGGTCGTTGCTAAAGTGATTGCGTTGGTCGAAGTGGTTAAATGAGAGCTTGGGCCAGTTGATTTAGTTCGTTGCTAAAGTGATTGCGTTGGTCGAAGTGGTTAAATCAGAACTTGGGTCAGTTGATTGAGTTCGTCGCTAAAGTGATTGCGTTGGTCGAAGTAGTTAACTTAGAGTTTGGTGAGTTGATTGAGAGCGTTACCTAAGTGATTGCCTGCATCGGCCCGTGTGAATGAGCCAAAGAATGATGGTACATCTAAGGGTGCAAGAATGAAGTCGGTATTTGCGAGATGAGGCGGTCTCGGGCAGGGGGCCATGAAGCGGAAGCGTTAAGACCAGTTCTTCAGCCCTTTTGGATGGAACCGTAAATTTGGGTGGCTTCATCCGGATAATTATATGGGACCGAAACGCCGTTATCTTACTTTTTTGCGATGTACTCGCGTACTCATCAAGTCCTTTGTCCTGAACGCGGTGTAGTCAAAACGCCGTTTTTCGAGACCATCCCCGCTCTGCTCCATTATGAGACGTGTATTGTGCTTGGCTCAAACACGAGTGGGCAATAAACGGTCATCCGAACGCACACACTCGCCAAAACAGCCATCGACTTTTCCCGGTCCATAGATAGGTCGCGGTGGCCGCCCCTAAGCCGATCGGTGTGCGTCAAATAAATGAAGTCCTTAGAGTTTCTTTTTTTTGGCCTCGTCATTGGATCCGGCGAGACTGGGCCCACCTGTGAACAGCTCCGGTTGCGACAGGTGACGCGGTCGGTCGGGAATCGATGGCCAAGGTTGTCTTTGTCGCTGATTGCGATCAACAAGCGATTTTTGTGCATTGTGCCCCCCCCCCTCCCTCACACACACATTTCATAGAAACTTTTCCCTCTATCGAATTAAAAGCGGAATAATAACGAGGAAAAAAAGGCCATAACGTTTGTGAGGAAAGGAATATATAAAGGAAGTGGTGAAGATGGAGAAAGTGAAAATGTGTGAGAGATATGATCCCGGATCCCCCAACACGCATTGGAGCCGGAAGGGAAGGCATAGCAGGGATGTTGGAGGCTTGCTAGCGCACAATCCTTCAGATGTGAGCTGCAGCTAAAAGAGCGAGGGGGCGAGCGTAGGCATAACATAACGACCATACAACTGAAAAAGAAGGAACGGCGCCCCCTCCCTAACCCAGTACCCGCACTTGCGCCTCCTCCAGGCTCAATAGGACCAACCCCTTTAAGGGGGCAAGGGAGAGCATAGCCCGTCGGTCCGTGCCACTGCAGTCGTGCATTTTAAGCCCACAGGGGTCGAGAAAACACGAGAAGATTATCCTCGATTGGGATTCGTGTTGCGTTCCAGGCCAGGGGCACCTAATGAAGCCGATTGGCACGATCGGCCCCGAGGTGCCCACGAGTAGAGGACGCAGACAAACACCCAAGTCGCAAGTGCGCTGAGCGGAGCCTCGATTACGTCGGAGGCCCCTTATTGAGAGACTACCTGGCGTTTTCGAGTCTGATGGCTTCAAACACTGTCTGGTTATTCGCTCCACTGATGACAGCATGTTGGCTAAGGGCAACATGACCCATCAAAAGAGATTATTAGTTAGCTTGATGTGTAGAGAGCCTAATTTGATCCGTTTCTGGGACGGGAACCATCTGGCGAAAACGTGGGATTCCTCCGAGGCGACTATGATTAGTGCCCTTCGGACACTTAATGGCTCGCCGGTGAGTGTGACACGGTACTCTACAATCAACTTCATGAAATGAGTGGTTTACGCTAGGGAACTCGTGGACTGTTCAATAAATGTCATCAACTTAGAGCTGGCCGACCATGGAGAGGTCAAAGTCGAACGCGTGATGAGAAAATAGGAAGGGGCCTCGGGAACAAACTTTACAATCTTCGTCACATTCGACCGTGACAGGCTTCCTGAGTCGGTGCGTGCCGGTTGGTATCTCTACCGAGTGATGGCATATATGCCACTGCAGCAGAGGTACTACTACTGCCACCGCTTCGGCCATACGAATCACTCCTATAAACGTGCAAATTCTGGGTTATCCGAACTTTGTGTAAGGTGCTCCAAGGCCGCACACGATTACTTCCTATCGTATCAATTGTGGAGCGCCGCATCGCGCTTTTACGAAGCAATGTGCTGCGAATTTACTGGAGATGTAAATCCTGGCTGGCTACAGATCATCACTAATTTCGCGATGCTAAGGTCTTGGTCCTTGCGGGCCCGGCGCTGCCTGAGACGTCTTTTTCCTATTTTTTTTTTAAAAAGGACCCACTGCTCCTGGCCCATCCAAGCCTAGGAGCACGGTAGTTTACGTGCTCATTTGGAACCCTTCTGCGGGTTCTACATCTCCTACTACCCTCGCAGTTGATCTCAACGTTGCTTATGCCTCCAAGAGACGCCAGTCATACCCTAAGCTCTTTGGGTTTAGGGCTAGGAAACTCCTTCGAGAGCTCGGTATAGCTCTCGGGCTGGTGGCTCCCCTGCTATGCCCAGGACGCCACCCTGGAGGGTACCACCTTTGACTATTTGTCGCCACCCCTATGCTCCCAAAGCTTCTACAGCGCTGAGAGTAGTGCGTTCGGCCTTTTTGGAGCACACCATGTCAGGCTGGAACCGTGCTAGTATAATATACTGATGGCTCCAAGTCCCAAGAGGAGGTTGGTTTCCACGCCGCACCCCTCTGTTTGAAGTCAGCGGGGCTCTGCCAGGCGCTACGTCTGTCTTCACAGCCGAGCTGGTTGCAATACACCGCTCGGTACTGGAGATTACGCGATGTGCCCGGTTCGGAGACCGGATTGTGATCTATAGTGACTCACAAAGCGCCTTGGGTGCTCTCGGGGCATTGCATTCTCCGCGTCCTTTGGTTCGCGATATCCGTGACGCCACGGTTTTGGCAAGCCGGGCGGATGTCGAGATTATCTTCTGCTGTGTTTCTGACATGTAGGAATTGCGGGGAATGAGGGTGCCAAAGAGTCCGCGAGGACTGGGCGACCAGACCAGTGTTTCTCTCTTTTTCACACCGACTACATGGCAGAAATTCGGGCAGCTCTCCGGGCTGCTTGGCAAAGAAAATGTGAGACGGTTGAGGGAAACTTAAAGTTGCGTGTCATTGTGCCGCGACTGTTCCCATGAACCTACCCTCCAATGCTGCGACGGCTTCAAGCTGCTTTATCGTGAAGAGTGAGTTGTCCGCCGGACTGTTCGGCACATTCTCGTTGAAAGTTCTAGTCTGGGTGATCTTCACGCACGTTACCTGTCCCGGTACCGAGAAGAGTGTGGTCGCTACCGCTCGTCCCTTGCACTTGGGAAGAGTTCGTGCACACTGACTTGTGGACTTTACACGACTTTCTGGAGGAATTTGGCCTCCTCCACTTTTTATTGCTGTTGTTTTGGGTTGCATGTTCCTGCGACGGAGCAAGGCGGGCCTACCCTCGACGCCGGAGCGCGCTTCCTTTTTGTTGCCTTTTCGCTATGTTTTTGTTTTATTTGTTTTTTAACTTGTCTTGCCTTTGTTTCTTTTTTATCTTTATTTACTTGTTTGTTTTTTTAATCTAGCCTAGTATTAGGCTTTGCGTGAATTACAGCGACTTTTGCCCTAGTAGGCAGTCTACTGATAAGCTCTTAAAATAAAAACAAAAAACTCCCTGCTGCCGGGAGATTTTTTTCTGACGCTCTCCGTGGACGACCTTTCGATATCTTTTGGTCCTGCCCTGAAGCACTACCCTGCACCGGAATGTGCTGCCTTCTTCTTACTTTTTTGCAACTTGTTATTTCTTTTGTTTTTTGCCTTTATCTTTTTGTTTTGTATTTGTTTTTTGCATACTGATTTTTTTTATCTAGCCTAGCATCAAAGTGTATGGAGATTACACTAACTTTTGTCCTCGTAGCCAGATGGGCTCTAAAAAAAAAAATCCCGGTCGATAATATGCCCCACGCTCACCCGATAATCAACCCTCGAGTGTTTTTTCGGACCAGCTCTTCCCTGCCACCTTCTCTAAAAGACCTGGGTCAGGTCTTGCTTCAGCAATGCATTAAAATGATCAAAGCCACTGTCAAAATCTTGTATGATTCAATTCCTCGAGATATTCAAGCGGCTATTCCTTCCAAAGGAGGATCAACTCGATATGAAATATTAAAATTGCTATTTAAGATGGTGTTTTCATTATTGCGTCGCATATATATATATATATATATATATATATATATATATATATATATATATATATATATATATTAGTGGGTGTAATAAATATCTGATACATGGTCAAAAGAAGTTGATTTACCATAGTTACACAACAGCAAAGTAATCGAAAATCGAACATCTTATGTATTTTGTACGTTGAATACAAATTCGGTATTAGAATACACAAATAGTAAAGCATTGATATTATATCGACAAAAGTGTTAGATTATCGCCTCAGAAAGTATCCAACACACCCACAAAATTAGTTTTAAAGCGATAATAAAAATAGTTCTCGAACATTTCAGAGTGATTTACGTGACAGGAATGCTGTAGAATTTTCTAGAAAAATAATCTCTTTCGTCGACGTGAAACAGCGGACCTCAGTCAGTGTCTGAGAGCTGCATAAGAAGTAGATCATCGTTCAACACTCTAATTCTAATATGGCGAAGACTAAAGAATTGCCAAAAAGGAGCAGAGAACTAATTGTTCAGTTACATAAAAGTGGTTTAGGCTATAGAAAAATTTCATCTATGCTAAAAATACCAATCTCAACCATTGGGGACACGATTCGCCGGTTCACGTAATATCAGTCCGTAAAGTAAAGAAGAATCCTCGAGTGACTCGATCTGAATTCAAAAAAATTTGGAAGTAGCTGGGACAAATGTATGCAAAAATACAATTAGAGCAGTTCTTAGGAACGAGGGATTCCATTCTCGCACACCAAGAAAAACACCGTTGTTGAAACTAATTCATGTCAGAAATCATCTGAATATTGCCAAGGAACATTTAGAGAAGCCTTCAAGTTTGGGGGACGCTGTACTATGGTATGCCGAGAGGAAGATTGAGAATCTTTATTAACCGAAGGCTACCTGCCTCTTGAATTTTAATACCAAGACTTATTGGAGGCAGAAAAACTCAGCGCATGATCCTAAAAATACAATCCCAACAGTGAAGTTTGGAGGAGGCAGCATAATGGTATGGGGTTGCTTCTCGTCTGCAGGTCCTGGAAGACTCCATATTATTGAAGGGAAAATGAATGATCAGATGTATCGCAGGATTCTGGATGATAATCTCTTACAGTCTGCAGACAACTTGAAGTTGCCAATAGGATGGAGATTCCAGCAGGACACTGATCCAAAACATACAGCCAAGGGCACTGCAGCGTGGTTTCAGCAGAAGGAAATAAAGGTTATGGGATGGCCAAGTCAGTCGCCAGACCTAAATCTTATCGAGAACCTGTGGCGAGAATTAAAACTAAGGATTCAGAAAAGGGACCCCAAGAAATCAAACAGATTTAAAAAGAATATGCCAAGAAGAATGGGCCAAGATACCTACAAATATTTGTAAGAACCTCATAAGTAAATATCCCAAACGGTTGGTAGCTGTACTAGCGACAAAGGTCATATAACCAAATACTAACTGGTTTTCATAAATGTATCGGATACATTTTGAAACGTTTTTTTAATATTTTTGCCTTTATCATGGTAATGTTTTACTATTTTTGCAATATGATACCAATTTGTATTCAACGTATAAAATACACAAGATGTTCAATTTTCGATTACTTTGTTGTTGTGTAACTATGGTAAATAAACTTTTGACCATGTATCGGATATTTATTGCACCCACTATATATATATATATATATATATATATATATATATATATATATATATATATATATATATATATATATATATATATATATATATATATAATTTCTTGATAATGAACTAAACAAGTTCGAAAGTACTTGGAATCCGTTCTGCATTTTCCTGTGGAATTTTTTGCATTTATTGCTCTACTCACGCGCTACTTTGTGAGTTTCTCATATATATATATATATATATATATATATATATATATATATATATATATATATATATATATATATATATATATATATATATATATATCAACGCTCTTTTGGACTGTACCTTTTGAGAATCAAGAGCAAAAATGCCATGCTTAGTTCGGATAAAGAAAGGTTGGTCCATAAAGGGAGTTGTATACCCGTCATAGACCAGTGGGGTGGGGGTATGTAGCTGAAATTGACTTTTGAAAAGATAAAGCCTGTACCAAGATGGAGGTAGGAAAGTTCGTTCGCGTGTTCGGCGCGATTCCGGAAGGTAGGCCAAACAAGTCTAATATAATAGGGGGATGAGTTCTCGAATACATATTTTATGGAAACAGGGGAGAGGAGAGGCATTCCCTGCCGAAGAGAAAGTTGCTCTGTTGGAGAGATTAGTGAAAAGAGGAATTTTTGCGGTGTGCGGGGGTGGAGAGGTTCGGGTAATTACGACACCGGCTTCATGGTGGCCGTGGGGCGATTTGAGAGTGAGGCATCTCGTATATTTGACCCTTGTTGGATCTGGGGAGCTTAACAGGAGCTGTTGTGCCCCTATCCCCCCTCGTTTTTTTTTGTCTTGTACTTTTACACAGATACGATCTCATGATAGAGCTCATAAGAATCTGAACTGGTATGACTGGTTCCGTAAGAATGTATCGTTCATTATATTGATTGCATAAATAATATATTTAATTATTAGTTATAAATAATAATCACAATAGAATATTTTTATACTACACTAACAGTCCTCTGGGATGACGCGAGGTAATTATTTCTACTGTAGGCCCCATCAAACTAAACGGAAATACAAAACAGATTTGATGCTTACTTGCTCGAATTTCTTTTATATTAGACTATATATATTTAACCCCTTTTTAGTTATTACCTTCATTAGCATATTTCTAAATATCTTTTTTTCATCCTTTAATTAATTATAATTTCCTCATTCACTGAGAACTCATTCCTTGTTAGCAAAATGCAGTCCTCAGACTCAAACCTTTTCCTGCCATTCGGTAATTTCGGTCATACGAATACAAAGCCTGCACTCCCTTCCCCCTGATGCTATAATTACTAGTAATAACCTTGGTTGTTCAGGGCATAGCGTTGGCCAGATCACAACATAGCTCTAATATCAAAGGTTGGCCACGTGTGGCCTACTTCCGAATAATAGCTCATATGCAAGCAGCGCGAGCTACCCCAGTGCCGTGAAATAGGGGCTATGTTGTATCAACCCCTTTTTTTCTTAGCCCTCCCCAATGCCCGATCCCCTTTCCCCCCAAATCATGGGAAATGGTCAAGGAACCCCCTGTGCATAAACAAGCGCATGCTCACCGAAGGGTGAGAGGATTGCTGTTTGAAGGTTATCCACATAGGGGGTTCTTCATAAAACACAACAAAAGAGAACCTACAAAACAATTACAAAATGCAGCCAGAGGAGATAGAATAATTACGTTTGAAACTCGATCAGTGTATGCAATTATGAACTGAAGAGGGATGAGAGAGCTGTTTTTTAGGGCAGCGAACAAGCGTCTCGTAAATTCCGTTGTCGGATAGGGGAGCCGCTTCTCGCGGTACAAGAGAACGTCTATTACACGTATTTTCCAATATCCAACAAAGTTGCTTGTATAGGAAACGAACACTTTGTACAAGGTCCATTCAATTCGCGATGAACAAGGCGCCGTCTGTGGAGATCAGTTAGAAATTCAAGTTAGCAGTCCACCACACCACAGCCAGCTTCCCTTTATTCTGGCTTCTCGGACCTGCATGCTGCATGCTTCATAACTCCGCCACGAAGAACACCGCAATTACCCGCACAAATAAAAACCTTCAACGCAAGGAATTTTTCTCTAAGCGTTTTGAGCTGCAACTTTGAACTTTGGGTCTCTGTGGAATCCTTAAAATCTTTGCTAATTATGTAAGGATGGTCGTCTGAATACGTAATAAGTACAGTTCTCTTTAGAAACTAGAGGCTGCTCTCTTTATAGGTTAAAGGTAGGTCATGTATTATTTCTTATTATATGCATAGCTCTGTATAGCATGTGTTATTATGCGTAGTAGTCTCCGATAGTTTGCCTTGTTCACCACCAATAAAAGCATAATCGTTTATTTTTTTTTCGTAACGACTAATGATCAGCAGTTTATTTTCCCTGTTGGGTTATTTCGCTAAAAACTAGCCATCATATCACGCATTATGGCAAGTTGTAATAATTTCCAGACTGTTATAAAGGCTTTAAAATCTGCCTGCGTGTTGATAATCGCATCATCGCCCGAGGCAAGTCTCTGGTGCCGCCATGTCTGTCGGCCTCAGACTTGGCTAAGCTGGCCAAGCGTCACTCAGCTGGTTGTTTCTCGGCTCTGTTCTGCGTTCTCTTCCACCTTGATGCTCCTTCTTCTACATTTCTCTTATTAGCGATGCGAAATATATATGCTTAATACCCGTTGCATTGTTCCATACCATCGTAGGCCACTTTTTGTCTTTGTTTGTTTGCCTTTTTAAATTGCTGTTTGGAAAGTTTTCAAAGATAAAATATAGTTTGAACGTTCAGGTTCCTTGGAATATGTTCCATCTCTCGACCTTAAAGGCTTGATCTTTTTGTCAATATCCAAATGAGTTATTATTGACAATTCCTTATAAAAATTCCTAAAACTGTTTATAAAATTTAGTGAGTGGAATTCTAAGAAATGGTGGTAGTAGAGATTTGCATTGTAAAATGAATCAAGTCGTTTTATAAAACGTGTAATTTTAAGATTTTGACAATTGAAAATGGGGCACTATTTATATCGTTTCCATAATATATGATCGGTCAACCTCATTATCGCCAATATAGAATAAAACAACAGTTTCTTTTTATTTTAATATCGAAGATGCAAAAAAATTGTATCGACTGAAATGTGTATATGAAATGAAATAAGATCAATCAGTGGTCAACCCATGAATCTGTTTGCCATGTTTGCGTTTCTATTGAACAAAAATCAACGTTGAGAGATGTTCCTGGAGCATTTATTGCCAGGTCGTGTACGCGTTTGATTATAGCGCTTTTAAGCAGCATTGCACTCCTCATTTCTTCCTCACCTCCATCTCCACCGGAAAGCTTTTTGAAAGGGGCAGTTAAAAAAATGTATGTGGGCATATAACCCAAGTACTTGGGGGTACTAATGATTAGGGGTAAGGTACTATTCTCGAGCACAGTCTCACAGCATGGGCATTACGGAGGTCATCAATACTCACTTTGTTCTTGCATACTCGTACAATAAAACAACTCTTTTGTTCGGTAGTGAACAAGCAGTGCACCTTTGAAGGCACTGTTGTGTGAGTGTGGTCTGCAAGTGTAATTCTGTACAAAACAGATGTGGGAGTGAATGGATAGCCTCTGGTCTGCACTCCTATCTTCAGGTATCTTTTTACACTTTGCTTTGTTTATGTTCGCATGGTGGTGAGTCAGTCGAGAGAAGGGAACTAAGTTCTTTTAGCAAAGAAAGGACCCTCACAGCCTTTTGTATCAACGTTGTGTGCGTATGGTCAGAGAGATCCTTAATTGTTTACACCACCTGCATAAAGCAGCGGTGGCGTTTGTAAGAAATATGACTATTAAACATGTATTCCCTCTTTGTGGGTTAATTCAAGGATGGCATTTGAATCTTTCTCTGTATGTTTGTATAATGCACATCTTTCAAATCATGTTAAGCCACATCGGATGTTTGTATAATGGCTACGCATCTAGCTGTGTGTACCATAAGTTGAAATAAAGGTGGTACTCGTGTTGTTTAAGAAAGTCGAAATAAAGGCTAGACCGGATCGGCGCCATAATGTCTACTGGGTCCGGGGAATCAGGTGAGATGTTTGCTCCTATAGGCTTTGCTTAAATTCGCTCGTTGCACTTCAGATTTCAAACATTGACCATCAGTGTCATTACATACACGTGTGTTTGGTTTATGTAGATGTATTCGTATTTGACCTGAAATATGTCATCGATAGTTTAGGAAGGTGTAGGTATATTTAGATTCCATGTTATCTGGCACTACTTTAGACTCTCTTCTTGGATAATTTTTCGAAAAATTAATGTCACTAAACTAGCTTATCGTTAAGTATTCCAATCAGCCAATTTTCAGTTCTCTGGGAAATTGGGTATAGTTATAATTATATTTTTAGCTATGAGAAACAATAGCATATAAGCTACCTGTCCAAAGGTTAGATTGTCTGATAGTTTTTTCCTCAAATTATTTGCACCGCCGTTATCTTTAGATGCCTTAACGTGTGAGTAAGAGATTAACCGCATGTTTTCATTAATAATTTCACTTACTTTAACTGATCCGGTAATTATTATGTATTCGCCAAGTTTAATAAACATTATAAAATAATTCTTCTCCAACTTGATGCATATGTATACCAAAGCATGTCTAAATTTTTTGTTTTATCCGATTAAAAACCGCCTTTTTCAGAAGAGAAGCGGCATTTACAAAGAAATTATTCGTTCAATTTATGGTTATAAAAAATATATAGCAGTCATTTTTCTGGCGACGCTTGGCAACTGTTCAGGGGCGGTCAAGAAAGAAAATAATTGCCAATTTTTGCTCTTAGCTTAGTGCGGAATTGAATCATTCTTTCGTCTGTTTGGAAACAGATCGGTCTAGTCTCGACTTGTCTTGCTCGAAATTGCTACTCTGTTTTATGTGGTTGTGCCGCGAAATGTGGACAGTGCTCAATTTGGTTCTCACCAATAGGTGCCAGAGAAACCGTTCCCCACTGGGGAATAGTATGTTGATATCACATCTAAAAAGTTTTTTATTATTTCAATAGGAAACAAAAAATCGTAATTTATCCTTTTACTGCTCAAGTCATTCTTACTGGTAGGTAGATTTAATGCCCAAACAGATACATTATATACCTACTTTACGACGCTCAGCTGTCCGGGGAAAATATACGAATTGCGCACGCACGGCCAGAAGTCGTTGTGAGCTATTTTTCAAGCGGCAAATATATTGTCAAGTTTCCTTAGGCCTAAATATACCCCCCCGGTGTATTTTTGTGACACAGTTGTAGGCTTATTTATTCCCCTAATCATTTTTCATCATTTGTGAGGCGCGCTATTATATATATATATATATATATATATATATATATATATATATATATATATATATATATATATATATATATATATATATATATATATATATATATATATATATATATATATATATATATATATATATATATATATATATATATATATATATATATATATATATATATATATATATATATATATATATATTAGTTTCATTTCACTGCTGGGTAAAGACCTCATCAGCCTGTTTCTACGGAACACGTTTCAGCGGTCGACTCTGCCGCGTGCAGTTCTTAGGTAAAAAATCCCAACATTTTGTCCTACCCTCCTTAATCATCCTATTGATGAAATTTCCTCCTCCCTCGCACCTTGTGCCTCTTCTCGGTATAAAAGTGCCCCGTCTATTATTCTTTTCCTCCATCTTTCGTTTCTTCTAGCATTGTGTAGGATGCTCGGAGGCACCCGGAGTGCCACGACGAGGCGTCGTCCACAACGTATCACGTGACCCATCAATGAATGCAATATCCCCCACGAATAATTAGATGTTTCTAAGTACTTTCGGATGAATTCAATAGAGTTAAAAATACTTGGAAACCTATTATTTCTCATGGGTGTTGCGTCCATTATATGTTTGTGTCTTAATGCTAAACACAAAAGAAGCAACCGGAGCATTTCTGCGAGAACCTTTCGAAAAGAGGAAATGGGTATTTAGGCCCACTACCCAAGGTAAGATACTTCCCGGGTATCGAGGAACCTGGTAAGAACGCTACTCATGGCACACTCTAACTCCCCCCACCCCCAAACGAAAAGGGTGGGCTCTACTTCCTTTCGCCCCCCACCCCTCGTTCGTTTCGGTGTCACGCGCCGTAGTGGAATTTGCTCTCTCCCGAGGACCTTCCTTCCCGCCCTGCTCCTCAATCAATGTCTTTCGGTGTAAATATTGCAAGATGCTGCACCTCACTGACCCCAGCGTCTAATACTTTTTTTTAATTATTGCCTTTAGCTGGGTCGTGGGTACATGTCACCTGCACTTTGGCCCAATTTCCTCCTTAACACACAGCCTCATGGGGGTCGCCTGTGTGAAGGTTGATCATAGCATACGCGGGGCACCCGGACCCAGAAACAACCAGGACCTTGGGATTTTTTTTTGCTGTGGGTTGTCCCTTAGCATTCGTTAAGGCACCGCGGATACCCACCCTCGGTCGCCCAGTTTCTTTGTCTGAGGGGGAAGATAAAAAAAGGGGGCGTCTACTTAAAGTGATGGGGTGGGGGGGGGAGAACAGAGCAATAGGTATGTAGATTATTGAGGAAGGATACCAAAATAATCCAATGAGGGTCAATTCATGCATGGGTACATTTAAGGTTTCTTCGGAGCACCACGATCTCGACTTACATTTAGGAATTCTAGAAAATGGAGATCCGCTTTTGTGTTTTGTTTTTCTTTGATTTTTATCTTTCAATTTACGAAATAGTTTTATTGAACTGAATAAACATTTTGTAAATTTGAGATAATGAAAACCAATTTATTTATTATGTCCTTACGAGTATTTCGGCTCCTCTGACGTATAAAGCAAGAGAGGGAATTACTTGATGAAACCTGGCAAACGTTCCGAAATCCAGACCCACGGGGCTAAACGAACTTGCGAAATCCAGACCTATGGGGCTAAACGAACTTCCGAAATCCAGACCCATGGGGCTAAACGAACTTGCGAAACCCAGACCCACAGGGCTAAACGAAGTTCTTAAGGAACCCAGGATGTAGGGCGCCGGGGGGGGAGGCGCTTTTACCCTCCCTCGGTGGTTGCCAAGTGTGCCCTTCCGCCCGCCCGGTGACGACTGTTAATGAGGACTATTTTTAACCGTGGGGGGACACATCCAATGCCCCACTCCCTTCGCTGCTCCTCGGAGGCACTCGGGAGTGCCACGACGGGGCGTCGCCCACTCACAACTAAAAAGCGAAAACCAACGATGGCATTTTCCACGAAGTTCGAATAGCAGCTATGGTCGTCATTAGTTTCTGATATTATTATTATTATTATCAATATTTTTATTATGGTAAAGTTGAAGGTAAGTTCCTCGGCTGCTAATTTATGTTTATAGATTATTCGTGTATGCGTTTGGTTACTGGAAGCCTACCATCAGGAACAGGTAGTACGATTGTGCTTTCGTTGTACTACTTGTTTTTTTGAGGGCGAGCGTGGGGGTATGGTGCGCGGAGCCCCCCCCTTCGCTTATAGTAACTCATAACCCGGCTCGAAACCGGCTTCCAGTAACCAAACGCATACACGAATAATCTATAAACATAAATTAGCAGCCGAGGAACTTACCTTCAACTTTACCATAATAAAAATATTGATAATAATAATAATAATATCAGAAACTAATGACGACCATAGCTGCTATTCGAACAACTTCCGTGGAAAATTCCATCGTTGGTTTTCGCTTTTTAGTTGTGAGGAGCCTACCTTCAACTCTACCATTATTATTATCGCTATTTTTCTTATTATTATAATTATTTTATTATTATAGTTATTTTATCATTATCGCTATTTTTATTATGACTTATTATTATCATTATTATTATTTTATTATTATCGTTATTTTTATTATGACTCATTATTATCATCCTTATATTACTATTTTTATTATATTATCGTTATTTTTATTAGTTATTTTTATTATTATTTTAATTTTTATTATTGCTATTATTATTATCGTTAATTTTATGACTATCATATTTTTGTTATTATCATCATTATTTTTATTATGATTATGATTATTTTTGTTATTTTTATGATTATCATTATTTTTATTGTTATTTTTATGATTCATTATTTTTAGTTATTTTTATTTTATTATTATTATTTTTATTATTATTATTATTATCCTTATTTTATCATCATTTTATTTTATTATTATTATTATTATTAGTATTATTATTATTATTATTATTATTATTATTATTATTATTATTATCATTTTTAGTTTATTATTATTATCGTTATTTTATTATCGTTATTTTTATTTTATTATTATCGTTCTTTTTATTATTGTTATTTTATTATTATTTTTATTATTGTTAAAACTAAAGAGGAAAAACGTTGCTCTTCTCTTAATCGACGCGGGCTCCTGAATACGTTCTCTGTCTCCTTAGCTCCTTTTGGGAGAGCTGCGTACCCCTTGGAACCCAGCTCTCCTTAGCTCCTTTTGGGAGAGCTGCGTACCCCTTGGAACCCAGTATCGCAAGTAGTCTCCTCTCTAGGTCACATTTGCTTTGTAATACCTTCCCCCAATTTTTTTTTTACTTCTCGTGACTTCACTCAACTAATTTTTCGTAACTCTTAAGCTCGTTGGTTTTCTCTTTAATTTTAGATAAATAATATGTTATCCCCCTCCCCCCCACACCTTGATATGCGTTCCTTTGTGGGACTATAATTTCTTTTTACCAACTCGAAAGGGTTCCTTTATGCCCCCTCCCCGTACTTCCGGGCATCCTCGCTCTTCCTCTTTCTGGCTTCACCTCCATTTCCTCCGTCCCCTGCGCGCGGTCTCGCCCTGCGCCACAGAGATCCAGCCACATCCTTCAAACCATGTTAAGTCATTCGGGTTTGGTTAGTCGCTGGATGGAGCTCCGATTCGTTCCACAGTAGGGCGGGGTGTCATACGCTGTATATACCTATGGTTTGGATCCTACGTTAAATAAAGATCTTAAACGAGTCAAGATCGGTGATAAACTCCTATCATTTCTCTGTTTTTAAAACAAAATGAAAATTTCCTTAAGCTCTCGGTCCGGGAGCCACAGTTTGCCCACCTTACTTTAGCTCTCGCCTGCGGGTCATAGTTTCCCGACCCTTCTCTAGCTTTCTTCCAGTGGGTCATGGTTTGCCGACCCTACTCTAGTTTCGACCAGCGGGTCATGTTTGGCCGACCCTACTCTACCTTTCGACCAGCGGGTCATGGTTTGCCGACCCTACTCTAGCTTTCGACCAGCGGGTCATGGTTAGTCGACCTTACTTTAGCTCTCGGCCTTCGGGTCATGGTTTGCCGAACCTACTTAGCTCTCGACCCTACTTTAGCTCTCGGCCCGCCGGTTATAGTTTGCGGACTCCTCCTGTTGAAGCTGAAAAATGACAGTCATCTTTATGGCTCGAATGCTTTGTTTCAATCGTTTCTTATTAGACTTTGAACGGTGTAGTCCTCTGTTATCAAATCCTTTCCTCAACCTTTATCCCCCTCAAGGGCTGTTCCATGGTGATAGGGGGCAAGGCAGCTAATTGTATATCTAAGGGATTTGGGGGCGAAGGCGGACTTATCTGAAGGACGTCTCTCAACTTTATGGTGGGACTTAGGAAGCTCTCGCACGCCTTTCCTACTCATACAGCGAATTAGATCGAAGTTACTTGCTGGCGTCGATTCTATTAAGGGTTAACACATTTCCTAGCATAGAACAGGTGCTATTACGTCAAAGTAATCAATATTTTTATCTTCAAATGTATAGTTAAAATGTCTATAAATTCGCGCATTGTCCACACGTTTTACTCCACCTCAAACCATTTTTTAAACACCTTTTATTACAATAGGTTAAGCAAAATCTAATAGATCAACCTATTATACCCGTCTTTAACTGTGTTTTGTTTTCATTTGGAATACACAAGGGTCTTACCTATTCTTCAGGGCACGTTATCTTATTAGTGAGTGTACTAGTACGAAGAGTCATTAACGAGGTAATAACAGGGACAATCAGCAAGAGTACTAGCATGAAGAGCCATTAGCGAGGGTTCTAGCAAGAAGAGTCATTCGCAATGGTTCTAGAAGGAAGAGTCATTAACGAGAGTTTTAACAGGAACAGCCATTAGCGAGGGTTCTATCAGGGAGAACTATCAGTGAGGGCTCTATTAGGGAAAACGATCAGTGAGGGTTCTATTAGGGAGACCCATTAGCTAGAGTACTAGCAGGAAGAGCCATTAGCGAGAGCAATAGCACGAAGAGCCATTAGCGAGGGTTGTTTTAGGGAGAGCCATTAGCTATGATTCTAGCACGCAGCCATTAGCAAAGGTTCAATTAGGCAGATCCATTAACGTGAGTTTTAACAGGAACAGCCATTAGCGAGGGTTTAGGACATTCCAGGCAACCACCGTGTATGCCAAAATATCCTTCGTGTGAAATCTCCTTGATCCGAACTCGTATCCTCTGGTTTGGATTTGCATTCTAAGATAAAAAGCCAACTGGAACCCCCTCGTATCGAATCCTTTCGAAAGGGCCCTAATAGTTCGAACCTCAAAGGTTGGTAGGTCTTTCGCTCGTTTCCCGCAATTCATCTACGAATCGGTTCTCCAACCGTGTCCCGACTCTGGAACATCCTGTATCAAAATATAACTTGTTATCACTTTGCCCGAACTATTCCTTATATTCCCGTAAGCTGATTCCGGCGAGAAATAAATAAAGCGTCTTGGAATTATCTGGACTGAGGTCCTCCAATCCGGAAAATAGGTCTTAATCAAGTTGCCCACTAAGCCCCCTTCTCTTGCCTTAAAGGAAAAGAAAGAAGCGTCGGAGGGGTTGGCGAGATTCGAACCTTAAACGCCGCGTCGTTGATATTAGTGCACGGATGTTTAATTCATCCCCCCCCCTCTCCTATCTTAAAAGGTCTCGGATCATACAGGGCGTATAATTGGGAGGGGGCGCCCGCTCAGCACTCGCCACTCACTCTTCTGACACTCTTCCCATCACATCTGCACCATGACAATAATAAGTCCCCTCCACCCCCACTCCCCTGCCAGTATTTTGACACAACGTGCGGTAGAACATAATTTTATAAACTAGCAATGACCTCTTTTTTGCTTCTATGGCATTTGTATGCCTGATGATAGATGTGACCCGCCATCCACGTTTAGGCTCTGGTCCTTATGCATACAAGGTTGACAACCCCTGCTTCAGGAGAATGGGCCACTATGTGCTGCACCGTCTTTCGCAGTCAGGCTTCACACCCAGGTAGATGGGGCACTCACTACCTCCTGTAGCTGCATCTTGTGGCAAGGTTCATTTGGCGGAGGGTCTCGAACACACCACTTCAAAAGCTCATCCATGCACACGTATAGGACACGATATTATTCACTTGATTCTCGGTCAGCCTTCCCCCCTCATTCATACAGTTCAGGCCCTCATCCAACCTTCTTGCACTCTGATACACATTCGTATTTTTTTTCCCCCTTAAGTCTTTTTCCACCCATTCTTCTTACGTGTCAATGCCACTTCAGAACACTCACAACTTCACAACTTCATTCACACCATACCCACTCGTTCCTCAATGTATCTTCTAACCTTCACCACACCAAGCATCCCACTCCTGCATTTGCAATGCTCTCATTTGAAACCGTTCCTTCTCCTCTCATGCCATACCCCTCTCATATGGCAAGGTTGGACCCCAGCTCCTTACTATCATGCAGGTTCCTAACACTTTTCGCACTCAAACACAGACGCTCTGATCTTCCCTGAGATTTTGCTCCCATCCAGAATCCTTGCATAAATATCATCTATGTCTACATTTTAGATACTTAAAACAGCGTACTTATTCAAGGGCAACAGTACGGGCTTTAATATCACGCTTCCATCCTCGTCTCCAAACACCATCACCCTACTCTTTAGTCCTCTCTCTCCGCACAAATACCCCCGTAATGGTAGCGTCGATTTGCCATCCTGGCCGCCGTGCTGACGGGATTCAGCACCCCTCCGACCCCGGCTTAGCCTCTTCTCCTTCCTTCAAAACACTTGTGCCCTCCCCCCCCCGGTTTCCTCGCATTTCATACAACTCTCCCACAACTTTCTCTGGTCAGCCTCTAATTTCACAGGGTAGATGCTGACCTTCTTCTCAGCCAACCTTTCCCTAATCGGGACTGAGGGGAGAGGGGACAACGTTCCCTAACCCCTGAGCTCCGGTCTGGGGTGGTGCGTTTTTAACAACCTGCTTCATCCCTACCCATACCTTCCTCACATCCACCCTCCTCACTTCAACCATGCACTTCAACCATGTATCTTTGTTTTTACGCCGTGTCCAAGGTGGAACCGCCATGCCGATGGACTGCCAGGCCACCAGGCGAAAGGGGTGGTCCTGAATGGCGGCACCTGGCTCTGCCAGGCCTGTACGCACCCCTTACAGGGCGGCCTACTGCGAGGGGTGATGAGCGATTGCTTCCCGTATAAAATATAGGGTCACCATGCTCAATGATGAACAAATAAAAAATCAACCCTCAACTTTCCCTGTTCCATCGACGGAGCCGCCCTCGGGCAGCTCCACAGAAAAAAGGAAAGTCCCCCCTCACCTGTGCTTGTGCAGGGGGCCCAACCAATTTTTATAACCGGACAGGAGTCCTACTCTCCTTCGCCTACGGGTGTAGGGAACTCCCCCTCACCGCCTTCTCTGGAGGGGCTTTCGGGCACTTCCCTTTTCCCAGCCGCAGTCCCCCCTTTTCTTTCCAAGGGGACTGCCAAGAAAGCCAGCAGGCAGCCCATAGCCGACCGCTCCCCATTAAAGCGGCTCGGTAGGGCAAACCCCCTTAGATGGGGGAGAGGGAAGCCAGGCCCCTTCGGTCGCTTCCCTCAAAAGACCTGCTGGCAAGAATATTAAACCTTGCCGGGGTCAATGCCTGTGCCTCCCCATACGTGATTAGAGACAGCTCTGTCAACGGGACCTGTGATTTCCTGTAGGGGGATGGCCAACTGGAGGCCCCCTATGAGATAGACATGGTCCTCGAGGCAACCCAGCCTCAGACGGTAGGGCCTTCCATGGGAGGGAATCCGGGCTCGGTGCCAATCACTGAACCAGAATCCGCCCCTATGCAAGGTCCTCCTCAAACGGCTAGGGTTTCCGAGGCAGTATAAGGAGGGGATGGATCTCATCCGACCGGTGCCCTTACGACTGCCAGGACCTTCTCCATTTCTGAGAAGGACATAGCTGAGGCCGGTCCATCTGGCCTGGGGGCTCCTGCCGGCGGAGGGGAGAAGCGGGTTCATTCCCCGCCCTCTCCTAAATAGAAAAAAGACGGGGCTCCTCTCCATCCGCGGGGGCTGCGGGGACGGATGGGTCTGCTGCTTCGATAAGCGACCAAACCAAGATCTGCACTTCCGGCCACTCTGCCCTCCCGGGTGAGGAGCCCCCGACTAAGAATTGCCGTGGACTCCAGGCCAACTGGGAGGAGCTGCGGAGGCTCGTCTCGTCCCGTTCCCCGTTAGCTATTTTTCTGCAGGAGACCATGCTAGGCACGTGCCCTCTGACCACCCTCCAAGGGTATAAGGGTTTTGTGACCCCATCACCACGAGATGGCTTGGCTGGGTGATGCGCGGTTTACACTCGGCATGATGTCTCCGTTCTTCCTTTCACTTTAGATACCTCCTTTCAGGTAGTGGCTTCAGCTTCACCTGGATAGGAGGTATGCTATCATTTCTGCGTACATTCCACCGTCAGCTGACTTCGACATGGGGGACTTCCGCCGTGTCGTGGCCCTTTCTCTTGCTTGGAGATCTGACGGCAGGCATCACTGTCCGAGAACCGCTTCATTTTCTTGTCTTGGTCTATCTTTGTGCTCTTCGGATGCACAGCTTGAATTTGATTGCGGGGTGGTCGATGATCTCCATGGTAGTGATCACTTTCCCATTCAAATATCATTTTCAGGGCAACTGTCACCTGAGAGCCCACCTCAATGGTGCTTGGCGCCGTCGCGGTGGCCTGCATTTCAGGAAATGACTGAATTCTCTATCTCAGTCGAGGAGTTTAGGTCGGTAGATGAGGCCGTTGAGTTCTTCTCCGGCAACCTCATCCCCGCGGGCCTGACTACTATTCCCAGAACGTCTGGCTTTTTGCACGCCGACCACTCCCGTGGTGGTCGGCCGAGTGTGAGACGGCCCTCAAACAGAAGCGTTATGCCTACATGTGCTATAAGCGCCGCCGAACGATTTCACTGTCGGTGAATTTCGTCGAGCTAGGGCTAAGTTCCGGTATATTTCGAAGCACGCCCGCCGCTCTTCTTGGCGGGCATACGTTTCTTTCCTTAACGGGAAGACCCATCCAGCAGAGGTGTGGAAGCGAGTTAAAAGGATTCGTCGCAGGTTCTCGCAGGACCCCCCTCCCGTTCTCCAGGAGAATGGGACCGCAATCTCGGACCCCGTGTTCGTGGCGGAATCCTTCTCGACCGCTTTCTCCGCATTCTCTATCCGGGATGCTGCTCTAGCATTCAATGCACGTCGTGATGTCGCGGAAGGCCGCCGAATCGACTTACTCCAGAGGCGGAGAACCCTTAAACGACAGGTTTACTCTAAGTGAGATGCGTTCCGCTTTTACTTCGTGCGCGGACTCCGCCATGGTCCGGATGGTGTCCTCCTGTACGCCTTTCTTCGACACCTGGGAGAGCAAGGCATAACTTTTCTGTTAGATTTGTTCAACATGATCTGGGTGGAGGGTCTCCTCCCAGATTCCTTGCGAATCGCTATTGTGCTTGCCTTTAGCAAACCTCTGAGAGATCACTCTACTCCGGCCGGTTTCCGCCCAATCTCTCTAACCTCTTGCGGAGGCCATCTGTCTTCTGCACAGTGCGGCTTCCGCAAGTTACACTCCACGTCGGATGCTCCTTTGCTCCGACTGGAAAATGCCGTCTGCGAGGCCTTCCTTCGTAGACAGCACTACGCCACGGTGTTTTTCGATCTGGAGAAGGCCTATGATACCGCATGGCGATACGGTATCATAGAGACTCTCCACACGATGGGGGCGAGGGGACGCCTCCAAATGTTTATATCTGAATTTTTGCGAGATCGTCGATTCCGCGTACGGTTGGGAGGAGCCCTCTCCTGCCCAATGGATCAGGAAGAGGGTTTCCCGCAGGAAAGTGTCCTCAGTGTCACACTCTTTGCCGGTAGATGTTCTCGCTACGCTCTACGTGGACGACCTTTCGATCTCTTTTGGCGCGGCACAGATGCCAACTCTGGATCGTCGACTCCAACCGGCATTGAACCGCGTCTCTCGCTATGCCGAAGCTCACAGTTATCGGTTTTCTTTGGCCAAGACTAAGGTGGTGCACTTCTGCCGCCATCCACGGCTCCACCGCGACCCAGATTTGTTTCTTAATGGGGGTGCGCCTGGAAGTGGTTGAGTCCTACCGCTTCCTCGGTCTTGTATTTGACCGACGCCTCACCTGGGAGACTCATATTCGCAGCCTTAGGCTCTCTTGTACCCTCGCCATGAATATTGTCTGCTCCGTGACGTTCAGCGCTTATGGCGCTCATAGGGCTACTGCCTTATTTTTGTATCAATCCTTTGTTCGAAGCTCGACTACGTGTCGAATTTTATGCATCGCAGCCGAGCGTTTATTGCGGAAGGTGGACTTGATCCACCACACCGGTCTTCGCCTGGCGACCGGTGCCTTCCGCACTTCACTCATTGAGAGCCTACTAGTCGATGCTGGGGAGATGCCACTCGCTTTACGCGGCGTACAGTGCATCACTCGCCTGTACGCGCGAGCATGGCGTCTCCCTCAGTCGCCAACAGCTCTCACTGCATTCGCAGCCTATCTCGACGGTGCCTATGCCGCCGAGAGACGCCAGTCATACCCTATACAGTGCAAGGAAACTCCTTCGTGAGCTAGGTATAGCTCTCTGGCCGGTGGCTCCCCTGTTTCTGCCCAGGACGCCACCCTGGAGGGTACCACATTTGGCTATTTATCGCTACACCTCCTCTACCAAAGCTTGTCCAGCGTCGGGAGTATTGCGTTCGACTTTTTTGTGAGCACACCTCATGTCACACTGGAACCGTGTTAGTGTATACGGATGGCTCCAAGTCATAAGAGGGGTGTCGTCTTCCACGCCGTATCCCCTCTGTTTGAAGTCAGTCGGGTTCTGCCAGGTGCTGCGTCTGTCTTCACGGCCGAGCTGGTGGCAATACACCAATCAGTACTGGAGATTACGCGACGTACCCGGTTCGGAGA
This sequence comes from Ceratothoa steindachneri, assembly GCA_963969495.1. NCBI lineage: Eukaryota > Metazoa > Arthropoda > Malacostraca > Isopoda > Cymothoidae > Ceratothoa > Ceratothoa steindachneri. The sequence continues at coordinate 179,814,557 of OZ018318.1, read as the reverse complement.
CCGGGTTGTGATCTATAGCTACTCACAAAGCGCCCCGAGTGCTCTCGGGGCATTGGAATCTCCCCATCCCCTGGTTCGCGATATCCGTGACGCCACGGTTTTGACGAGCCGCCGGATGTCGAGATTATCTTGTGCTGGGTTCCTGGACATGTAGTAATTGCTGGGAATGAGGGTACCAAAGAGTCCGCGAGGACCGGTCGACCAGACTAGTGTTTCGCTCTTCCTCACACCGACTACATGGCAGGAATACAGGCAGCTCTTCGGACTGCTTGGCAAAGAAGATGGGAGACGGTCGAATGGACGTTAAAGTTGCGTGCCATTGCGCCGCGACTGTTCCCATGGACCTATCCCCAATGCCGCGACGGCTTCAGGTCGCTTTCTGTCGTCTCCGAATCGGGCACACTCGTTTTGACGCATCGCTTTCTGATGGAGCGCTCGCCAGCGCCCTATTGTGACTACTGCGTCGCCCCCCAGACTGTTTGGCACATTCTTGTCGAATGTCCCAGTCTGGGTGATCTTCGCGCCCGATACCTGTCCCGGTACGATGGGCGGGGTCGCTACCGCCTGTCCCTTCTACTCGGGACGGATTCGTGCACACAGAGTTGTGGACCTTTTCCCGTCGACGGAGTTCTATCTATATTTTTTCAATTTGCTTGTTTTTCTTTTGCTTTTTCTTTGTATCTTTTGTTTTTGTTTTTTCTTTTTTTTTAATGTGGCTTTTAATATAGACTAGATTCAGGCTAGATGAGATATATCAAAAATATATAAAATAAAAAAAAAATCTGCACAAATTCCGTGTGGAATTGATAAAAAAAATATTATACCGCTTAAGTTATTGTCAGCAACATTTTGGAGTCGCCCTAGCAATAATAAATTAACCTTTGTATACAATTTCTTTGTGTTACGGCATACACCTCTTCTGGGATGAGGGAAGTTAAACCACAACGTGTGTGGTTAGCCACTGGATGCAGTGGGATCCAGGTCTTTACCGAGGAGAAAAGGCTTAAAAAAGTGCAGATCGGGATACAAACGGTTACCATAAACAAGTGTGAGATGAACCCATTTCTATTATATCTTACAGACAAAAAGGGGTTGTTATGTTAGTAGTTCCAGACTTGAGTACTTCTGTTCGCTCCTATAACCCTCACCTCCTTCAAAATTCTTATGGTATAATAGCAATCTAACCAAAAGTTTCGTTTCTGCCTTGCCTTAGGCGTGAATCGAAGCCAAAGCGCAAGGTTTTTTATTAGATTGCATTTTGTTTCTCTTCGCGCGACATGGCAAAACTGCTTGTTTTTTTACCATTTTATGCGTTTAACTGTTTAAACAATAATACATTTGCTTGGCTACTTTGTAAATTAATTTTGGCATTATGTTCCTCGATTTGCCTGCCTCATAAACGTTCTTCTGAAGTGTAGTTATTACCTTGATACTCTTGAATATTTTGGAAAAGCAGGAGGTAACATTAGAAAAGAATCGGACCATTTATTTGATTGTGGATCCTTTAAAAGCGTACGGCGTTTCAATGTTGATGTTCGCGGTGAAGGCTTGAATTTGTACTACTATAAGAACGCTTTACATAACATTAAATTGGTAGTGGTTTTACTACCGAACTGCACTAAACTAAGATGCCTTTTATTTCTTAGTGGGGATCTGCTTTTTACCGTAGGATCCAAACACGGATGGTACCTACCGGCAATGCAACCCTAAAAAACGGGATTCCATCCTACAACTTGACACGCGCGATGTGGCTTCACATCGCTGTAATCAGATGCGGTGTTTCCATTCGGCTCACGCATAAACCGCAGAAAAGCCGTTATTCCTCAACTCCGACCAAGTGACAAATTATTAAAAAAAACACATTGAAATTTTGGTTGTTTCAATTTTTCTTATTGATATAAATTGCAGATTTTTTTCTCTATTATATGAGATGTCCTATTTGCTGTGTTTTGGGGCCGTGGGCGCGCGCGCGCGCGCACATGACTTGTACAGTCTGCGCTTTCTATTCCGATGAGTTTCTCTGGCTACGCGTTTCCCGGCCGAACTTGGAGTGTCTGGGTCGTGTGCCGAGATTACTTATCGGCTATGCTTCCCACAGACCGAGTCAGCTTGGTGTGCCTTATCGCGAGAGGTTGACCTTTGGCCTGTAACAACAACCTTCAACTGCATTTATTTGCATCTCGACCCCTCCGTCTTGCAAGTGTGGTATCCCCGTTGCACTTTGAAACACCGTCAAGCTGTGGAGCTGTTGGATGATTGCTGATGAGTCTGTTTACGCTATCAGCTCCATGCATACGGCTGACGCTTCGTTTAATGTGAAAAAAAGCCTCGTAACCTCTCCAGATGGCGTCCTCTACCATCTTTGGGCCAACCATTCAATTTAAGGATAAGTCATTCGCCATATTTGGCGTAGCGAGCCGAGCCCAGCCGGCCACTTTCTTAAGCACCTGTAACTCCTGAGGCAAATATAAATAGTCCGTTTTACCATATCAGGCGAGACCGACTCGTCATCGTCCGTGGACGGGATTCGCATCGCTACCTACATTTCCGTAGTTACTTATTCTCGTTTTGCCAACTGTCCCAACCAACATCTGCTCACCCAGCTAACATCAACTCGACGAATTCACCCCCACCCCCGTCCGACTCTAGCCAAATTGACTCAACCTTTCATTCATATTTACCTTCTCCTCCCTTTGTCCAAACCCGTTCATTTTCCCGCGCCTACATGTATACACTACGAGCTCGCTCTATCACATGTGCCGGTTACAGTATATGCCATAGCAAGAAATTCAAGTCGGGACAAATAATAACGTCCACATCTTCCAACGTTGCTGATGTTGGAAGGATACAAAAAGATCCTTACGGGTTTGGCCGCTCGACTGTTTTTTAATTGAGGGGGGGGGGGAAGATTCAAGTGGTAAAGAACTTTCGATCTTGGGTAACAGTTGCATAAGGTAAATAATTAGAATTTTGTGCCTCGGTTCAAGTTCATTGCCAAGGTCGGGTAAGCGAGGTCGGGGGAGTGTTAGGGGGGGGGGGGGACATTCAGATGGGGAGGAGGAAGGGAGCATTGGTCTAGAATTTTGGGTGTGGGGGAGAAAATCCAACTTAGTAAAAACGAATTGGCATTTACCATTGATAAGGTGTCGGGGCGAAAAGACCCGGTTAACTGCGACCTTGCAGATCTCGTCGCGCGCCTTGTTAAGAGGCCCCGAAAAAACGCATCTGCTCCGTGTACGGACAATGGGACAAAGACCCCTAATTGTACCAAGCCCGCCTCTCTCCAACACCTCACAGTTGGTGAGAATTTTTTTTCGGAATGCATTCGTTACACAATAGCCAAATGTACATGAGTGATTACACTGTTATTGAATTAAGGAATTAATCCGCCATTTTTTTTAAGAATCCTTAATTCGTTTTGACCGCCTTTGGGTTATCATTTCCTGTTATGAAGAAGCCTTCCGAAGGGGACTTCATTGTGGACGTGAGTTATGCCTCTTCTTCACTTCCCTTAATTTTAGCACTTTAACAATTTTCATCTCCCACACTAGGAAGAAATTCGATGAGGAAGATGGGGGGGGGGATTGGGGAGAATGTCGTGCAAGCTAAGTTTCGAACGTCCCAAATAGTCTTCTCGCTTGATTCCGTCACCTCCAACCCTTATTTCTATTTATTTATTTATTTTTTTGCAAATTTCTAATTCTACCTCTTTTAATATTATTTTTAGTACTATTATCATCAGGTATTTCGAAAAGTTTTGTATCATGAGGAAATTAAATTTTATACAAAAACAAACTTTTATTTTTCAACATATTTTCCCTCTACGTTATACACTTGTGTATGCGACGTTTCCATTTTTTCGAACCCTTCTCCAAAGGATGCTGAGCACTGCGAATCTCACCATGTCGAAACTGCTGATTTGGCATAAGCGAACGACGGAAATTGCTCTCCTCTGACGGGTTTTCTTTCATTGGTCAGGATAAAAAGCACCCCGAAGTAGCAAGGTCAGGGCTGTAGGGTGAATGAGACAAGATTCCCAAACGAAATTCCCGCAAAGTAACTATACCAAATCTTGGGAGTGAAAGAACACCCTTTGAAGCATCTTTCCAGCTTTTTTAGTCGCGTGAACTCTACATCTCACTATGTCGGCCGGTTGGTCCCCGTTTTGCTTTATTTTGTAATAACAGTGTAACCATTTGGCTGATTATAACGAAATTTGAGAGTATTATGTAGTTTTACATACTTTTTCGAATGATATAACTTCCAAGCTCCTAAGGTTAGTCTTTGAATTAATTAAAGTTTTGAAGGTGAGAGCACGTGATATTTTGGTCAGCAGACCTTGTTCCCATTAATGTTGCTTTCATTTTTCGAAGAATGCGCTCATAATAAGCAGGCGTGATCGTTGCATCATAATTTCCCTCTCGGAATCTCTCCCCAAATGCCTCTAAACTTCGGTGTCGTCCTCTCTGCTTTCAAATTGACAGGACGAGCTGATCTCGTTGGTAGGTATCTACCTTTTCGAGTAGATTTTGCTCTCTTGGTACTATTGGTAAATTCAAGCCCATCCCCCCTTTGTTATTTTCATTGCTTTAAGCTTTCCTTTCTTTCGTCTGTTCCAAGTTAAAAAATATATAGAAAGGAACGAAAACGAAACCTCGCCCTACTTTGGTGTTAGGGTGAGTGAGGCTCCCGACAGCTGCCTGTCTTTTGGAGAGGCTCCTCTCTCACCACGCTCAATTGGTAAGGAGGTAGCCTCTTTGCCACTTCTGAGGTGCCCTCGGACAGCACCTCATAAGGAGGAAGTCCTCCCCCACCCCATATACTTTCTCATGGTCCCTCCAAACTGCTATCGAAGCAGCATGAGCCCTTTTGAGAACCCCTGATGAGATGTATAAGTGGCGGACCCCTTTATTTCCCCCTACCCCATTTTCGACCCGCGACAAATGATTTTCTTGGGACAGGAGTACCAATACACCGAAAAGTCTCGTTGACCCCGCCACCCAGAATTGCACACCTAAAATAGGCAATGGGTTTATCGGACCCCTAACACCACGGTGGTGATGGCCAAATAAGGGCCCCTCGCAAGGCGAAGTGGGCCCATATACGCCCCCGCCTCGATGGCAGGGCCACACTGGTAAAGGACCCGCGACAAATGATTTTCTTGGGACAGGAGTACCAATACACCGAAAAGTCTCGTTGACCCCGCCACCCAGAATTGCACACCTAAAATAGGCAATGGGTTTATCGGACCCCTAACACCACGGTGGTGATGGCCAAATAAGGGCCCCTCGCAAGGCGAAGTGGGCCCATATACGCCCCCGCCTCGATGGCAGGGCCACACTGGTAAAGGACAGTGACTCAGTGGGAAATACTCTCGTGCCATATCCACTCCCGGCCGATATCCTCCTAAGGGGACACGGCCTCACAAACACTCAAGGGAGAGGTGGGCTGTCCCGGTGGAGCTCAGCAGAGGGTTGAGCCCCTTACCATTCCACTGAGGCTGAGCTGAGAAAAGAAGGCATATACCCCACCCTCCTTCTTAAAGAAATTAAAAAAAAAAAAAACTTAAGTTTCTTCCCCCTGGGTTCCTGGGACGGACAGGTCCCATGCAGATTTAACAGGTAACAGTTTTAAGGGTGGCTCGTCCGACCTCAGGACACCCTCGAGCGGAGGGGTTAACACCCTAACGGTTAGGTGATTAGAGCGTTTTGGCGACGGGGCCCCTCATCGAGCCCTCTGGTTGAAACTGTTCTTAGTAATTCTTAGGAGGATCTTGTCCAGAGGACACATGTCCCACCAGCGTTATCTGGGGTTCTCGGTAGGAAACAGAAGGTTTCCCATTTCTTGAACGGTGGCCTGATGAATGCAGCTGACCTTGCCAAGGCGGTCACTGTGAGTGTTCTTCGGCACTCAATGGTTCACCTGTACAGGTGATTCCACACTCTACCATATGAATTCGTGAACGGAGTAGTCTATGTTAGGAAACTCGTTGAGTACTCCCTAGAAGACATCTAAACCAACTTGGCTATCAAGGTCGTGTCTTTTGAGGAAACAGGGAGGAGTCTCGAGACCAACTCCTCTACTCTTCGTCACGTTTGACCGTGACGGGCTCACTGAGTCGATGCAATCTGGTTGAACTATGACCGTTCTGAATAAGAGTCTCCACTTCGAGCATGACCCCCGACAGCCCCCTAAATATATATTCCGAAGCCATTTTTCTCTAATGGAGTTGCTGTCGATTCCGTGCTAATTAGGAAGAGCTGCTGAGGCTAGTTCCTTTTCAGTCCCCTTTAGATGTTTGTCTTCACGAGACCATGTTGAGTGGCGCTTGTCCCCAGCCCACCCTTATAACAACCGGCTTGCAACTCCACCACCACGTGAGGGTAGCCTGACATGTGGATGGGCAATTTACAACGCACACGATGTCTCCGTCTTCTCTGATGCAGCGGCCATGCGGACACATGGATAGGAAGAACTCTGTCGTTTCGAGGTATATTCCGCCATCATTTGAACTCTTATGTGGCAGATCTCCGCTGCGCCGTGTCTCCGTTGCCGATACTTTTTCCTCCCTGGAGATTTAAACGGTAGTCACCGCCTCTGGGGAGACCACACGATCAAACTCAGGGACTAGGTCTTGGCAGACCTGATTGAAGAGCTAGAGATCGGTGTCCTAAATGGAGGAATTCACCTATCACTGTCTGAAAACCGCTTCATTTTTTTTGCTTTTATCTATCCTTCTGATATCCAGACACACATCCTGATTTGGGGTGAGAGTTGGTCCACATTCGAGCGAATTACATACTTTCTTATCTCAGTCGAGGAGTTTAGGTCGGTTGATGATGTCGTTCAGTTCTACTCCGGCGCCCTCCTCACCTCGGGTCCTTCTCCCTTTCCTTGAACCTTTGGCAATTTTTCCCCGCCGTCCATTTCTTGGTGGTTTGTCTTAGTGTAAGACTACCTTCAGAGAGGAGCGATATGCCCATATGCGCTACAAGCGCGGTCCAAACGATTTCACTGTGGCTTAATTTCATGTAGCGAGGGCTAAGTTCCTGTATATTCGAAGCACTTGCCGCTCCTCTTGGCGGTTATATGTCTTCACTCAACAGGAAGACCCCTCTTGCAGAGGCGTGGAAGCGTGTCAAAAGGATTCAATCATGACATGTTTTCGCATTATCCCATCTCTGTGATGGAATCCTTCGCCACCGCATTATCGATCAGGAATCAGGGATGATACTCTGCCAGCATTTAAAGCACATCGTAGGCTCGTTTTTGGTCGCCGACTGAATTTCGCCTCGATAGTCGGGGGGAACCCTTCAACGGCCTGTTTACACTTAGCGAGCTGCGCTCTGCTTTCACTTTCGCGGATACCATCCCTGATTGGGGCATTATCCCGTATTCAATGCTTCAGCATCTAAGTAAGCGAGGCATGGCCTTGTTGTTACCCTTTGTCGTGGTATGACATTACATTATATCAATGCCATATTATATCTATGGGGGAGGGACCAAGAACTTAAAGGCGAACCGACAAGGGACGGAACGCCACGAGTTTCGACGCGCGAAACAGCGAGAAAGAGTGTAACAAGGAGTAACGAGGAAAGTAAGTACCCTAGGAGACCTTACGGTCCATTCAAAGAGGGTACCTTTGGACTAGCAATCGAACAGGCACATGGCTGTTCAATTGCTTTGCGTCCCTGAACGGCCGCTTTTCAAGACTTTGTCTAGTCTTGACTTGAACTGGTCAACAGATTCACTGTTGACAACTTCCACTGGAAGTGCGTTCCACTTACCGCAGATACTGTAGGTGAAAAATTTTCCACACAGATTGCGGTTGTAACGCTTCAGTTCAAGTTTGAAGCCGTGATTGCGCGTTCTGTTCTCACTCAGTGTGAAAATATCCCGGTAGTCAACATTGTCGAACCCTCGAAGTATTTTGAAAACTTCGATGAGCTGACCACGCAGTCTACGGGTTTCCAGCGAGAACAGATCTAATTCCCTTAGTCTATCCTCATAACTTTTATGTCGGATAGAGGGAATCAGTTTGGTTGCCCTAGCTTGTACGCGTTCCAACCTTGCAATGTCCTTTCGAAACGAAGGACTCCAAAATTGTACGGCATACTCCAAGTGCGGCCGAACGAGGGAGTTGTACAGACAAAGTACTATCTCCTTGTTACGGTATCCAAACTGGCGCTTTATGTAGCCTAACATCCTTTGGGCTTTCTTCTCTGCCTCGATACATTGTTTCGAGAACTTGAGGTCGCTAGTAATAGTTACACCCAAGTCCTTCTCAGTGTCGGTGGATTCCATAGCAGTGCCCTTAAGGATATACTGAGATTGGGGTTTCTGTGGCCGATATGCATCACTTTGCATTTCCCCACGTTAAAAGGCATTTACCACGTGTCCGACCACTCCCCGATCTTCCCAAGATCTTCCTGCAGGCGGGCAGTATTTCCATCCTTTGCAACGTTCATACCAAGCTTGGTATCGTCGGCAAATTTAGAAATCTTGGCAACCATGTCACCGTCCATGTCGTTGACGTAGATGATGAATAGTAGTGGTCCCAGGACAGAACCTTGAGGCACCCCGCTAGTAACGGGCACGCACTTAGAAGCCTGTCCATTCACCACCACCCGTTGCCGAATGCCACTAGGTCGCGCAAAATTTGGGCAATGGCAAAGCTCAAGGTTATTTAAAGAGGCATGTACAAAAATATAATTTTATTTACATAAAATAAGAGAATAAATTGGCAAAATTAAATTGGTAAATGAGGGGGGAATTGCAGAGTTATGCGTCAGACTGTGAAGTTAAAAATTACTGTATTACAGAAGGAGACTATTCAAATGAGGAGGATTAACTCAATTGGGTTGCTGAAGGGGAAGAGGGGTTGGCTTACGGATGATTCCGGGTGAGACGTCAGGGTAAGGCTTCACGGATGTCTTCTGCAGGCAATAAACGTGATGGCGAGGGCTCTCCCAGCTTCTGAACGGGAAGTTAACGTGATGACGGTTCTCCCAAAGGGGGAGGGGTTAACGTCCGGTCCAGGGGAGAGTATTTCGGCCACCCGAAAACGAGGGGCGAACGAGGAGGACTTCGACAGGAGTTGATGAGTGAAGTCGAAAAAATCGCTTGGTGGCGATCGTCAAATGGAATTACCTCACTGGCTGGGGCTAATTCCAACACAAAGTTCAGCCGTCACTTTGCTTTGTTGTTAGCACCTGACTTCTTGGGTCTGGGCGCGACTTCTCAACTTTGTGTCTCCCACATGGAAGACGAGCCCTATATATATATCCGAGGCTCCCCCAGCGGGGGGGGGGGCAGCGCTACTCTCGAATGGCCTCGAATCTTCACGCCCAGGCGATTCTAACCCGCGTAAAGGTGGTCCGTGTTGGACGCGGTTAGAGGCTACCGCTTGTGGATGGGGGGGGGGAGGCTTACCAATTTAAGCCTAACCAAATTCTAGAATCTTCTCCATCGCATGGACTTCACTTCCGTCCTGGAAAAGAAATTCCACGTGGAATTCCCCCACACCCTTGTTCAAGAAGATATGATCGGATGACATCTTTCCAGATTCCTGCGTCTAAGCTGAGCTGGTTACAATATATCGCACGATACGGGAGATAAGGCGCTTTGTCCTGTTTGGAGACTGTCTTGTAATGCACAGCAACTCACAATGCGTGCATTGGAACTTCCACCTTCCCTGGTTCGCAGTATCCGTGACGTCATGGATGCTGCCAGTCGTGAGGGTGTCGATAGTTATTTTTTTGCTGGGTTCCTGATCATGTTAGGAATGCAGGAAACGACTGCATTGAGGAGGTGTCCAGACTATGCACAAATTGAGCAACCGTACCGGCGTTTGCTCTTTCCCACACAGAACAGGTCAACCCTTTGGGTTGCATGGCAAAGAAGATTGGAGATGGCGGACGGGAATTTAAATTCGCGTGCCATTGGGTCTCGACTTTTTCCGTGGACTGCTTATTCCTCCAAAGTGTACATACACCACCTTTTGGTTGAACTTCCTAATTTGTGGTAGTTCCATGTGCGGTATCTGTCCCGGTGCTGGCTCTTGCTCATGTGGATGGCGTGTGATAGAATATTTGGAGGAGCTGCGCTTCGGTCTATAAAGGAGGCGGTTCTCTAGAGGGGGCCCTTGACATGCCACATATTTTGTTCTGTTGACACTTTAATTTTGTTTTTGTTTGTTGTCCATATTGCTACTGTTGTTGTTTTAATTTTTCTTTTCTCATTATCACCGACTCTTCCTCGTAACTCTTCGTAGATTTCAATTATGTAATGATTTTCAATTTCGCCCCTCATGGTTCGTGGTATTCGTGACGTCACGGATGCCACGAACTAGGAGGATCTCAAGATTGTCTCGTTCTGGATTCGCAGACACGTTAAGGGTTGCGGGGAAATAGGGGGCGCCAAGCAGTCTACAAGGACCGGACGACCAGCATTTCCTTCTTCCCGGCTCTAACTGCAACAAGGCGGGAATCAGATCAGCCATCCAAAATCCCTGGCAAAGAAGATCGGAGACGGCTGATGGGAACTTAAAGTTACACGCCTCTTCCTGGACCTGACCCCACCCCCATCCCCCAACGGCTTCGCGTCGCGTTCTTTCGACCCCCCTCCCCCACCTAATCGAGCACACTCGCGGGGCGCATCGCCATTGGATGGAGCGCTCACCTCCTCTTTACTGCGACGACTGCGCCCACTTTCCTCCCAGACTGCACAGCATTGACGAATGCCCCACCCAGTCTGTGGGGATCTTTGCGCTCCCTACCCGCACTGCTAGCAAGTTGAGAGGGGCTCTACCGCATTTCCCTTGTACTCGAGATGGGTTCGTGCACACTCGATCGTCGAATAGTAGAGGTGGCAGGCCTCCTCTATTATCTATAGTTTTTTTTTAGGGTGGGGGCGGGGGGCATGCTCGATCAACTATAGCCTTGATGGCAATCTCCATTCAAGACCTTTAAATAAATCCCCCAAATTGCCATAGTTGTATAATAAAACTGTCGAGGAAAAAGGGTTTTTAGTACTTTATCAAATTATAAAAAGATGTCACAGAAACTACTCTTGTTTACCTGTGTTATTTAAACCATATAAATTAACACATATGCGGATTAAAATGGTATCCTAGGAATACTTTTCCGTTGCAATGTTCCTTCCAAATTATTATTACTCTTTTGTCTCTTAAACTTGTTGAAATTTCGGGGATCTGTCTATTATTACATTCGTCTAGATGCCTCGACATTTTCTCACCCTGCAATAAACGATTCATGAACTTATAGCGAAACGTTGTGGTATGAATACTGTGGAGTAAGTGTATATTTGTATAATAAAAGCTTGTTGCTTGCTTGGTATTTCCGTCACTGGTTTTTTTAGTTCATAATTCCTATAATTAAAAAAAAGTATATTCTTGAAAGTTAAGCTATTTGCTTTAGTTTATCCATTTTTGTTATTTTGTTCTTTATATCTACAGTGTGCATCAAGCAAGTTCTGACTGGTGTACTTATGTATGTAAATACTCAATATTCATTGTTATAAACAGGAAAAATATATTATGGCCATTTTCCTGTAGAGTTAGAAGAAAACAGATTTTTTTTTCATTTTTGGTTGCTTAAACTAAATTTATTGGGAATGATCAGACCCGTGGGCAGTCTGGACAATCCCCAAGATGTTTTCCATTCTGAATTCCTAATCAGGCTATGCACCTTCCACACAGTGTTGCATCTAATTTTAATCCATTTCTAAATCTAAAAAAAAACCATCTGGTGAGAGATGATCCATTCTTGTTTTATTAATAAAAAAAAACAACTATCCAGAGACTGCCTCGAAACAGGCGTTAATTTGGTTCTCTCGAGAACGAGCATCTGTGACCTTTCGCGGAATCAAACTCCTGCCGATATGATCTCCTGCTGGACAGTCTGTAATAAACCAGCTAACGTAGGCTCATTTGTCTTCGGGAATTGGCAGCCGAGCCTTTGTTCCGAAGTGATTTTGCCGTGGAACTGTTGATTCAGTTTTTTTTTGTACGCCCTTACCCCCCAAAAATCACACGGTATTGACACTTAAGATTAAAATAAACTTCCAAAAAACATCATTAGGTTTTGGTAATGTTGATTAAATTGTTTTAGTTAAATAAAAAGAGTTGGTGTGTATTTTCCATGTGTTATGTACCTACAAACTTGTGGAGATGACGCATATTCGTCTCATGGGAAATAACCTACAACATGAGGGGTTCTGGCTCCGTCGGTGAGCATTGCGATGCTATTTTTAAACGTATATTGTAGATTCTTGTCTGAAGGGGGGCGAAAAATGGGGCTGGGCGTGGTGAGGGTTGCAATCCTCTTCAAACGAGTAATAACATGTCAATGGCGATTGCGCGCCGGGTGGTCACCTGGTAGGAAATGGGGACAGCGCACGTTTTCCGTGAATTGAGCTCGATAGGGTCTCGCAGTTGCCATGACTGCCTATTTGCTTGACTTCTCTGAATTATCCCCTCCTCTATTCATGACGCCAGTAAATGCATGTGCCTTCCCCGTAGTATGCGCACATATTTGGCAAACTCACTCAAATCGTCACGGGCTGCGATGAATCTCCCGCTTTGTTCTACTGGTAGCGAGTTGCGCGGGCTACGGCTCCGCATTTTCTTCGATTCTTACCAGCGGGCCGTTGTAGGATAGCTGATGGACACTATATGTTTAAATATGTAGGCAATTCCGTTACGCAGAATAATTGCAGTTAACGAAGATGACACTACCCAGGCAGCCTTTGACGATCGTCATGAAGGCCACGGGGACTCTACCTTGGCTGTAAATTCGGGAACGTGGCTGTCCAGATGCCTGATTCCCAGGGAGGCTCTTCCCGTTTTCTAATTAGGTCACGGACTAAAGGGGCTACAATCTTAACCGGGTCAAAATTGAGGGTGCTCATCTTAAGCAGCTCTAAATTGGGGGTACTGATTTCAACCAAATCTGAATTGGAGATACTTTGAGAAAAATATGGTTAATAAATGTTTATTTCTGACACTGGCGTTAAAAATAATCATGATTATAATTTATATGAAAAAAAATCAAAAGGATCTTGACATGCCATATTATTTTGTCTTGATTGGCTGTTTTAAGTTAGGTCAACGTAACCAACTAAGAAAAAATCAAAATTTATTAAAGTTAAGTAAATTTCGGCCTCAAATTTGCCCCGTATTAGATATACAATTAAAAAACCTTTCCCTCGTGTTTTTTAATAATATATTAATCTGCTTTTACTTTTTCTATTGGCGTTGGCTTTGCTCGTATTGTTTACCAGCCAGGGTAAAGATGTTCTTTTATCTTGTTGCAGACGTGAAAGAACCTTGTTTAGTCAACACGTTCACACAGTAGTTATAAATGATAACCAGGTGTTAGTTCAGATGCCTTTGTGTGAAAGGCGGAACCAACGTATTAGGCGAGATGAGAAGTGGGAAAAAATGGAAGATAAATGAAAAGATTAACCGAAGTGTTGAAGTGTCTTAAAAATATGTATTTTCTCTTCATGGGGCGAAATCACAAAGACGATTCAACCTTAGATTTACCCTCGTTAGTTTAGTTTAGTTAGTAGTTGAAGTATTTGATGGCAATGGAACGAAGAACCTAAATCTCTCTCAAATCCCTAAGAATCCCTCCAGCAAGCGCACATAAATGGAACGAGGAATCCCCGAAAAATACGAGGTCTGAAGGCCTGCGCGGTAGGCTCAACCGCTAGCCCAATTTGCTTTTCTTAGTGTTATGTAAGAGTTAAGGCAGTGGCGAGTCTGTGGCCAGCTAATGGGTACTTCCCATTCCTTTTACACCCATTCGGGGGAGAGGGTTATAGCTCCCGTTGCTCTTCGAGATAAGGTAGACTGAATGGGGACGGCCCTGATTTCCTCGCCGATACAAATTCAGTTTCAAGGACGTGGTGATGAAGATAACGCGTGGGTGTCCTTGTACCCGTATTGATGGCTCGGATGTCATCTTTCACGGGGATGGTGACAGACGGCTAAAGAACTTTGCCCTCAAGCCCACGTTACCTCATTGAGATACTTGTTGTTGTCATTCTCCCTCGCGTCGCGAGGAATTTTTTTTTTTCAAACACTTTTCCACCACCTTTATATAAACAGTAAATTGTCCTCGAGGCTCGTGAGCGGATAGATACTAATTCCTATATTTTGTTGCCCTCATCTCCCCTTTCCCCGTACATACATATAGTTCTTGTGTACAACGTGCCTGCTCGTTTAAAGTTTGACCCTTTCATGCCTGCTCTCAAACACTTGTGTTAGCTCCCGAGCCAAATTATATAAAAACAAATCTATCCTCAGATGCCATCTTGAACGAGACGAAAGAAATAATTTTCAAATGGATTTTCAATTTACCATAAAGTTTCGATTTTCTGGACAGAGGCTGCCGAAAAGGCGAACGCTCTACAAGGATTTTCCTTCGTCATGTTCAGCCCCCACCCCCCGCGGGGGGGCGGGAGAGTTGCGCACTTTTCCCGCTCCAACTCGTTTCCTCTTTTGGATACTGAGACTATGTACCGCCCATACGTTTTTACTCTCCCCCCCCCCAACTCTCCCAATTCCTTTGCATATATTTTCAAAAGCCCCACAATTTTGGTCTTAAAAAAACCCCCCATCCTTTTGTGTACTGCGTTTCTTCTTGGTGTGTTGGTTGCGCTTGTTGATATGTTTGGTGCGTGGTGTCCCCGCAAGGTCAGGCGATTGTCTTAGGCACTGTGCCGATGCCCCCTTCCCCCCTTTCACTCCCATTTCTCGAATGCCTCTTCTTCCTCGCCTCGATCTTGGCATTGAAACAACGACGAGGAGCGCGTTTCACGTGCCACCAAGGTTAATGACATTGCCCCGTTCGCCCCATCTCCCCCACCCGTGCGCTCGGGATGCACATGTGCGGACAAGGAGGAGGGGTATTCACGGGGGCGTAGCATTTAGGAATGTGTTTGAATATTTAAAGTAAAGGGGGTGCGGGGCGTGATAGTTTTTCTGTATCTTTCACTCTTGCGATGTACATCGTTTCTCAGCGTCTTCTCATGTCTGTCCTTTCCTCCTCGAGTCGAATTGATCGCTTAAATTACGATCGGTCCCCGGCCATCTCTCATCCTTCCTCCTTCTCAATCTTGTGATAACTCTTGTGTCAAAGAAGAGGGGAAATAAGGGCCTCGGGGTTCATGCACCCCTTCCAAAACCCGGGTGACGCTGGTCGTCAGGACCCCCCCCCCCCATCCCTCCACATTCTGGGAGCTAGGATCGTGGGAACAACTGCTTTCCTGTTATTATTATTTTAATCTACGCCATGGGCCTCTTGTAGAACGGGTATAGGGATCAAGAGACTCGAACCCCCTCCCGCTCTCTAGTACTCCAAGCAGCCAACTCTCGGCTACCTAGTGTATGCACCTTCACCCGCATATTTCATTTCAATTGTACAAACTTCTTCCCGCCAAAAAGTGTATTTTATTTTTTCATTTTTAAATATTTAAATCAAGTCTTGTTGAAAGATTAAGTCGAGTAGTGGGACGGAGTTATTTTTTTCGACGGGTTTTCAACCCCCGATTCTTGCTTTGTTGCACAGGGCCCGGAGAGGAGTGAGGGGGGGGGATTTGGGGTTGGGCCCCTTCCCCCTTTCCTCCCCGCTCACCTCATCAGAGTTGCTGTCCACATTATGATCTTAATTGGTTGTTGGCGTGGGACCATTAAATACTGTCACTCAAGCGCTTCTATGTAGCTGATAGTGCCAATCGTGCCACAAAGCATGGTGCGGGAGGGGACTGGGTTAGGATTTATGGGCATGTAAATGATGACACCAGTACCCAAACAACCATGTTTCGTTAATCGTTGAACAACATTTAACTCTATCAAGAGCCGGATGATTAGGAATTTTTTTTGCATATTTCAATGCATAACTCCCCCCCCCCCCCTGCCTCAAAGGAGGGGCATTGTTTTATTACTTTGCAAGGGTAAAATACACTTAGGCATATTCACATACGTGTCAGCAACTAATGGATTGAATCATGTGGGCGGGAGGCACTTAAGTGTTAACCACGTGACCTCTTGGTTTCCTTCGAGATACCCGGGAATCTGGGCATTGTAGCTGAGTGACAGCTCAAGGTCAAACTGAGCAAGGCACAGTGCCAAGAGTTGAGGCGTTTTGAAAAACGTTCCACGAGACCCGACTCTCAATTCTTCGTGCCTTTTTTTTTTGTTTTATTTTATTACTCCGGATTTATCCTTTCGTGTATGCCCGTCCTTCCAGGTGTGGTGGTGTACATTTTGGTCCTCCTAAGGGAGACGATGCAGTTAAGGATGAAAGCCCCGCGCGAGGGGAGCATGTATTGTTCTTGTAGGCTTTCACTATGCCTTTCCAGGCACCATCATTTAAGATTGTCTAACTTTGCTATTGACGTCTTTTTTATGCATGCTGGATGTCTTTGCTCTTGTTGTTCTATATATTTATTTAGTCTTTCTCCATCTTTCTATGCATTCGCCTTATTTTTCTCCATCTCTTGTTCCCTGCCCAACTTCTCTATCCGCCGAGTCGGCAATTCACGCCCGTTGCTGAGTGGCTGGATGTAAATAGGGGTAATTTGTTCACGCTAATGCGATTTGCACACACACACACATATATTAATATATATATATATATATATATATATATATATATATATATATATATATATATATATATATAATATATATATATATATATATATATATATATATATATAATATATATATATATATATATATATATATATATATATATATATATATATAATATAGATATAGATATATATATATATATATATATATATATAATATAGATATAGATATATATATATATAATATAGATATAGATATATATATATATATATATATATATATATATATATATATATATATATATATATATATATATATATATATATATATATATATATATATATATATATATCACTAACTATAATTTAAGAAGGGGATTTTTTTGAGTATTTGAATAATAATTTCATCTTAGTTTGGTTATGACTTATGTTTTTTATCAAAGTTATTTCTAATAATTCTTTTATAATATCAAAAAACAAAATGGTGAAGTTCAGAAATAAATATACAGTGGCGGCAACAAAAAAAGTGACATTGAATATTGGCAACAGAAATCGATACACAAAATCGCTTTCACTATTTTACTTGCCAACAATCCAATGAAAAGGTGCGGAGCTTATGCCGCAAGTGGACGACTCTCCTGGGCTAAGACAACAGAACTGCACTCTATTGGAACTCAGTGTCTCGTTTGAGCTCGTACAACGAGGTTTTAGTATATGGCACTCCAGCGTGCTGATTATCTGCATTCGTGCCTACATTTGACGTGCTATAACTTCTGTTCAAGTGGATACAATGGGGTGGAAAAAGCTTTCTATGACAGAGAAAAGCCGTGCCTTAACCCTATTAGAGCAGGAAAAGTCTTTTATTGATGTAGCAGCAGATTTAGTAACCTCAAAAATACGATTCATCGCCTAAAACGTGCAGCTGAGTTATTGCCACCAGGTACCATACCAAAGAGGAAGGAGGGCATTGGTGCAGCTAGGAAGACATCTCCAAGGACTGATAATATCCTAAGGCGTAAAGTGATGTCAGACCCTTCTGTAACCTCCGCTTCAATCAAGAAAAAACACCCAGACCTCCTCCAGAACGTTGCCCTCAGGACCATCAGTCATCGCTTACAGAAGGACTTAGGCCTACCGTCTCGCCGCGCTGCCAAGAAGCCACTTCTTACCAAGGCTATGAAGATGGAAAGGCTCAATTTTTGCAAGACCTATAAACATTGGAGAGCTGCCCATTGGAAGAAGGTCATGTTCAGTGATGAGAGCACCTTTAGGCTGGTCAGAGGAGAGTCAAAGATCGTGCGTCGTCCCAGCACTGTGTCTCGGGATAACCCGAAATATACCGTGAAAACTGTGAAGCACCCTGATAGTGTGATGGTGTGGGGTGCCTTTAGTGGAAAAAAGGGCAGAGGAGGTCTGTACTTCCTTGCCAAGAATGTAGCCATGAGGGGGACTAACTATCTTGAAGTTTTGAGGCAGCACATGCTGCCATTTTGGGAAATTCATCAGTGTGAATTTTTCATGTATGATGGTGCCCCTGCTCACAGGTCCCAGTTAGTAAAAAGGTTCTTCAATGATAATAATATTAGTGTTTTGGAGTGGCCTGGTAATTTCCTGGACCTAAATCCTATTGAGAATGCTTGGAATCTGATGAAATCCAAAGTTCAAGAGACAGCACCCGGCAGCATCAAGGACCTGATAGAATCACTGAAGCAGATCTGGGTTACGATCGACCCCACCTACTTCGCAAACCTCACTGAATCAATGCCCAATCGACTCAGGATGGTCATCAAGTGCAAGGGCAACATGACCAAGTAATAACTTTCATGAAATATTCATAATAAAATATGTAAGTTACATTTTTCTGTTTTATTTTCCCCGAATTGTCACATGTCACTTTTTTTGTTGCCGCCACTGTAAGTATCGAAATTTTGTACATTTTTTAAACTCAAAGAATTACAAATGGTGAAGTTCAGAAAATTTATTTTTTATATATCTTCTTCTATAACTATCTTTTAGCAACGTGATATTTTGAAAGTGGGGAAATTTAGTCTAGAGTTCATAAATAAAGAAGTTGGATTTGAACCTGTGTCATCAAGCGCTCATCGCTTATATGACCAAGACGTTCATCGCTCATGACCAGAGCTCTGGCGATGAGCGCTTGATGACACAGATTCAAATCCAACTTCTTTATTTATTTTCATATAACGGTTAAAATAGTTTGCCGTATCTTTATGTTCTCTACATCTCCCATTTTCCTTCTTAAGCTTTCATTGGTACATGTAATATTCCTTAGTGTTTTTCCGGGTTGTGTTACCAATTTCCATTTCCTTGAGCTTTTAAATACATCAATATATCACGCGTCATGCGATTTACAATTTTTTATATATATATTTATATAGTGGGCCGTAAAAGTTTACAACACACTGTTAGAAATGCAAATTTACATACTTTTAGTTAATACAAGTTAATGAAATTTACAACACACGTGGAAATTTATCAAATAAATTCAATGTAAATGAGCAGAAAAACGAAATGGTGAGCAGGAAAAACTTTATAAAGACACGAGTGATAAATGACAACGCCAAAGTTTACAACACATTCAACTAAACATGGTTTAGTACTTGGTTACATAACCTTTGTCAATTACAGCTTGCTGGTGCTTGGAGTAGTCTCCTGCAATCTTTATACAGGTGCTTTGGGCTGATTTTGTTCCATTCTTCCAAATATATTTTCTTCAAATCAGATAAATTTCGTGGATCTCGTTTTAGAACCACGAGTTTCACCCCCCCCCCCCCTCCCCACTCCCCAGATTTTCGATGGGATTCAGGTCAGGAGGTTGACCTGGCAATTTCAAAACATTAATTCTAATTGTATGCAACGCCAATTCTTAGTTTGTTTTGCTGTATGCTTGGGGTAATCGTCTTGTTGAAAGGCCTATCCTGGTCTCAAGTTCAGAGAGCCAAACACTACATAACAAATTTCTGTCCACAATTTCCCTGTACATTTGGCCTTTCATTCTTCTTAGTCTACCTCCATTCTTACAACTCTTGATGAGCAAAACAACCACATTACATGATTGAATCATCACCAAATTTGACTGTAGGGATCGTATTCCTTGGCGCGTAAGCTTCACACTTTTCTCTCCAAACCCTGTTGCTCAAATTTCGACCGAAAATTTCTATTCTTTGTTTCATTTGATCAAAAGATTTGTCTCCAGAAGATTGCCGGATTATTTAAATGTTCATTTGCAAACACCAATCGAGATTTACAGTGAGTTTTCTTAAAGAGTGGGGGTCTTTCCTGGAGCACGAGAAAAGTGATAATAACGACGCAGCCTTCTAATTATTGTATCCTTGCTAACTTCAATTCCACGCGTTTATAGATCTTCCTGCAGTTGTCTAAAAGTACTCTATGCTTTATCACATACTGTTCTAGAAAGATTTCGAGCTGCCCGTTCCTTTAACATCCGAGGGCGACCTGAACGATCCAAATGATGAATTGAATTTCGATACTTCCAGTTGGGCATTATGGTACCAACTGAATTTAGAGCTACTTTAAGCTGTACTGAGATCTTTATGTACCCAAGGCCACTCTTATAAAGGGATATGATGCATTCCCGAAGATCTTGAGTGATTTGTTTGTTTTTCCCCATGAGGTATGACTATCTTGTAAGGAGTGACGCAGTAGTAGCCTTACACGATGACGAAGAAACCTCGCATTTTTTTAAGAATATTATAGATATTTGGAAACAAATATCGATTAGTTTTTAATGAGACATTTTGCAGATGTAAACTATTTATATGAATGTGTTGTAAACTTTTGCGTGGTCAAGTTTCGCTATTGTCCTTAAAGTTTTTCCTGTTCTTCGTTTCGCTTTTCTGATTGTTACATTGTATTTATTACACGCACACACACACACACACACACACACACACATATATATATATATATATATATATATATATATATATATATATATATATATATATATATATATATATATATATATATATATATATATATCACATGAACCAATAAAAGCTTAAGAAGGAAAATGGGAGATATAGAGAACGGAAAGATAGGACAAACTATTTTAATCGTTATATGAAAATAAATAAAGAAGTTGGATTTGAACCTGTGTCATTAAGCGCTCATATATATATATATATATATATATATATATATATATATATATATATATATATATATATATATATATGTATATATGTATATATATATATGTATATATGTATATGTATATATATATATATGTATATATATATATATATGTATATATATATATATATATATATATATATATATATATATATATATATATATATATATATATATATATATATATATATATATATATATATCCCCCGACGCCGGAACGTACTTGCTTTTGGCTTGTCTCTTGTTGTTTTTTTTGCTTTGTTTTGTTGGATCTTCTGGTTTAGTGTTTTTTTTTACCTTCAGTTATTTCATTGTAGCTTAGTATTAGGCTTGAGATTGTATACAGCGACCTATGGCCTTGTAAGCATTCGCCAGATAAGCGCAATTAAAAAAAATATTGTTCGCGGGGCTTGACTCAAGTGTTAACTCTTGCAGGTAGTTAATTCGGCGGGGCGGGTCCCGCCCCTATGAGTATTTACTCTGCGCGCATGACATCAGTTGCTTAAAAAAAAGGTGCCCCTTTTGAGAATTCACGCATGGACTGGTTTCCAATGCCCGACGTCGTAACATTTCTTGGAGTTCCGAATCAGTGTAGGAGCAAAGAAAGTACCTTGGGCTGCAACAGTACCACAGACATTACGTAGTATTTTGCTCGACCTTGCTGTCCTTTCGCTTTCGATTGTATGAAAAAAAGCGACGGTTTGTGCGTGCTGTGAACTTATTGGACGTTCATCAAAGTAAATTTGAGGCTAAGAAGAAGTCTCGATCAAAAGTGCATTTGGTTTCGATCCTCAACTGCGGAGTTTCGATGCTTGCCCGTGAGGGACACGGGGGAGCCATGTTACTCCCTAACATTTTCCTTGGCCGTCGACTCGTCTCTGTTCTGGTAAGTTGTTTCATTTATTGTTGTTGTTTTGGATGTGTGTGTGTGGGGTGGGTGGGGCTGCTATTGACTGAAGGGCGGTCGTTTGCTATTTATCTCTGATTTCTGTGTCTATTATACATGATTTCGTCTAGCAATTTCTGAGTTTAGAAAGGAGCGGTTTTAAGGTGAACTTTATATTCCTGATATGGAGCGGAAACACTTTTCTTACCATCACTGACCTGCATCGTTTACTTTCTTACCATTGGCCTGCATTTCTTTACTTTCTCATTATTTTACATTTGTTTACCTTCCTTACCATTGACCTGTATTTCTTTACTTTATCTTGCACTTGTTTACCTTCCTCACCACCCCGTAAGGGGCGCAGCGATTTGCATTCCTGGCCGCCGTGCTGACGGGACTCAGCGCCCCGTCCGGCCCCATCTTAGCCTCTTCTCCTTTCAGACAGCTGTTTCTCTCATACTTCCTCACTTCCCCTACAACCTCTCCCACAACTTTCTCTGGCCAGCCTCTATTTTCACAGGATGGATGCTGACCTTCTCAGCCAACTATCCCGGATCGGGGCTGAGGGGGGAGGGGACAATGTTCCCTAACCCATGAGCTCCGGTTTGGGATGGTGAGTTTTTAACAACCTGATTCATCGTAACCCATACATTCATCACATCCTCTTTACTTATCACTTCACACTTTATCCTTTTTAGGCTGTGTCCAAGGTGGAGCCGCCATGCCGAAGGGCTGCCAGGTCACCAGGCGGGAGGAGTAGCCTAAAATGGCGGCACCTGGCTCTGCCAACCCCACACGCACGACTCGCAGAGCGGGCCACTGCGACGGGTGATTAGCGTTTGCTTCACGCAGAAAGAATAAGGTCCCCATGCCCGATGATGAAAATCTAAAAAAAACCTTCCCCTTTCTCCCTCACGATCGACAAAGCCGCCTTCGGGCAGCTCCACTGAAAATATGGAGGTGATCCCCCCCTGTGCTCTCGCAGGGGACCATCTAAATCTCTTTAACCGGAGTGGAGGCTTACTCCTCTTCTTTGCCTACGGGTATAGGGGACTCTCCCTCACCCCCTTGTCTGGAGGTGTCCTCGGGTGCCTCCCTCTTTCCAGCGGCAGTCCATAACTGACCGTTCCCCATTAAAGTGGCTCGGTAGGGAAAACCCCCCTTAGTGTGGAGAGGAAAGACAGGGCCCATCGGCCGATTCCCTCCAGAAACCTGCTGGCTCGTATGCTAACCTTAGCTGGGGTCAAGGCCTGTGCATCCCCATACTCGACTCGTGACACCGCTGTCAATGGCAACTGTGATGACCTGGGGGGAGGGGCAAAAAATGATGGAGACCCCCCAAGATAGACATGGTCCTTAGGGCAACCCATCCGCGGGGGATGCAGGGATGGATGGGTCTGCTGCTTTGGTAAGCTACCAAGCCAAGATCGACAGGTCTGGCCCCGCTGCGCGCCCGGGTGCGGAGTCGCTGACAAAGACCAAAAGTACAAGTACAACGACAAATGCGCAGAGCGGATCCTCGATTACTTCGAGGCCCCTCATTCAAAGACTACCTGGCGTTTTCTAGCCAGCTGGCTTCAAACGCTTGCTGGTTATTCACTCCACTGATGGCAGTATATTGGCTAAGGGCTACACGATCCATCAGAGGAGCGCTTTAGCTAGTGTGATTTGTTGAGAGCCGAAGGTGACCCGTTTCTCGGATGGTAGCCTTTTGGCGAATTCGGCGAATCCCTCCGAGGCGGCCATGATTAGTGCTCTTCGGACACTTGATGGCACGCCTGTGAGTGTGACGCCGCACTCTACAATAAACTTCGTGAAAGGAGTAGTTTATGCGCGGGAACTCGTGGACTACTCCATAGCTGACATCACCATAGAGCTGGCCGACCATGGGGCGGTCAAGGTCAAACGTGTGATGATAAAACAGGGAGGGGCCTCGAGACCCACCCCTACACTCTTTGTCACGCTTGACTGTGACAAGCTGCCTGAGTCGGTGGGTGCCAGTTGGCATAACTACCGCGTGAAGGCATTTGTGCCACTCCCGCGGCGGTGCTACTACTCTGTCATCGCTTCGGCCATACCAATCGCTCATGTAGACGTGCAAAGTCGGGGTGACCGGAAATCTGTGTAAATTGCTCCAAGACCGCACACGATAAATCGAAATCGTGTGTGGCCAATGTGTTAATTGCGGAGAGCCGCTCCCCGCTTCTTCGCAGCAATGTAGTGCGTATCTCTTGAGAAGGAAATCCTGGCCGTTCAGGCTCAGGATCGTCTCTCATTTCGCGAGGCTAAGGACTTGGTCCTGGCGCGCTTGGCGCTGCTAAAGACGTCCTATGCCTCAATGTTGAGAATGACACCCTCTGCTCCTCCAGGCCTACGAGTACGATCGTTTCCGCGCCCATTCAGAACCCTTCTGCGGGTTCTACCAATCCCGGGCGCTTCCCTGGTATAGCTGGTGGCACAAAGGGTACACATCCAGCTCCGGCTAACTTCCCCCCATTTCCCCAGTGTGACCGTTTCCCGTAAGGCTAAACGGCCAACCGCCTCCACTAAGTCGTTAGGCTCACAGGAGGCAACACCCCGGAAGATGGCCTTGCGACCTAAAGCTGCCCCCCGAAAGGAGGACAGCACTAAAGGAGCTTTGGCTCCTTCACTCACGCCCAGTCGTGGGCTAGGTGGCTTGGAGACGGTGGATCCTTGAAAAGAGGGCCCCCGCCTCCGAAGCCGCCCCTCCCGCCTAAGTTTTCGAGGCAGAAGGAGGAAAATAAGTCCCTTCAGCGCATTCCGTGGGGGACTTCTCTTAGAAGATGGCCCCCTGCGGACTCCGGGCCATCTGGGAGGAGTTGCGGAGGCTCCTCTCCTCCCGCTCCCCACTAGCTATCTTTTTTGCAGTAAGATCCACGGACGCGGGGCCGAGATAGCGATCGCAATCTCGCATCCCGCGTCCGTGGTGGAATCCTTCGGACCGCTTTCGCGCATTCTCTACCCGGGATGCTGCTCCGCCAGCATTCAATGCACGTCGTCATGTCGCAGAAGGCCGCCGGCTGGACTTGACCTCCAGAGTCGGAGAACTCTTCAACCTCAATTTAACTCTGAGTGAGTTGCGCTCCGCTCTTGCTTCGTTTCGCGGACACCGCCCATGGTCCGGATGAGGCCCCTACGCCATGCTTCGACAAATGGATGAGCGAGGCATGGCCTTTCTGTTGAATTTGTTCAAGTTGATCTGGGTGGAGGGTCTTCTCCCGGATACCTGGCGAATGGCTACTGTGCTCGCCTTTCGCATACTGGGGAGAGATCACTCTACTCCGGCCGGTTTCCACCCAATCTCTCTAATCTCTTGCGTGTGCAAGTTGATGTAGTAATTGGTAAATATTAGATTAGCCTTTTTTTCTGGACAGCGGAGGCCATCTCTCTTCTGCAAAGTGCGGCTTCCGCAAGTTCCACTTCACGTCGGATGCTCTGCTCCGACTGGAAAATGCCGTCTGCGAGGCCTTCCTTCGTAGACACCACTACGCCACGGTGTTTTTCGATTTCGAGAAGACTTATGATACCCCATGACGATATGGTATCATGGAGACTCCACACGATGGGGGCTAGGGGATGCCTCCCAGTCTTATTCCGCGTACGTACGGATGGGAGTAGCCCTCTCCGGCCCAATGGAGCAAGAAGAGGGTGTCCCGCAGGAAAGTGTCCTCAGTGTCACACTCTCTGCCCTCAACATCAACGGCATTACTTCGGTGCTGCCAGAAGATGTTCTCGCTACGCTCTACGTGAACGACCTTTCGATCTCTTTTGGCGCGGCCCAAATGCGAACTCTGCAGCGTCGACTCCTATAGGCATTAAACAGCGTCTCTTGCTATGCCGAAGCGCACAGGTTTCGGTTTTTCTGCCGCCATCCACGGCTCCACCCTGACCTAGACTTGTTTCTTAATGGGGTGCGCCTGGAAATGGTTGAATCGCCTCCTTTCCTTGGTCTTGTATTTGACCGATGCCTCACCTGGGAGGCTCATATTCGCAGCCTTATGGTCTCTTGTACCCCGCACCATGGATATTCTTCGTTCCGTCACGTTCAGCGCTTGGGGCGCTGATAGGGCTACTGCCTTACTTTTTTATTGATCCTTTGTTCGTTCGAAGCTTGACTACGGATGCGAATTTTATGCATCCGCAGCCGAGCATTTATTGCGGAAGGTGGATTCGATCCACCACACCGGCCTTCGCCTTGCGACCGGTGCCTTCCGCACTTCCCCCATTGAGAGCCTGTTGGTCGATGCTGGGGAGATGCCACTCGCTCTGCGCCGCGTGCAGTGCATCACTCGCCTGTATGCGCGAGCCTGACGTCTCTCTCAGCTCTCTCAGTCGCCAACATCTCTCACTGCATCCGCAGCTTATTATTCGAAGGTGCCTATACCGCCGAGAGACGCCAGTCATACCCGAAAAGGTTTAGGGCTAGTAAACTCCTTCGAGAGCTAGGTATAGTTTTTGCCGGTGGCGCCCCTGGCTCTGCCCAGGACACCATCCTGGAGGTACCCTGGCTATTTGTCGCCACGCTTGTGCTCCCAAAGCTTCTACAGCGCTGAGAGTATTGTGTTCGGCCTTTTTGGATACACCTCTTGTCATGCTGGAACCGGCCAGTGTATACGTATGGCTCCAAGTCCCAAGAGAGGGTCGGCTTTCACGCTGTATCCCCTCTGTTTCAAGTCAGCGGGGCTCTGCCAGTCGCTGCCCGGTTCTGAGACCGGATTGTGATTTATAGCGCCCCCCAAACGACCTGAGTGCTTTCGGGGCATTGGAATCTGCATTCCCCTGGTTCGCGATATCCGTGACGCCACGGTTTTGGCAAGCCGGGTGGCTCTCGAGATTATATTCTGCTGGGTTCCTGGACATGTAGGAATTGCGCGGAATGATCGCACCGACGAGGGCGCCAAGAGTCCGCGATACTTGGGCGACCGGACCAGCGTTTCGCTCTTCCTCACACCGACTACATGGCAGGAATACGGGCAGCTTGGCAAAGAAGACTTGAGCGCTCGCCTGCTCCCTTCTGTGAAGACTGCGTTGTCCCCCAGACTGTTCGGCACATTCTCGTCGAATGTCTCAGTCTGGGCGATCTTCGCACACGTTACCTGTCCGGTACCAGGACAAACTGGGTCGCTATCGCTTATCCCTTGTACTCGGGACTGGGTCGCTATCGCTTATCCCTTGTACTCGGGACTGGTTCGTTCACATTGACTTATGTACATATGTATGGCCTCTATGCTTTTTTGAGGAGGCCGGTCTTATCTCGATAATTTAACTAAGTTGTTTTTTTGTTGTTGTTTTCTCTATAGGTCGCACTTCCCTGCATTGGGGCGGATGCGGACCTCCCCCCGACGCTGGAGCCTGTTTGCTCCTTGTTGCCTTTTTTTCCTTTTTATTATTGTTGTTTTT
The DNA here is from genome assembly GCA_963969495.1 of Ceratothoa steindachneri. Classification (NCBI taxonomy): domain Eukaryota; kingdom Metazoa; phylum Arthropoda; class Malacostraca; order Isopoda; family Cymothoidae; genus Ceratothoa; species Ceratothoa steindachneri. Next base: position 179,787,451 of record OZ018318.1, on the reverse strand, counting down.
TTTGTTATTCTAAAGTAGCCTAATACTAGGCTGTCGTGTTAAGTACGGCGACTTATGCCCTAGTAGGCAGTCGCCAGATGGGCTCCTAAAAAAATATATATCTTCCTCACTATTGGCCTATATTTTGTGTACCTTACCCATTCGTATGCATTTGTTTACCTTACTTACCCATTAACCTGTATTTGTTCACCTTACTCATTGACCTGCATTTGTTTACCTACCTTATCCTTGGCTTGCACGTGTTTACCTTTGTTATCATTGACCCGCACTTGTTTGCCTTTCTTACCATTGACCTGCGCTAGTTTACAGTCCCCATTTACTATACAATATTATATTAGGTGCCCTAAAAATATATATATATATATATATATATATATATATATATATATATATATATACACGAGTATATACTCGTATATGTGACAACACTGTTACTGTTACTTCAAATCCTACATTTTAAAAATGGTTATAATTCTTGTAATCCAAATTAAAATGTTGCAAAAACGTGTGTAATTGTTAAAATGAAGCATTTATATCATTGTGGAATTTGGTTTATTTTATATAATATTTGTATTAGAATTGATGTGCTAGAATAGCTACTGTGGGATTTAGATCCAGACTTATTTTCATTATTAATTAAAAGATTATTATTTTTGCTATATTTGTTATTTAATGTATAACCTTTTCATTGTTTCAGTTTCAAATTGTAATGTTTTTTTTTAGTGTTGAAATTTAATTCAGTGATGGCAAGACATGCAAATTTTAATCATTTGTGGCTAGATACGAATCATTTTCGTGAGTTTTCATCTTAGTTAGCAAAGGAGACCAACCAACCAGCAATCTGAAAGGGCACTGGCCTCTTTGCAAGAAAGATTTTGAACTCAGGAATATGGGTAAGAGTACCATCGACTTCCCATATGAACAGTAACAATCATATGAAATATGTAAAGAACAAAAATAATGAAAAATCGTCAATGAAATTCAGAAAAAATAAATATTATCGAATGTTTTGGAATTTTTAAAACAAAAAGTTGATTTTTAAAAAAAAATAAAGCATGGCTGTTTTTTTTCTTTTCGTTTATTCGAAGTTTTTATCAAAGTTCTTTCTAAAATAGATTTTCCATTTTAATCTTAAGCAGGAGAAAATAGTTACTGACTCCTAAAAACGAGTAAAGCATAAATGATTTTTTTTTTACAGCAAATTTAGATCCGAAAAGAGCTCTGAGGAGGGTTTTTTTTTCAGTATTTCAAAAGAATTCCAATAAAATTTTATTCTTGCCTTTAGGCCTAGAAAATAAGCATTCATATGAAAACAAAACATAGACCAAGAGTAAATTATTAGAAGATATATACTGGAAATCTTTAAAAAAAAATTAGACCAAGTCCGTTCCAAGAGCTGGATAGGTCGTAGGACATTTACCATAGGTCTGCCTGCGAAGCGTAATTACCTTTCTCTTGTAGTGGCTATTTGGTTAAAATTTCAGGATATTTTCTAAGAATTTAAAAAAAAAAATTAATGACAATGTTTATTACTTTAATTATTCAAATTTTTAAATAAAATGAAACCTTTTGAAAATAAATAAGATTATGGGGGAGGGGGGTAAGAAAAGGGTTGGGAAATGAATGATAAAGTTCAGAAAAAATATATGATCATTAAATGTTTTGGAAATTTTAAAAAAATAAAAAGAATTTCAAATGGTGAGGTTAAAAAAATAAGAGATATTGCCTGGAAACCTTTTAGTTTAAAAAAATAAAATAAACCCATTGCCAAAGCCGGATAGGCCGTAGGCCGCAGACCGAACGAAGGTCGGCCCGCGAAGCTAAAGCTCCTCCTAGTTCCGCAGATTCGACTTGTATTGGAAAAATAAATGTATTATTTTATTTGAATTAAAACGATATTTTTTTAAATGTCTTCATGTTTTAGTTTGATTTTGTGGTAATTTTCTTAAAAATCTTTCGAAATAAAATTTCGTCGTCTCCAAATTGGACACACTCGTGGGACGCACCGCCATTTGATGGAGCGCTCGTCTGAACCTTATTGCGACGACTGCGTTGTCCCCCAGACTCTCGGCATATTCGTGCTGAATGTCCCCAGTCTGAGTGATCTTCGCGCACTTTACCTGTCCCGGTACCGGGACGAGTGTGGTCGCTACTGCTTGTCCCTTGTACTCGGGACGGGTTCGTGTATAAGGACTTGCGGACTATATGACTTTTTGGAGGAAGGTGGCCTCCACCACTTTATTTGACTCTGTTGTAGGTCGCATGTTCCTTGCCGGAGCCTACCCCCGACGCCAGAGTGCGCTTCTTTCTTGTTGCTTTTTTGCCTATCTCGTTTTTGTTGTTGCTTTTTAGCTTGTGTCTTAGCCTTTTTTCTTTTTTATATTTGTTATTTTCTTCCTTTTTAATCTAGCCTAGTATTTGGCTAGAAAATATTTTACATATTTACAATTTTTATATTGGCTGGTTCTAATAAAATGGTAAACGAATGAGAATGAAGTTTCATTTTGAATGAAAGATCGAATATGACCTCCATTGTGAGGCCCGACAGCTTGCAATAAGAGTCTCCCCTTAGAATTAGCCTTTGCAATCGACTCTTGTGGAACACATTCCCAAACCGCTAAAATTTGCTGTTAAAGAGGAAGCACATTTTTAATTTCCTCACCTGCAAGTTTTCTTCTAATGCTGACCACACGAAAAATAGTGATGGGATTAAGATCAGGACTGCGAAGTGGCTAGTGCTCTGGTTCGATAAAGCTGGAGTGACGCACCTTCCCGGCCCCAGCGAACACGGCAGTTTGAAACTACATTGAGATAGCACAGGCTTTATCTCTTCTACACATCTTTATTTTGCCCCTCTGATCTCGATGGTGCCTATGCCGCCGAGAGACGCCAGTCATACCCTAAGCCCTTTGGGTTTAGGGCCAGGAAACTCCTTCGAGAGGTAGATATAGCTCTCGGGCCGGTGGCGCCCCTGGTTCTGCCCAGGACGCCACCCTGGAGGGTACCACATTTGGCTATTTGTTCGCCACGCCTCTGCTCCCAAAGCTTGTACTGCGCCGGGAGTATTGCGTTCGACCTTTTTGGAGCACACATCGTGTCACGCTGGTACCGTGCCAGTGTATACGGATGGCTCCAAGTCCCAAGAGGGGGTCGGCTTCCACGCCGTATCCCCTCTGTTTGAAGTCAGCGGGGCTCTACCAGGCGCTGCGTCTGTCTTCACGGCCGAGCTGGTGGCAATACACCACTCGGTACGGGAGATTACGCGACGTGCCCGGTTCGGAGACCGGATTGTGATCTATAGCGACTCACAAAGCGCCCTGAGTGCTCTCGGGGCATTGGAATCTCCGCATTCCCTGGTTCGCGAATTCCTTGACGCCGCGGTTTTGGCGAGCCGGGCAGATGTCGAGATTATCTTCTGCTGGGGACCTGGACATGTAGGTATTGCGGGGAATGAGCGCGCCGATGAGGGCGCCAAAGAGTCCGCGAGGACTCTGCGACCGGACCAGCGTTTCGCTCTTCCTCACACTGACTACATGGCAGGAATACGGGCAGTTCTTCGGACTGCTTGGCAAAGAAGATGGGAGATGGTCGAAGGGAACTTAAAGTTGCGTGCCATTGCGCCGCGACTGTTCCCATGGACCTATCCCCCAATGCCGCGGCGGCTTCAGGTTGCTTTCTGTCGTCTCCGAATCGGCCACACTCGTGTGACGCATTGCTATTTGATGGAGCGCTCGCCTGCGCCCTATTGCAACGACTGCGTCGTCCCCCAGACTGTTCGGCACATTCTTGTCGAATGTCCCAGTCTGGGTGATCTACGCGCACGACACCTGTCCCGGTACCGGGATGGGCGGGGTCGCTACCGCCTGTCCCTAGTACTCGGGACGAGTGCGTGTACTTTGACTGGTGGACTTATTGACTTTTTGGGGGAGGCCGGCCTTCTCCCTTTCATTTAACCCGGTTTAATTGTTGTTGTTTTTGTTATTGCTTTGTTATTGTTATTTCTTTTTATTGTTTCCTGTTCAATTTTTTAAAGTAGCCTAGAACTAGGCTGTTTGTTTACGGCAACTTATGCCTTAGTCGGCAGTCGCCAGATAGCCCCTTAATTAAAATAAAATAAAAATATATATTTTGCCCCTTTTCTGCAAGTTTTCTTACAAGCTTTTTCTCACCTATTTTCCTGGATGGGATCTAGTTGTGTAGGTTAGTCTCCAACAAGCTGTTATTCATTTCTCAGTCAGGGAAAGTCAGAGAATTTGGAAATTAATGGCCTGCATTTGTTTGCTTTCCTTACCATTGGCCTGCATTTGTTTGCATTCATTACCCATTGACTTGCACTTGGTTGCCTTCCTCACTATTGATCTGCACTTGTTTACCTTCCTGCTCACTGGCCTGCACTTGTTTAACTTATCTACCCATTGGCCTGCCCCTGTTTACATTGCCCATTAGCCTGTATTTGTTTACCTTACCCATTGACCTGCATTTTTTTAACCTTTACCCATTTACTTGCACTTGTTTACCTTCCGTACTCATTGGCCTGCACTTGTTTTTCTTCTTTACCATTGGCCTGCAACTTGTATTCCTTCCTTACCTTTGGCCTGCATTTGTTTACCTTATTTACCCATTGCCCCGCATTTGTTTATTGCTAAAAAGCGAAAGGTTTGTAGGGAAGGTGTGGACAATGTAAGTAAAGAAGACATTGATACAATTCGCCGAAAACTCAGATGGGAAAAATAATAAGGGGGTGGGGGAGGAAGACGAGAAGAATAAGGAAGTGGGAGAGGAAGAGGAGAAGAATAATGGGGTGGGGGATAAAGACGAGAGTGGGCGAGAAACCGGGAAATAGTGAAGATGAAGAAGTGTAGTGGTGGGGTGAAACAGACTGAACCTCGTCATGTACCGCATCCCGAAAGGCGGCAGTGCATTGTAGACGTCCAGGGACAATCTCGTACATGGGGTTCTCCTGGGGGACATACGGTGTCAGATCAGCAGGTACAGGAAAGTGTCACCAAAGTACCCAAGTACGGTTGAGCGTCCCCCAAACCTTCAAGGTTAAGATACCCGTCCCTCAAATCGATTAGGTTAGGTTAAGTTAGTTACTGAAACCCATAGTCTGCTTACATAACATTTTATAATGTCCGTCTCAAATCCAAATCTCATTTTAACCTCTCAATGTGAGTTTATTCTGAATGGATAAACACTAAGCTCCTTCTAAGGTTAAGAAAAGCGTCCTCAAAGTGGTTGGGGACGTTTTTCTTTACCTGCTCCGAAAAAAAGAAGCTTTTTTCTCCCGTCCACTTGTTTCCTAACTACCGTGATAGTTGCCTAGTTAATTTCCCCCTTTATGCTTTTCAATCGTGGACAAGGTCCCCCGATCGCTTAATGAAATTCATATAAAGGTCAGTATGACAATTGACCCCAGGTGACCAGGGGCATTAAATTGAAGAATACGGGTCAATTTCTGGATTCAGTAAGTAGATGGGTACATTCTCAAGAATATACCCCCCATCCCCCTTCAGAGATTGGGGTAATGGGGGATGCTCGTTGGTTATTCTAGTAAGTTACGCTTTGTCAACGAGACCCCACGACCGGATAGAGAATACCCACCCCCTCAACGAAGCGACCTCGTTGCTATTGTGCTTCTAATCTTGATATATATATATATATATATATATATATATATATATATATATATATATATATATATATATATATATATATATATATATATATATATTATTTATCCAGCATACCGCAAGAAAGAGAAAACTGGGTGGGATTCGAACCAAGCACATTGAGGCATATCTAGAGCAAGCGCGTTGCCGAGTGGTTAAAGGCTCCCTTTAATCGAGATCACAGCGATTGCTCGCTGTCTCAGTGTGCTTGGTTAGAATCCCACCCTAGCTCGGATTTTTTTCGAAGAAAAAATATTCAGTTTTCTCAATTTCTATTATTTCCTTTTCTGTTTCTCTCGCCCGGGATCCAATGCCTCCATTGACCAGCCCCAATCTCATGATCTACAGGACCCCCCTCCACCCTCGCCCATGTGCACCCCGTCACCTTTGACTCACGCCTCGTTTGCGCGACGTCTTCCGAAAGTCCCAGCTCACAAATTCCTTCGCTTTGAGTCGGGTTTTTAACCTTCGTGCATTTCCGTCGACGGCCTTCCGCCCTCCGCGTGCGATGCTGCCTCGACACAACTTCTTCCCTGATCGTATGAGCGAGAGGCGCTCCTCCAGGGAATCCCCCTCTTTCAATACCCCCTGTTCTCGGCGATTTTGTTCTCTAGTCCTGGCATCGTCAGGTGACAATTATTTGTCGACTTGGAACTGTTTTTCTATAACTTGTTAGTATAGACCGACCAGGGTCGTAATTTTGCCGTGGCCCGGTCGATCTATAGTTGTTAGTGTAGATATATTTATGTAATGTAAAAGGCCTCTAACGAGCTTCAATCCTTTTTATTTGCTAATCTTTGAGGCTTAAACTAAAACAACGTCAAATCATTGACTTGATGATTGGTTTTTAATTTAAACACTCAAACTTAGCTAATTAAAAGATTGACGCTCAATTCAACCTTCTTCATTTACCCGTCTCCAGAGCTGCAAGTTTGTCTATAATAAATATGAGGGTTTCTGTTATTGCATAATCTCCATTACCACTCCTGAACTTGTCGTTAGCTCTCCATGTACCCTCTTCAGCATCGCCTTAGACCTTTCCCCTCGGTCGCCTGCCTTTCTCTTTTATTCTCCCGTCCCTTCACATTGACCAGCGCGGGTGAGTGGGCCGCGCTAACAAGCATCACTCGACCCTGATAACCCTTTACCAATACCCCCCTTCCCCATGGTATCAAGGTATCCTCACATGCATACAAAATAAATTGTCACTGAAACTCAATTCTAACCATTTTTGCCCTCGCATAAACATCCTCGCACACTTCACCGCATTCACGTCATTGCGCGCAGAATCCCGCGCAATTGAAGCATATACCTTTCGCTTAACATTTTCAAAGACGCTTAAAATCAATTTTGCGTGTATTTGGGGCAGGAAAAATATCCATAACATCCTCTGGTGGGTATCGCTAGAGGCGACTAAGCCACTTAAAATGGTCGCTGGTCTGGGGAGCAGCAGCATACCCGAAAGTTTTGTTCCTGCGATGGCAAGACAATGAGGGTAAGATGCGGTGTCGTTGCGGACCTTGTCATGGGCATTGGCTTTATTGAAAAGAAAGGGTTTTGATTTTATTGAAAAGAAAGCAAGTGGTTTTATTGAAAAGAAAATCCAGAGATTTTATTGAAAATGAAAAGACCAGTCATTTAATTAAGAAGAAAAGCTAGAGGTTTTATTGAAAAGAAAAGGAAATCATTTCATTTAAAAGAAAAGCCAGGGATTTTATTGAAAAGAAAAAAAACAATGATTTTATTGAGAAGAAAAGCCAGTGATTTTATTGAGAAGAAATGACAGTGATTTTATTGAAAAAAAGCCAGTGATTTTATTGAAAAGAAAAGCCAATAATTTTATTAAAAAGAAAAGCCAGTTATTTTATTGAAAAGGACATTGTTCGCGTCGCTCTCGCCCAAATAAGGTGTAAATCACAACTGGGTGTGAAATATGGCCTTAGGAGTAGGCAGGAGGACGGATTGATTCTTTTTGGAAAAGTTAAACGTCTTTTCCGGACATGTGTTGATACAAGTCCTGTCCAAAATTAGAAAAGGGAATTTGATTTTTTGAACGCTGGTAATAAATGAATCAAAGATTTTAAAGAGTGGTTGAATAAGCTTGAATGTTTAGAATAAAAGTGCACAATAGTTTAATAAAGGCAACTTGCATCAGACTGACAAGTTGCCGCATTTGAAAGAAAAGTTTGCTTCAGGCTGCAGTCTCGTTTTAAAGATTGAAATTAGGTAAAGAGAAGGAGTTTGATAATAATATAGGATTGAAGTCTTTGATTTGAAAAGAGTCTGCCCCGTGTTAGGCCAACATCCCCCGTAGTTCTGCCTCCGGGAAACGTACGGCAATTACCGTGGGGGTCTTCTCTTCGAAGATGGCCCCCGCATCTCTTCCGAGCTAGGCCTGGAGGGCATAATCTTTCAATGGAATTGCCGCGGACTCCGGGCCAGTTGGGAGGTGCTGCGGAGGTTCGTCTGCTCTCGTTTTCCTTTAGCTCTCTTTTTGCAGTAGGTGAGGCTGGGCACGAGCCCCCTACTCATCCTCCCAGAGTATAAGGGTTTTGCGACTCCACCACCATGGGATGGGGGATGGGCAGGAGATGCGTGATTTACACCCGGCATCATGTCTCCGTTCTTCTCTTCGCTTTAGATACTTCCTTTCAGGCACTAGCCGTGCAGCTACACCTGGATAGGAAGTATAATGTTATTTCCGCGTACATAACATCGTCAACCCTACTTCGAAGCTGGGGGGGACTTCCCCCGGGTGGTGGCACGGTTGCCGAGGTCCTTTCTCTTGCTCGGGTATTTGAACAGTAGACACCCCTTCTGGGAAGACTACTCGATCAATCCCAGTGGTCAGGTCCTTGCCGACCTGATCGACGAGCTGGAGATAGGTGTCCCTAAATGTGGATGATTTTACGCATCACTGCCCGAGAACCGCTTAATTTCCCTGTCCTCCATGTGCTCCCCGGATGCACAACGTGATTTTGGATGGGAGGTGATCGATAACCTTCATGGTAGTGATCACTTTCCCTTTCTAATACCGCCCCTTCCCCTCTCCGGTTGTGCTTGGAACAGACGAGGTGCACCGCATTTTAGTAAATGACTGATTTCTCTCCCCCAGTCGAGGAGTTCAGGATGAGGCATTATAGTTCTCCGGCAACCTCATCGCCGTGGGCCTAAGTAATATGCCTTGAACATCTGGTTGATTTGCACCCCGTTCGCTTCCTTGGTGGCCGACCGAGAGTGAGACGAGACGGCCCACAGTCAGAAACTATATGCTTTTATGCGCTATAAGCGCCGACCGAACGACTTTACTGTCGGTCTAACGACTTTATTCGTGCTAGGTTCGGGTGGGTATATGTATTTCAAAGCACGGCCGACGCTTTTCCTGGCGGGCATTCGTGCCTTGACTTAACGGAAAAACCCTCTTGCAGAGGTGTGGAAGTGAGTCAAATGGATTCGGACCAAGTTCTCGCATGATCCGCCTCCCCTTCTCTATGAGAAAGGGACCTCAATCTCGGATCCCGAGTCCTTGCCAGAGTCCTTCGCGACGTCTTTCTCCGCATTATCTAGCCGGGATACTCCTCCGTCAGCATTCAATGCACATCGTGATGTCGCTGAACCCTTAGTTTTGTTTGCGACCGACGCCTGACCTAGGAGCCTCATATTCGATGCCTTAGGGTCTCTTGTACTCGCGACATGGACATTCTTCGTTCCTTGACGTCCAGTACTTGGGTGTAATGATAAGGCTACGCTCTTGCTTTTCTATCCATCCTTTGTTCGAAGCTTGACTATGGATGAGAGTTTTATGCATCCGCAGCAGAGCGTGTATTGCTGAAGGTGGATTTAATCCACCACACCTGTCTCCGCCTGCTGACCGGTGTCTTTCGCACGTTGTCATTGAGAGCCTACTTGTCGATGCTGGGGAGATGCCACTCGCTTTGTGCCGTGTACAGTGCATTATTCGTCTCTTCTCGCGACCTGGCGCCTCCTTTAGTCGGCAACAGCTCTGGCTGCATCCGCAGCCAACCTCGACGGTGCCTATACCGCCGAGAGACGCCAGTCATACCCTAAGCCCACTGCTTCTTCCCAGAACGTCACCTTAGAGGATACCACCTTTGGCTATTTTTCGCCACGCCTCTGCTCCCAAAGCTTCCACAGCACTTGGAGTATAGCGTTCAGCCTTTTTAGAGTACAATTCGTGTCACGCTGGATCCGTGCCAGTGTATACAAAAGGCTCCAAGTCACGAGGGGGTCGGTTTCCACGCCGTATCCACTCTGTTTGAAGTCGTCGGGACTCCTACCAGGCGCTGCGTCTGTCTTGCAATACACCGCTCGGTACGGCAAATTACGTGTACCCGGTTAGGGGCATTGGAATCTCCCCGCACCCCTTGTTCACGGTGTCTGTGAGGTTACGTTTACCCGATCCTGGCGGATTTCAAGATTATCTTATGCTGTGTTCCTGGATTGCGGAAGGCGAGGGCGCCAAAGAGTCTGCGAGTACTGGGCGACCAGACCAGCGTTTCGCTCTTCCTTACATCGATTACATGGCAGGAATCAGGTCAGCCTCCCCGACTGCTGAGCAAAGAAGATGATAGACGGTCGAATGGAACTTAACATTGCATGCCATTGCGCCGCGACTCTTCCCATGTACCTAACCCCCAATGCCGTGACGGCTTCAGGTTCCTTTCTGTCGTCTCCGAATCGGACACACTCGCGGGACGCACCGTCATTTGATGGAGCGCTCGCCTGTACTACCTTATTGCGACGACTGCGTTGTCCCCCAGACTGTTCGGCACATTCTCGTTGAATGTCCCAGTCTGGGGGATCTTCGCGCACTTTTCGTACCAGGCTGACCAGCGCGGTCCTTCCTACTAGCAACGAGTTCATGTACACAGACTTTTGGGCTATTTGACTTCTTAGAGGAGGCTGGCCTCCTCCATTTTATTTGACTCTGTTGGGTGTTTGTTATATGATACTGCACAAGGGGATGCGTACTTGACCCCGACGCTGGCGTGTGCTCTTTTTATTGTTTTTTTATTTGTTTTAGATTTGTTTTTCAGTGACTTTTGCACTTCTTAAAAATTCTACGGCGATTTATGACCTCGTGGGTAGGGTAGTTTCCAGATTATCGCTTAAAAAAATCCTCCTCCTCTCTTCTCGAGTTCGTTGCGTATGGCGTGTCAAATTCCTCGAGTTTAGCTTTCTTATCCTTGGTTTGTATCCATTTATTCCTAGGACCTTCATCTGTTCTGGCATTTTTTCATTATTATTCTTAATTAGCTATTAATAATCCTCGATATTGTTAATACTTCTCATCGTATCACTTGATTCGGTCTATTTGGAACGTAAATGGATTAATGATACCTGCAATACCCCCGAGCGGGCTTTTAAATCTCGTAAGACTTACAGGTCGTGAATACGGTGCTATTGAATGTAAAGAAATAAATTTTACTCGTGTACGTAATCGAATTGGTTCAAATCTCTTATGGCTCCTTTAGAGTTTTAGAAATGGTCACTTGAGTCCAGATTTGATCTAGCGCTGAGGCATTGAGAAGCCGAACCGATTGCGTGCAGTGCCTCGACGCTTCTAGGCAAAACCTTTGACCTCGGTGCGCCCAGTTGTGTGTTTATATATGTTTGTGTCTGAGTGGTAGTTTATCTACCATTTGAAAAGGTGAAAATGCGTTTGAACTCACCATCTCCCCCTTTCTTGTTTTTCAGGAGGAGCAAATGAGGGTGGAAGCAACGGAAGAGCCTATGTCCCCAATGTCCCCGGTGTCCCCATGCTCAGACATCGACCAAGAACCACTCTCGACGCAGGTCAGTCACTCAAAGGTCATTCTAAAGGTCGCTTTCTCTCTTTGCGTTGACCTGTCTTCACATCTGGGCGAGGGAATTGTGCATTTGGCTGTGGCGTGCAGCTTCCCTTACCTAACCTGCATACCAGAAGCCCCTGAATCGAATTTTTGGGTACGATAAAAACTGCTGGGAAGAGGTCCGGGCGTTGTACCGCCTCCCATTGAGACCATCTGTTTGAGTCGCTCCACGTCCCGCTTCCAGAAGCCGGTTTGAGAGTCTGCAAGGCCCCTGCCGTCGCATTTTATGATTCATACGCGACGGCCAGGTGGTTGAATGAGCTCCCGAAGTCTGCCACTCCGGTATCGGATGGCTATTTCACCACAGAATTCGAGTTATGAACGAGGGGAAACAGTATTTCAGAGGGGTTTTCCCCTAGGAAGTTACTATACCAGCCACCAGCCATTGGGGTGGGGAGGGGGTCGAAATGACTCTGAAGACTCCTGGCTTATGGAACAGTCAGATAGTTTAGGAGCAAAGGGGGGAAGGTCTGATTGCGAGAATTGATCCATCCTTCCAGACAAGCATGTTGAAATACAGTTGATAATGGTGGTAAAGATCGGGATAGGCGAAGTGTGTGTGATGCAGGTGAGTAGCTTCTCTCTTTTTATTGCTCCCACCCCACCCCCCAAACCCGTGTTTCCTTCATAACAGGGAATCATCCACAAACTGGACTGTCACTTTAGTTGATACGCTAAAACGTGCGGTTCTGGTGTTTGTGTCCATGTGTATGCACCGGGCTTCGCACTCTTAACCAGTTTGGTCTGTGGTCGATTTTTCCTTGCATTCCTCAAGTAGTTTTTTTTAAGGTCGTAAAGTGTATGATTTAAGTTTTAACAGTCAGTCTACTCCTATGTGTGTACATGTTGTTTGAGGCCCCCGCTAGTCTTTTCCAGATACAGAAATATTACTCCATAAAAATAGTTTTAGGGTTTTTTTTATGGTGTTTTAGCTCCCAGTCTGTGACACTCCATAACGTAAGACCAGTAACTCCCTCTAAGTAGGCTGAAATCCTATCTAATCTCGCATCTTTGTAACAGCATTGGCTCTTCTGGTATCTTGCATCTCTTCGCTTCCTACTCTTCACGGAACAATTATTTTTTTGTGTGTGTTTATTTAAGCCTTTACACATACTGTTATTGTTGTGATCTGGCGTACAGGTCTCTCGACCAAATTTGGGCTCACTCCAGGACACAAATTCCACCCCACCTCCCCACCAAACATGCCAAACAGCACGCAGAAGCAACCCACAAAAGGAATAGAAAAATAAACCATAAAGATTCCTAACATTTTCGTATTTATTGAGAAAGTTCATCAATGGTTTTGTATAAATTTAATTTAACTTAAGGGGGTGGGTAATGGTATTAGTAGCTGGAATAAGGGTTGACCTCTTATGTCTGTTAGCTTTGAGGCGCACCCTTTTGCAGCTCCCGGCTTCTCACACTGCTCTCGGATTATTATTACTTTCTACTCATTTCAATTTCTTTTAACTTCACAATTGCTAATACTTTTTATTGGCGGTGATGCCTTCGTTGTTTTTATCTTTATATATATTTTGGGGGGTGGGGGTAAAATAAGAAAAATCTTCCCGTGCCAAAACTGAAACTGGGTCTGTAAAGTATTTACACGAGTTCTAAATTTGGGTTCTAACAGGACTTCTACGAAGTTAGGAGGGGTAAGCGATGGTATGCCTTTGTTGGCGCATGTCTGTATTTACCATTCGCTTGTGTACATGTATACGCGAGTCCGGATGGCCAATCACATTGTTTTTTTATATATATTAGTTTCCAACCTGAGATGTTGCTCTTCGTAACACCCTCCCACCGTATGCTTTTGTGTGTACGTCTCTTCCATTGGTCTTGTTTATTTTTCTTGCATACTGTTTGGTTTGCCTCGGCGACCCTAACTCACTACTTTTCGGGGCTCCCCCCCCCCATCCCTCCGCTTCGGCCTTTATTATAGGGACGGGATGCATCTGCATTGACAGGGACCGTTTGGATTCTGAGTGGCGCTAATTGCCTTTCCTAATCACGCTCGAATGTCCCCCAGCCTTTCAGATGTCTGTGGTACGCGCGCGCTTGAGCCCATCTTCTTTCTCTTGATGAAGGGCGCGCTTTAGGATAAATGAGAGAGCCGACGAGGACGTGGGAACTCAGGTTTCCGAAGAGGGTTTGTAAGGAAAGGGAATGTGTAGAAGTTAGATTGGACGAGTAATGAAGGGGGTGTATGCGGTGATGCTAAGAAAAGATTTCACTCAATCTTCCTCGACTAGTTCCCCTTTTGTGCAAGCTTATTCTTGGATGTTTGTAGTACGCTTTCCCACCCCCGCTGTTTTTTTCATACCCTTTTCACTCATTTCTGGTTATCCAACTTTTTTCATCCTATGTCTACCCCACGCCCCATTAATTTATCGAACATTTTCTCGTTACTTTAATTTCCTTTCTTCGGTTATCCTTCCTGTTTGGTGAGTGCTAGTAGCCTTTGGGCTCTGTTGGTGAGTCCTAGTAGTCTTTGGGCTCTGTCGGTGAGTCCTAGTACCCTTTGGGCTCTTGGTGAGTGCTAGTACCCTTTGGGCTCTGTTGGTGAGTGCTAGTACCCTTTGGGCTCTGTTGGTGAGTGCTAGTAGCCTTTGGGCTCTGAGAGTGCTAGTACCTTTTGGGCTCTGAGAGTGCTAGTACCTTTTGGGCTCCTTTGTGAGTGCTAGTGCCCGTTGTTTGGGGGCCTATTTTGGTGATTGCTAGTACTCTGTCTCTGGGGCTCTTTTGGTAAGTACAAGTACTCTTTGAGCTCTATTGGTGAGTTCTAGTACCCTTTGAGCTCTGTTGGTGAGTGCTAGTACCATTTGTCTGGGGGGTTCTTTTGGTAGTGTCTACCCTTTGGGCTCTGTTGGTGAGTGCTAGTAGCCTTTGGGTTCTGTTAGTCAGTGCTAGTACCCTTTGCCGGGGGGTGAGTGCTAGTATCCTCTGGGCTATGTTGGTGAGTGCTAGTACCTTTTGCTGGGGGTGGTGGTGGTGAGTGCTAGTACCTTTTGCTGGGGGTGGTGGTGGTGAGTGCTAGTACCCTTTGGTCTCTGTTGGTGAGTGCTAGTACCCCTTGGGCTCTTTTGGTGAGTGCTAGTATCTTTTCCGGGTTTTTTTCGTGAGGCTAGTACTTTTCTTCAGAGTGGGCTCTTTTGGTGAGTGCTAGTACCTTTTGTCGGGGGGGGGGGGTTCTTTTTACCTCTACTTCTTCTATTGTCTTGGTAGTGGGTGCACATGCCCCTCTAATCCAGCTAGGTGTCACGTCTCGCTCTTCTTCTTGACAGATCAAATCCGAGGATGCCGTCGACGTTCACGTCAACTTCACACCTCAAACCCATCCCCAGACGGACTCGCCCATTCCCGCCCGCAGCGACTCTGGGTGTGAGCTCCACTTGGGCCCATGCACGCCTACGCAGAGCCCCCTCCTACCCCGGATTCATTCCCACGCTCATTCTCCCACCCACCGTTACTCCCCCACACAGTCTCCTAGCCAAACCAGACATCTCTCAGGATTCTCTTCTCCTTACAGGTAAGAAAGTATGGCGAGGTATCATTGGTGGAGGGTACTTGGGTATGGATGATTTGGGAGAAAAGGATACCTCCCTTACTGGCTCGGGAGGGGGAGGTCTCCCTTTTAATCTTTTAATAGTTAAGGAGGCGAAGTGAACCAACTATCCTCTAAAGCTGGACAGGAAACATTGGTATTCGTGTGGATCTCGATTTAACTGTGTTTTCACCCGTGGGTTGTTTTTATTTTCAGGTGTCTCCGCTGGGTTTTTTTTCTAGCATTTTGTTTTCAAGAATATGATTGGCTATATTTGGACTGGGACTCTTTTAGACATTTAACCCACCTTCAAAATGTTTTATCAAAGTGGTCGAGGTCTTTGAGTACTGGCTGGGACCGGCAGCGGCTGGTCTAAAGTCACTATCGGAGTCGCGCAAGTTTTGGGTGTTTGGGCCCTCAGGCCCTAGACCATTACTTTACGCCATCCGTCCCTCTCTCTCGTGGACAAGATCCCACCTCCCACTCCCGACCGGATAATGAAATTTAAAAAAAAAGATCAGAACGACAGTCACTAATGAACCCAAGAGGTACCAGGAAACGTTTGTCATGGGTCCGGGCCCGTTTTTTTTAATACCAATCAGCGATCATAGAACTCTTCGTGACCCCAGGGTGGTGGTACCCTTTCCGCCTTTGCGTTATGTGGATATGAGTACCCCATCGTCAGTACTCCGGAACGGAGGATAGAGTACCTATGTTGTGCTATGGAGACCGGATGGGAAGTGACAGCGGTGTTCTGGGTTAGATATGTAGGCAGTTGCGTGTGTAGGCACAACGCATGCGCTAATAGGCCGCCAGCTCATTGAAGTTTTGGGTCCGCGCTCGCTCGGATTGAACCCGGTACCTCGACTTTAGAAATTCAACGCCGTCTCCACTAAGCCTAGCGAGAGTTCCTTGGGCTTCGATAATCCCGATCAAAGATCTTAAAGAACGGGTGGGGTGGGGGGGGGGGGGGTGGGGGTGGAAATTTCCTTCCTGGCGGAATGGGTGTAAAGTTCAGGAGAGTTGAGTACTCTCTCTAGCGTCCCACGTAATCGGTTTAGACACAGAGGTAGAGACGCTCGAACCCTGTATTCTCCGCGTCAAGACCAGAAGATCCGGGCTCTACTGGAAACTCCGTTAACCGCAAGTGGTGTTGATCGAATTGTTCAAGATCCTTTGCGAGTTTGATTTCGATGATCTCTGCAGAATTCTAGTGCCGAAAACACACCACGTTGAACTTGGTTCATCTCATACCGAACATCTGTCTTAATTCACACGAGGTCAAATGTCTCACGGTCGAGCTATAAAAAAATGTTATACCTTAGTCAATTATTTTTCTCGTTCCACTTGGTCCCAGTTAGTGGCCCGATCCGGGGGGAAACCCAACCCCTCTTCCGAATGCAATGAGTGCTGTAAGTGGTCAAATGGGGTTCTCAATTAGGTTCTATTTCACGCCACTTCCATATGATGTAAGTCCCCGGTGAGAAATAAAAGTCTAAACGAGGTCCGATCTGTGGTATATAAACTCTACCAAATTTAAGAGTCGGATAAGGAGAGAGATGTGATAGGATACGTAAAAGCAGTCTGTTTACGGTAGGATCTGGCTTGAAGGAAGAGGCAGTTCATTGCTACGGTATCCATCTACTCTCCAGAGCCAACGTTACTTAATTTTGTGAATATCACGGAAAGCATTGTTGGAAAATGCTTAAAGAAGGGAAAATAATGATGAAAAAAAGATATTGGTCGGCGTTTTACCACCGATTTGACTTTATTTTTTTAGTCGGGATCTGCAGTTTAAAGGGGGTATCCGAATCGCACTCCATCCGAGGACTAACCTCACCCGATGTGGGTTAGCTTCGCTAAAATCGTACAGTGTTTTTATTCAGCTAAGCCGTACCCCGCTGCTTTGCTCGATATTGCGTGAATGATTTAGAGAGAATTTATGTGATCTAATTTAGGTTTTCTTTCATACAGTGGTTATTCAGATGAAAGAAAAAAAAATCCCCGAATGAACAGAAAGTAGAGGAATGAAGAAGGTCGCTAATAAAAGTGTCCAAATGCCAGTTCTGGTTTGCTAGGTCCATTCAAAGTCTCTAGGAATTTATTTCCATAAAGTGCTCGACCCTAAAAAGGGAATTAAAACCTACTTTAGCACCAGTAGTGTAGGAACTTGCTGCAAGAGGCTTCCAATGGGTGGCGAAGCCTCAACGCGTTAATGTGACATACCTTCTTGCAGTGAGATGCAATAAGCATTTAAAAGTATTCACATGTAGGAGCTAATTTTGTTGGTTATAGTTGCAATAGATAACCATATGCAGGCAAACCCATCTGATCCTATGCGTTGTGGACTCGAAGGACTTCGATAGTACAGATTGGTCCGAAAGTATTGCCTCCCATTCCCCTTACCAAAAAGTAATAAGAACAACAAAGAACAATATAATAATATCATACACATGCACTAGTTTTAGTGTATTCACTTTCAATAGAGGAATAATATTTAACATCATGTCACACATCCTTCATGGTCTTGCCAGAATGCATACGATCATGTATACACTTGCAATCAGCCTCTCTTCCGAACTGTAGGAGCTCGTGTCAGTCATCGGAAATAGCAAATTAAAACAAAATTTTAAATATAAAAGTAAAACAATATTTGAAAAGTGAATCACCCATTGTAAAATAATATTTACAGGGGGTGACAAGACTTTCGGACCACCCTGTACTTATTGGTCAGTCAGGCTTTAAATTCTACTGCATTTGGAAATCCCTCTGATTTTTGTCAATAATATGACAAACGTGTGGAAAGTTCTATGAATCTAAGTGACATTGTCGCAAAAGAAATATCAAATGGGTTGTCGGGATGGAGCTTAGTTGCGTGTATTTGGTTCCAAGGTCGGTTTGGGGAAAAAATATCGTTGTTAGTAACTAGAGAATTCGATGCTAGTGTAACAGAACGCTAGTTCGTCTTGATTGTGCAGATGGGTCGTGTTTGGTAGCATCAGTTGTAACGAAAGAACTTTAACGGCTTAGGCACCTTTTGTGACCCCGATTTTATTGCTTTTATCATCTTCCCTAATTTCAGCACTTTCTTACGAATCTCCGTTCTTCAAGACCCCACGGGATATTTACTTCCGCTGCTGGTTTTTACGTATTGAATTTGATCCTTGTAGAGGGAGAGAAGTGGTATCGTTGGTATGCATAATCGAGGGCCCAAAGGCCCCACCGTGGGGACTCGGACGGTGTAATTAGCATCTAGATCGAGGGTTAGGGGTGGGTCTTCCCCATCGCTGCTGGTGCTTCGAGCGAAGGGGAAGAGTGGCATTATTGCTGATGCTTCGAGTGAGACTTTTTTCCTCTCCGTTCGCAGCCATTCTCCTTCGACGGGCCTGAGTCGAAACAACAGCGACGCATCCCAGTACGGCGGTTCTTACAACAGCTACTCTTCAGCCCCGTCCCCCATCTCACCTATTCACTATTCGCCCTCTCAGGTAACCTAAAAGAGTTTGTCTAGTATTTACCTTTCATACATTTTTACTTTTAGGTAAAAAAAAAAAAGAGAATCGGTCGGGATAAAGGAGGTCGGTGTCGGGCATTCCCCCGACCCGAGTCAAGGTCATCACATTCATGGGATTATTTTATACAAGGGAACACTTGTCTCTACCCACTTCGTGCATGGGGATAATCGCACTGAATCACTTCCTACGGACCAGGTATTGACATCATTATCAATCCCATTTTCCCAAGAGTGGGTTGGCGCGCATCAATGCTATTCCAGGCATAACTGGACGGGATCAACGGGGGGAAAAAAACAACTTTCTGGTCCATTATTTCCCAGGAGAGTGGCCCATATCCGGGTAGAGTTGCTTTTCATGACACTCGCCGAAAGACGGTGTGGGTATTCCTCCTGCCCCACGTGAATGAGGATATCATTCATTGTTAGAAGTATGTATAAAGTGGTGCAAAAGAGAGTGCGACTAAAGAAACGTGACGATAAAGCAGGGTGAACGAAGGAGATGTGCAAAATGGGGGTTGTCCGATGTCAACTGCGTCTTACCCTCATTTTTCTCCTGACAAAAATTATCTGTTTCAGTCTCCCAATTTGGGCCGGGTGGTCGGTCCCTACACGCCGGGTGGGGGCAATCACGGAACCCTGTTCGGTGGCCCTCTCGACCTGCATCACAGTCACGTGGCTCCTCATTCCGAGGGCCCCAAAGATATCAAAGACGAAAGGTTATCGGCCGACCTTGCGCAACACTCGGTCTTGGCAGCCCAATCCGGCATCACCCGTCAGCAGCTCATAAATAGGTTTGTTGACCCTTTTTCTACCACTTTCTACGTATTCGCTTTCCCAGTAGTTGTATTTTTAACACTCGCCTGGTTTACGCCCCTCACCCCCCACCCACCCACTTGCGATCAGGTGAATCTCCAAGAACCATTGGGGGGAGGGGGGATTTTAATCTGCCCATTATCTCAGACTGCTCTAAACCATATTTATTTTTAGTTCAACCCAAAGGATAAAAATTAGAGCGTCTATTTTGTGGTTAGTTATGCGTGGCTTGAAGTTTCCTCGTTTTCTCTCCTTTTGTACCCTATCAAAGCTGACCCCGTGATTTCTTTCATGCAAAATGACCCCTTCATGGCGTTGGCGCTTTTATGTGCTATAGTATCATTGCGTCAAGGTGCATTTGCCAAAAGGTCTCGAACACGCCCCCCTCACAAGCTCCATCCATGCACACCTATCATATACAATATAAATATACAAGGTCGACTTAAGTCGCGTGCTCTCAATTATTATCACTTATGACCTTCAAAACTTTCATCTCATGGGGCAATCCGACCCATAGTTAGTTTTATTTTAATAATTCCTGGGCTAACCTAGGTAGGACCTTGGCAATTATATCATTCGAAAGAGAATGTAAAACAACACAAGGGTTCCAAATATCGTTAGAATTGGCCGAATAGTTACAATGTTATTGGCAAAAAACTCTGAAAAGTAAAATGGTTACCGACCTTGGACCGACATAGTAATTTATAGACTCGCGTCGCGCACTAATAATTTTTCTCTACGGCCGTCTTCCAACCCTTCGGTTTTCCCAGACACTTTTATAGTCTTTTACAATTCTATTTTCATCCATTTTTATTATATGCCAGTTCCCGCTCCGAATAAAATTACAACCTCATTCACATCTTGAACCAATTTTACTCAATTGTTTTTCATTCTATCTAATTTTGTCCACAAAACATCCCTCTCAAACTCTTCATTTGCATTGCGCTGTAATACACCTGCTTCGACCTTAAAATGTGAGGATTTAGGAAGTATAATTTCCATATTTCTCGCCCTATTCTTAAATTCGGATATTTGAGTCTTCGGCCTATTTTTTTCTTCATGTTTCCTTGAAGTTTTGAAATCTGTAACCATTAGAATTGATGTTTGAAGTGTTATTTTGTCGTTTATTACACAGGCCTGAGTTTGAAAAAAAATTTATATTCCTCAGGATTTCTTTGTGGTTTCTTAATGAATCAAACTTCCTGAGCTCAAAAATGAATGTATTTTTGTTCAATCAGGTCAGATTTTCGCAGTACAGCGTACACCATTTTCATTGAGATTAACTCATTTTTCCTGAGAAAAAAATTTCCAAAACCTTTCTCTATCTAATAATGCATTATTATTGTTATATCATAGAAACAGGAATAAATGTATGTAAACTATAATCCTTTTAATAAAACAAAAAATTCAAGAATGCAACATAAAAAAGAAAATAATTCTAATTTCCGAGAAAAGACGCCCTTGACGATTTTCGTTTGTGCCTCTCATCTGGAGCATCACGCTTCAAACACCAACAGTAGTCAGCAAGCATGTTTACGTCCCATTTACCCTGCTACCTGGATTCCATTGTTTTTATGTCCTGTTGGAATCTTTTTCCCTGTTCTTCACTGTAATCCCCGCAGTTGTCGGGAAAATAATCCAGATGGGACTGTAAAAAGTGTATCTTTATAGACATTCGAGCTCCCAAATATTTGAGACTTGTTAGGATCTGATTGACCAGGGCAACATATTCTGGGCTTCTTTTATTGCCTAGGAAATTGTTAACTAGAGCTTTGAAAGCCTTCCAGGCATCTTTTTCTATGTCAGTCATTGATGTCTCAAACTGCTGATCTCTCATCAAGTTCATAATCTGAGGTCCATTAAAAATTCCCGCATGGAGCTTAGCGCTAAGTCACTGATTTGTGGAAATTTTTGAAGAAGAAATTTAAAAGCTTGGCCTTCTTTATTAAGGGTTTTGACATAATTTTTTATTATGCCAAGCTTTATTATTCAGTGGAGGAAGCAGTATTTTGTGAGGAGGCACTAAAGGTTCAGCTATCACATTGTTTGATCCAACTCTAAATGCTTCTCGTGCAGGCTAAACCTTCTTCTCATAGTGCATACTATATGCACGACTGTCCCATAAACATAGGAAACAGGGATGCTTCGTGTAGCCTGTTTGCATCCCAAGTACGAGGTGCGGTCAATAAGTTTTGCGAATCGGTAGGGCAAAACAGAGGAAGGGGGATGGCTGTTTGTGGGGGTGTTAGGACAAGTTATGACGAGCCAGGACCTGCAGCCGCACGCTCCTGCCTCGTCTATTTAAGAAGCAGTAGCTGATCGCAGATCGCCAGTCACAAATTTTTCAACAAGGGAGAAGGTTGAGCACCGCGCAGTGATCAAATTTTTGACTAAGGAAGGCAAGAATGCAAAAGAGATCCATTAACGCATATTTGCAGTGTACACCGACACCGCCTCTTCCTATGCAACCATTGCTCGTTGGAATAGGGAGTTCCGCCATGGTCGTGAGTCCCTTGAAGATGAGATCCCGTTCAGGACGCCCGTCAGACGTGACCAACGAGGACAATGTGGCCCATGTGGAGAGGATGATCCTCGAAAGTCGACGGGTGAAGGTCGAAGAAATCGAGCGAGAACTTGGAATATCATATGGAAGTGTTATCAACATCATCCACGACAATTTGGCCATGACTAAGGTCTCTGCCCGTTGGTTCCCTAGAAATCTCACGCCCCATGAGCGACTTCAACGTCGTCAAAGTCCACAAGGCCAGAGTTGCACAAGCTGCCCTGCGCGAGTGCGGATTGGAGGAGCTCAACCATTCCCTCTACAGTCCAGATCTGGCCCCTAGCGACTACTTTTTATTCTCCCAGCTCAAGGCTGCACTGCGTGGACGCCGGCTTGGGGACGATGAAAATGTCCAGCTCGCCATCCAGGAGTGGATTGAACAGCAGTCGGGAGATTTCTGGTTGTCGGGAATTCGAAGCCTCAGGGACAAGTGGCGCAAGTGCATTGAAGTCGAGGGTAGTTATATTGAAAAACTTATTGACCGCCCCTCGTATAAGAGACACTACCTGAAAAGAAATTTAGCAGGGTAGGTAAATTCAAAGTGTAATATTTCTAAAAACAAATTCAAAGTAATATTTCTTAAAACAAGAATATGAATATGTACTGAAAAATCCTGTATGCCGATGCATTAAATCATTGTATTGCAACTAATTGGATATATGTACATCTTATTTTGAGTTTATTGAGTTATGTTGTATACCTTCTCAATTAGGATAATTTTCCCATTAACCCAAAAGGATGCATTAACCTATAGGGACACACTTCAACAAAAAAATATAACTAAAAAGTGACTCATGATTTCCAGATTTGCATTCTTGTAAAATTTAAGTTGACCAAAAGGTGTATACAGGTATTAACAATTAAAAATGAAAATCTCAATATCAAAGAGCTTAGAAATGCCAAGTGTAAAATGATCTTGCCTTTAAGTCACCACATATCCTCCAATTGTGGGTAGAGTAATTTATTGCATCCAGCATTTTTTCATATTTTCATAAATTTCAGTAAGTTGGATTGAATGGCCTATAAGAACGGAAGCTATCTTGTTACCAATATTCAGTAACACAGCTTTTAAACTTCTACTGGAGGAATCTATGAAAAGTCTCCATCATAATGAGTTGTAGGGAATTCCAAGAGCTTCAACAAGTCCTTTAATATTGACGCAGTATACTAAAGAGCTGGAAGAATGCTGTAAAAAATAGCTTCGAAACGCTTGTTCTCTATTCCTGTACCAAAAAGTTTTGTTTCTTTAGCGAGAAGATTACTTTCACGAAGTCGAGAGCCAAGAAAAAGTGCATTCTTCTTTGAAAGCCCCAGATCCCTGGTCAGGTCATTTAACTGAACTTGAGTGAATGGTCTTGCGACCATAACATGTGTGGAAACTTGATAAGACTCAGATGTGCATAATCTTGATCTGATCAACTTCCATATTAATCTCTTAATGGACCTCTATATTTTCAGGGGCATAAGATATAGGAATTCCTGGACCATGGGGCAGGGGTTTGATGGCAGAAGGAACATCCGGATATACCACACTATGTTTATTCTTCTTATTCTCCTGTGGAAAATATAATTTCATATTACATAAAGGAATTGATTTGTAGTTGCAGATAGTACATAAATGTTTAGTAAAAGATATGTTCATGCTGAAGTGAACTACGTTAGTTTTTAATTTTATGCTAAGTCTTTGCATAATAATGACATTTTCAGGAGCCAGTATATTACAGAAAGCTTAAATACTTGATACAATGCTCACCTTTAAGATTTGTCATGCAAAAATAGCAGTCCGCAGTGTGGTCCTTGCCTTTTCTCCACACCATGGGAACACCAAAAGAGAGACTTCTGTTCGCCCTGACTCCAGCGCCTTAAACTTATGTAGCATCCCTTGCAGCAGATATGTGGTGCAAAACATGTATCTTGATCTCCTAGCCTTACTCCAAAATATGCATGATACAAAGATTTAATTACAGGAGAGATTGTACATTGCTGCTCGGAAAAAGTCACTTTGCCGCAAACATAGCAAAATCTGTCGGAGCTATTCTTACATTTTCTGTTCATTTTTAACTCAACCACTATTATTATTATTATTATAATGCTAAGCAATTTCTAACCTACAAAAATATAAACTTATTAACATAATTACTTAAAATGTATACAAAATTTACTGCGAATTGAAATTTTGATGTACTCGTAATATAGGACATGTATAAACTATGAGATTATTATCACCCCCTGTATCGCAAAAACTGGACCTGATAGAGAAAAACGGATGCCAGATTCGGATTTAGGAGGTCAATTTCATTAAGAAACACCACAGAAAACCTAAGGTACATTTTTTACGCAGACCAGTGTTATCATCACCACACCTCTACCATAGCCGGTGGCCATGCGTCAATGCTATAGAATAGATATAGAAAAAAAAAATAGAGAAACTACCTTTACTTTTCCCTATACAACTGTAGTAGATCCTGGTTCCGTCATACCATGTGAATGTTTTATGGGTCATGTCAACCGGGGCCGAAGCGCGGCTTAATGTCAGTTGACCCCACGAACAATAAGATTCACTGTATGTACTCATATCATCTTTAAACGCCTATCAAACACAAGATTCTCCCTTCCCCCTTTAGTCAATGGTCATGTTAGCACTTTCATTCTTTCCACTGTCAATAGACATTCGTCAGGGTGGAGACCCCCCCCCCGCTCCCTTCTGCCTTTACAAACGCGATATTTCTCTTTTTATTATTACTACCTCTCGATCTATGAATCCATCGTTGATCACATTTTCTTCCATAGCTCTTTTCACGCGAACATTTGATCTCCGTACTCTCAAATCCTATCATAAGCTTTTCTGTTCCCCACTCGTAAAATAAGCGCCTATAATTTTTACACAAGAAGCTTAATCTCACATTGCCACCCCTCCCTTTCTCTCACATATTCCACACATCAAGATGATACATATTTTAAGGTCGCATTAAAGTGGGTTTAGGTTGTGGGGTTGGGAACCAAGCACTTCTTTTTTTTTTTAAATATGATAATTTAAAACCCAGCTCCACGACCTTCAAGAAGGCTGCCACCGTGGATGGCCGAAACCACAGATCCTTCTTGTTTGAAGTTTTAAGCCTGATGCCCGCCGACCTCACATCTTCGCCAAGTGTTTTAAGTCGAAGATTGACAGTAAAAGTGTGATAGAAGAATCTCCCCTGAAACCCGCTTGTTTGTACTAATTTTATATCCGTCGTCGGGCCTTGCGGGAGGAAATGCCACGCGGGTCATTTCTCTTGTACTCTGCCTCCACGTTCAGCTGGTATATGCTAACTTACCAACATTTATTACATCATTAAGATCATGGCGACATCGAACTCTGGTGTATGCTAGTTGATCTCTGATGTGATCGTTTAACATCTAGTATGAGCGGTACTAGGAAAATAAATTTTACTCCACTATTCCCGCAAAGGGTGGGGCAAAAGGGAAAGATTGATTTTTTTTTGTTTTTCTTATCTTTTAGGACATTTTTTTTTATAGTAGCTGAGGTTTTCATTTTTCTGCTTCTAATGCCGCCATTCCTTCACCAAGAATTATTGCTCATCTTATCACAATCTGCTCTATTTTCATTACTTCTTCCCTTGCCTCCGTCCATTGTGCCATACACTTGGTACCCGTAGGAGCTGCATATCCTACCGCCCTGAGTGCAAATTAGGGACGCCTCGCCACTGGTTGAATGAAATTCTTTGACGGGGCCGTGGTAAGTTGTTAGTGCGCTTTCTTTACGACTATCCCCCAACCCGGGAGAGTATAGTCCATCGGTCACCCACCCTACTCATTAGTGGACACGCCCATTTCTACTTCTCTTTGTTATATATACACCTGCCGCTTTACGAACTTGCCCTTTTATCCAGAGATTCTGGTTGCTCAGCGCACTTTCGTCCTCTTACCAGACCTTATCCGAGTGACGGTCTATACTATACGGTATACACCGTCACCCGCTTACTGTGGGAAGGCAAGAGGAAGTCAAATAGGCCTAGAGATTCCTCTCCATCCGCGGGTTCCTAGTTGACGGATGGGTATGCTGCCGCTTCGGCAAGCAACCGGGCCAAAGTTGGTACGTTCGGCCCCGAGGGGCTCAGGGGGGGGGGTGTCCCAAAGACAAAGACCAAAGTCGCAATTGCGCTGAGTAAAACCTCGATTATGTCGGGGCCCCTTCATTCAGACAATACCTCTCTCGGAAGTATGGAAGCGTATCAAAAGGATTCGGGGCAAGTTCTCGCAGGACCCCCTCCAATCCTCCAAGATGACCGGACCCTAATTTCGAATCCCGTGGAGGGAGTCCTTCGCGACACTCTTCTTTCAATTCCCTGCCGGAATGCTGCGTCGCTTGCATTTAAAACTCGTAGGCTCGCTGAAGTCTACTGACTCGACTTAACATCCAGAGGCGGAGAACTCTTCACCGACCTGTTTACACTAAGTGAGCTGTGTTCCGCCCTCGCTGAGTATACAGATACCGCTCCTGGTCGGGACGATATCCTGTATGCCATGCTTTGACAACTAAGTGGGCGAGGCATGGTCCTTTTGTTAGCCTTGTTCAACAGGTTCTGGACGGAGGGTATCGTTCCAGATTCTTTTTGACTACCGTGTTTGCTTTTCACAAGCTGGTGAGAGATCACTCTGTCCTGGCCTGATTCGATCCAATTTCTCTAATTTCCTTCATGTACAAATCGGAGAAATCGGTTAACGTTCATTTAGTTAAGTTTGTGGGCAGCAAAGGTCACCTGCTTCCTACACAGCACGGCTTTCGCAAGTTCTACTCCATATCGGATGCTCTGCTCCGGCTGGAATCTGCTATCTGCGAGGGCTTCATTCGTGGACCGCATTTAGCCAGGTGTTCGTTGATCTGGAGAAGGCCTATGATAGCATATGGCGATACTGTATCATGGAGACCCTCCGGCATACTATGGTGGCGATTACGCCTACGGGTCAGGAGAGCGCTCTCGAGTCAAATTAGTTATGAAGAGGGCGTCACGCAAGGGTGTCCTTAGTGTCACTCTTTGCTTTGAACATCAACGGCATCACTTCGGTGCTGCCGGAAAAATGTTCTCGCTACACTCTACGTAGACGAGCATCGTATTTCTTTTGGTGCATCCCTGATACCTACATAGTGCGTCATCTTCAACAGGCTCTGAACCATAATTTTCGCTAGCCCGAAGCGCACAGGTTTCGATTATCTTTGTCCTAGACTAATTTAGTACACTCCCGCCACAAACTTGTTCCTAAATGGAGCTCGTCTGGATATGATAGAGTCGCACTGTTTCCTTGATCTTGCTTTTTGACCGACGCCTCACTTGTAAGGTGCTGATTCGGAGCCGTCGAGTCTCTTGTACCCGCACCATAGCCATCGGCTCTTGGGGTGCTGATAGCCCTACTCTTCTTCATCTCATCTTTATTCGTTCTAAGCTAGCCTACGGATGCGAGTTCTATGCATACGCAGTCAAGTATGAATTGCAAAATGCAGACTCGATCCAGCACACTGATCTCCGTTTGGTAACCGGTGCCTTGCGCACGTCCCCTGTAGAAAGCCTCCATCTCGATTTCGGGGAGATACCGCTCGCTTTACGGCATACAAATTGCATTTTTCGTTCGTATGCACGAGTCCAACGTTTCTCTCGGTGCCCAACTGTCGATTTAGATGGTGCATATGCCGACGTGAAACTCCAATCATACCCTAAGCATTTTGGATTTAGGGCAAGAAATCTCCGAGAGCTTGACGTAGATCTTGGGCCAGTTGCGCTGCTGGCTATACCTAGGACTCCAACCTTTGAATGATTGATGCCACGCATCTGTTCCCCAAAGCTACTAGAGCGCTAGGAGTATTGCGTTGAACTTTTTGTAGAACATTTCGTGTCACGCTGGAGCGGTACTACTATTCAAGGATGACTCCAAATGCGAAGAGGGGGTCGGTTTCCACGCTTTCTCACCCTTGTTTAAAGCCCGCGGACTCTTCCTGGAGCTGCTTCTGTCTTTGCGGCCGAGCTGGTTTCAATATGCCTCACGTTTCAAGGAAATAATGCGCCGTGCCCGACTTAGAGAGCGCATCGTGTGCCCTCGGGGCATTAGAATCTCCACATCCCCTGTTCACAGGATCCGTGAAACCACGGTTGTTTGCACTAGGAGGATGTTGAGTTTATCTTATGTTGGATTCATGGAACGGTAGGGATTGCGGTGAAATGAGGTCGCCAAACAGTTCATGGGTTTGACTTTAGGACCAGCCTTTTTGCTTTTCCCTACTCTGAGTACATGGTAGGAATCATGTCAGACTATCGTGTGGTTGTAAAAAAGAATCTAAAGTTATGTGCCATTGTGCTGCAGTTTGTCCCGTGCACTCCCGCCGCCCCCCCTTTCCCAATGCCTGGACGGCTCCAGGTCGTTTTCTGTCGCCTCCGTATTGGGCACATTCGTTAGACGCAGTGCCATTTGCTGATGCGCTTCCCTGGACATTACGGTGATGACTTTTTAGTCACCTAGTGTGTTCGGCACATTCTATTACAAGGGATGAGTCTTTATCGCTCTTTCCTTGCACTCGGGGCATATTCGTGCACACCCGACTGTGGCTTTGTACAGAAACGAGAACTAATAGCACTAATTTATGAAAAGCAGAAATAAAAATGGGATCAGCACATCGAGAAAATAGATGTGGAAACATCACCAAGGGAATTTGGGAAACATATCAACAGATTAAAACCACAGACAGTAAGGGATAAAATGAAAATTAAGGATGCAGGGAACAACATTTTAGAAGATGAGGAAGAAATAGAGGCATTATTCAGAGAGCACTGGAGAAATGTATTCAAAATTTGCGAAGAACAGAACGAGAATTATGATATTGAATTCGAACATCAGATCGAGGAAAGGAGAAATAACAACGACGGAATAGACGCAATCATTACATCTGAGGAATTAAAAGAAACTATTAAGAGCTTCCGACAGAGAGCCCCAGGCAGATCGGGATTCACCAGATTAAATTACCTTGAAGCACCCCTGAACATACTGGAAAGATTGAGAAACATCTTCAATGCGTGCTTGAACACGGGATACTTTCATGATCAACTGAAAGTGGCAAGGATGATATTCATACCCAAGGCGGGAAAACCCCAGATCAAGTGGGTAACTACTGCCCCGTCTCGCTACTAGATTTCATCGGTAAGGTGAAATACCTCGATGATAGTGGCGGAAAAACAGCTGCCAATTTGGCTTCATGAAAAACAGAAGGACGAAGATGGCCCTTTGAGTCATCCTTGAAAAGATAGCGAAAGTTGAGAGAAAATGAGCGTAGACATCGTATGCCAGGACGTGTCCAAGGCATTCGACAAAGTATGGCAGAGGGGTATGTAACTCAAGATATTCAGATTGGGAATGAACAAGATCGAAAGGATTTTATGTGATTGTGTAATGGAAAGACGTGCTTATGTGGAAATAGGACGACATCAGGGAGAAATATTCGAGCTCAAGGCGGATGTCTGAGTGCGTCTCTATTCAATTTACACAGCAGATATACCACCACCAAGAAATGAGGGTTGCCTGAACATCGAATTTGCCGACGACGTCACCCAGATCATAGTTTGCCTCTACATGAACGGACCAATGCAAGCTAGGATGAGTGCAGAAGAGATAAGAAGCAAAATGGAAAATTAAAACCAACAGGGATAAATTTAAAATGGTACCCGTGTACAGGAGGAGCATCTCAGATGTATATGTAGAAGGACACCGCTACAGATACGACAAAGAATGTAAGGTGCTTGGACTAACCATTACAAAATTAGGTTATAAAAAGCACGTAACTGAGAGGGTAAATCGGGGGGAAAGTGGCCTGGCATTACTGTACAAGTTAATTAACCTAAGCATGAAAAACAAGAGGAAAATTTATCAAGCCATAGTACGTCCGCAATTATTTATCCAAACATAGCGATGTACACGATCTCTAGAAGTAACCTAGTAAGACTCCAAAAAGTCCAAAACAAAGCCATATACTTGATAACAAACACTAGAAGAGGAGAAAGAAGAAGACTAAGAGACCTGCACAATGAAGCAAAGATAAAGCCACTTAACAGAATAATTGCAAAAAGAGCAAGGAGAGTCATAGAAAGGACACAGAATGAAGTAAGAGTTGAATTAACCAACCAAATTGCCCAAAGAGAAGGACGGAGATCACACAGATTATTCCCAAGCTTCCCAAGGATAGTAGAAGGAGGAGAAGAGGAAGAAGAAATCTACACCTAGAGAAGGAGAATAATACTCGACGACGACTAAGACTAATTAAATAACCGAAACATCACCCGAGAATAGCATATAGCCAATTATAACTAGGATAGGAATACGAAAGAATAGATAGAGAGATAGAAACCTACACCAGTTTTTAGTAAGAATAATTACTAATAACTCTTTGAACGCCTCATAAATACAAACGCTAATTAGACATATTAAAAATTGATACATATACAAAAAAAACACAACAAAAAAGAGCAATGCAGGATACTCACTCAAAGACAAATTTTCTAACTTTATCACACTAGCTATAACTAGCTATAATGGACAGATATAAGCCTGATCTCCAGGCACTTAGCATCTCTTTGCAAACCTCTTACTTCCTTCAGCCTTCAGCATCTATTATTTCTTACTATGACATTCGCACACGGGACTCGTAGTAGATACGTGGGACAGGGGTCACGATAAACTGCCACGTATTAGTTAGAGACAAGCGACACATTGCGGTTCGGGTTCCACGTTAAGCGGTAGGTCCCATGACTAACTAAGTCCACTTTTGTCTGCTACTATTTTCTTCGCTGTCCTATCCTAAAACTTTCTTCTTTCTCTCCCTCACTCCTATCAGCCTTGCTCACAGTGCTTGGAGCCTACTTTGGCTCTAGACACTGTGACTACGGGGGACTACAAAGGAGTACCGGGCCTCTACCCCCTCCTTGGCCACTCCATGAGAGCCAAAGGGGGCGGGGGTTAGGTCGGAAGAACTGTTCTTTGTCTCCCACTTCTCTTTTCATTTAATTTCTGATATCCAATCCCCCTCAAATTATTAATTTACACTGCTCCTCTTGATCTTTCCTTCCCTTTCCACACCATAGTCTCATTCACTCCCATAAACTAATATTGGGACCAGCATACTCTGGTACAACACTCATGCGCTTTCCCATAACATGCAGTAGCGCTCTGATGTACCTTGAAACCTTCCAGGTGTGAGAATTGTGTGATTGAATAACTTTCTCCCCGTTCTTATTTTACAGCCCCTGCCCTATTTGTGGCGATAAAATATCTGGCTTCCATTACGGGATCTTCTCGTGCGAGTCGTGCAAAGGCTTCTTCAAAAGGACGGTACAAAATAAGAAGCAATACGTTTGTATGAGAGGTTCCTCCTGCCCGGTAACCATAGCAACGCGGAAGAAGTGTCCTGCCTGCCGCTTTGACAAGTGTCTACGCACAGGGATGAAACTAGAAGGTAGTGGGACCAAATGTATTTCCCCAGTTTCCCTGTCCAGGCCTTGGTAGCAACTTTTCAAGTTCAAGATTTTTTTTTTTAACAGTTCCTGGAGATTTCAGAGATACCCATTGGGGCCCAGTGTTATCACAATCCGAGATCGAGGCGACAATTGAATTTTGGCGTCAAGTATTTCCTCGAATTATGACTACAATGAGCCTCGTGTATCTTATAGACCAAAATGATGGATTCAATTTTTTTTCTTGCCTTCTTACACCGGATACTGACCATTCGGGAGATGAACGTCAACTTAGTGGTCTTTGCTTTCTCACCAGCCATACGTGAAGATAGAACGCGAGGCGGGAGAAGTACTTATCAGTGTGCACCATACACGCTTCCGCCGTCTTTGTTGAGTCCCTCTTCGTCGGGGGTGTCCTTGGACCAAGCGAGGATTTCTGACGGAGCATCAGTCAAGACCGAACCGCAGGAAGGTGAAGATGTCAAGCCTTCTTCGTCCAGAGAAAAACCCGCGGTGCCCATCTTGCTGCAAGTAGGTCTCGATGAATTGGCACCTCTCACGCCCATTTCATCCTTTTTTCTGGCTTGTCCTTGAGAGGGCATCAGTGGAAGAGGATTGGTATTTTCGTGGGAAAGTGGCTTAAGTTGAGGATTTGAAGAAGTTGAATTGTTCTTGTTTCTTTCACCTCCCTCCTCCTTACATTCATCGCTTCTATACTTACAGGAAAATGCCCCCCTTGGCCACGCCAGTGTCTTTTCTCAAAAGCAATTCCCTCTTTCGGTCAACATTAATTCCTCGTCTCTTTTATTGACTCTTGAGTTTTCAAAAAAAAAAAAAATAATACACTGTGGTGTCGGTGCATATCATCCTGCCGAAGGATTTAACTTCTTTTTGTTCTATTAAAAATAAAGTTAGCGAATCTCTTCTCCACGCAACGACTCCTTTCTAGCGATGGAGCGCCATGTGCCGCAGCATCTCAACCGCTGAAGGTTTCATTCCCAGGTACACGTCCCCTCTTTAGTTCCCTTATAACCTCCCCCTCTCTAAGAGGAACTCGAAGTCGTACTGTGGCTGCTCCTCTTTAGTGCTCTCTTGTTCCTGGAATCTTGGACTGCATACTTTCTTTTACTCATGTATATATATATATATATATATATATATATATATATATATATATATATATATATATATATATATATATATATATATATATATATATATATATATATATATATATATATATATACACACCCATATATATTACCCCCCCCCCCCCATCCCTCTATCTCCAATCGTCTTCCTCCGTTCCCGGACAGATCTAGAGTCGATCTTGATGTTTTTTTGCTCCTCGGTAATTCTCTAATTATTGCCTTGTATTTACTGTCCTCGTGGTTTCTCTTCAAACTTTTTTTCCTAGTTCGTTTCCAAACTACTCGTAAGTGCGCCCCCGTTGGATTAAACAAGTTTATTTAATAATTAAATACAAAATAGACCCCATTATGCCGTCATTGGCACGATGGTAAATTTAGTTAAGTATGTAGTACCTCCCTATGGTCGGGGAGGTTGGAATGACATCACCATGATGTTAGCCGCGCGTTGTAGAGAACATCTAAATGCGATCGCACCCATGCGTGAATTGAGCGGTGTTGCTGGGTCAAGACACGCCTGTGTAATAATCCCAGGAACGTAGTGACAGTCTATATGGTCTCGTAATTCACCGTCACCTTGATATGTAGAATGTGAAGGATTTGTTTCATCATCATTAACCTCTTTGCCACTAAGCCGAGTCGGTGCGCATCAGCGCCTTCAATAAGCGATTTCCCCCTATATCAAGCACAGTCACAAGTGAAGGGGGAGGAGGCAGAAAGAAGTGCAGCTAGATTTAACCTGCTTGTACTGTGTGGAAGACGAATGGCGTTCCCTTTCTATCTACTTACTGTGTGAAACGAATGTGAAAGGGAATGAAGAGTTTGTGTGGAGCAGCGTGGGTGGTGTATAAGTAGAAGTGGGTAATTGATGGAGAGAAAAGCGAATGTGGCACTGTTGATGGGTAAGGGGTGGTAGTGTGCTTTGGTTGGCTACGAGTGTGCGAGGGCAAGGGCGTTTATGGGGAAACTCAATTTTGCAAGTGTTGAACTGTGTGATAGTTGTGTATGGCCCTTGTGGTGGCAGAAAGCCTGACGAAGGAAGACTTTCAAAACTTCATTGTTTTAAGTGGGGGGATAAAGTCATGGGGGCATCTCAATGGCTGGAGTGGGAATAAGATAATGAAGGGTGTCGTTTGTAATTTTGGTCTCGTATTGGAGTGAATAAAAACGGCAAAAAAAAATGTGGAGTCGAGTTGTAAAAATGGTGTGCTTGGGTTTCAGACACATTCAGCACAAAGACATAAGTATTGATGGGGAGGGGATTGGATAAAAAGAAATCATAGAAATACGATTGATTCGGTCTTAGTAGGTAAAAATGTGATGGGCGGGGGCAGTGTGTCACTGGAAGAGAGTCTTTGGGAGAGGTATATCACACCACAGGATTGTCCATTTGGTGAGATGTTGGGCAATTGGGTGATGGAAGGGTCAGAGTGAAAAGTTGCATGAACAAAAAGTGGTTAAAGAGTATATATATGCATAACAGCCTAGCAGGCAAGGGTCTGTTTTTTAAACTGTAGGAAAAGAGAAAAAGTTTTAATCCGTCACTTCCAAGTGGATATGACTGCACCACTCCACCTGAATGCAGTCTTGGTGTGGGACCAACCCACTTGGGTGGAATCCTGATGGAGCAGGGTTGGCAAAAAAACTCCAAATTTTGAAAAAGCCCAATAAAATCCTGGTTTTATTATGTTTTTTTTCTCAAAAAACAAAAGCTACAAGCATTAGAATAACATAGAAAAAGAATAGCTACTCGTATCTCTATTTTTATATAATATTAATAATTAATTAGTTTAATAATTATATTATAGTAAGAACAGATCACAGTAACAGATCACTGATCGAGAATTGTGGGTACCCATGATAGCCATAACCTTTAGAAGGAGAGATTATTTATTATGAGTCAGTATCAGAAAATAACCTTAATTTAATACATATTTGTTGAAATTATAAACATAAATATGAATTTTGAATAAAATAATGATAAGTAGCGTTCATTTCTTGAAAAAAAAGTAATTTTGAAAAAAACAAAAAACAAACCCAGATTTTTTCAAATTTCTTTTGAAAAAGCCCCCCAAAACCCGGTAATAAAACCCGGGTTTCTTATTACTGTTTTTTCTTTATTTGCCAACCCTGTGATGGAGGTTAAGTTGCAATTGAACTTCCACTTCCTAGCTCTTCAAGATTAAAGGAAATTGATGTAGATCAGATTTGCGCAATGTTTCAAAGGAATTAATGTCAAAATGTGCTGAAGTTTGTGGGATTGTTGTGAGTGGTGTAAACGAATTGCCACCGAATGGTGGATGGAAAGAAGAAAAGAAACGTGAAGCGTGATTAATTAAATGTTATACCTGCGAAGGTGAAAGGCTTAGTGTTTAATAATAATCATTTTGGTATGGTGCCATTCATTAGTATGAAAAACGATGCAAATGAGAGGTTTTGTTTGGTTTGAGCTGAGACAAACACGAAAACTAAAAGGTAAATATTTAACGAGTAAAGGATGTAGAGGAAAGGGCCTAAAATGGCAAATGTTCATTGTAGATAAGTGTAAGGTAATGAAAGGACTTATGACACCACAATCCACATGGGCGTTCATAATCTAAACATGGTAATGGAAATATGATTTTGGCGGACGAATTTCGATCCACCTAAAAAGTTTCCAAAGTGTTGTAGCATCCGCCAAAGCGAACAGCGTCACATAACGAGTAATCCTACATTTAAATCGATATATATATATATATATAATCCTTCCCTTACACAAGGATGTGTGTACAAAATTTTGTCCGGTGACGTAAAGAGATATTCTTATAATTATGAGATCTATGGATACGAAAATGTGTGTTTAATCGTAGACTTTTCGAAGAGATTACGAACAGACGTGTTTACCCATCGCTCCTCGCTCCTGAATATATTCAGGATCTTGTGTACGGAGAGCTCTCCTCGGGAAAGTGAAACCAGGGTAGGCCTCGCAAGCGTTTCAAGGACTGTGTGAAGGCGAACACAGCCCTCGCCGGAATCGCAGCAAAATAACTGGAGGAATGTGAACAAGACAAAATCTACTGGCGCGCTCTGATAAAAAAGGACCATAACCGCTTTGAAGAGGAGCGACGTTCATGTGTCACTGAGGCCCGATAGAGAAGGAAGGCTGCAGCAGCCGTGCCTGCAGAGCTTGGACAGTTAAACTACCCCTGATAATCACCCACAACTCTCACCTGTGGCTCCAAGTAGTTGTTAGCTTAGAAGAACGGCCACATCTCAGGCAACCATCTCAGCTGATGAGCTAAACCAGATGAAGGGGCACCACAACTCCAAATTGTGGTATTGAGCAATGCCACCTCTACTAAGTTAAGTCTGGAGCAGTGTAAATGTGACAGCAAGATGGGTGACATACCTTAGGGCGAGCCCGGCATCAAAAGTGGTTATCGGCCAGTCACCGTAGAAGAAGAGTGCAGCCCTGACTACGTACTAATCATAGTTTAACCATGGGCTTGTCAAGAATTATGGAAGTCCTTGGTCCCTTTTGTCCTAGAGGATATGGCACATCGGTAACAGTAATACAAGAGGAGCGGCTTCCCCACTCCTCCTTGCAGGAGAAGCTTGCGCTTCACTTGCAAACTTTCGGTCAGTGGCCAGTGGCCTATCCAACTCTGGTAACAGGGTTTTGGTTTAAAAATAGTTTCCAACGCATATTTCCTAATAATTTACCCTTGCTCTATTTTTTTTTCACATGGATGCTTATTTTTTAGGTCTAAAAGGAAGAAAAACCTTTCAGCTGGTCTTTTGAAATAGAAAAAAAGCCCAACAAAAACAGCCATGCCTGAAATTTGATCATTTTCTGAACTTCACCATTTGTAATTCTTTTTCTTTTAAAAAAAATTACAAACCATTCGATAATCGTAATTATTTTACCTGAACTTAATTTTATTTTTCAAAATTCCAAAGTTAAAATATACTCTTACGATAAACTAATGTCCATTTAAAATATAGTGTAATGGATAACGTTATGTATGCTTAGACTGCATACACTGAAGTGCCAGGGTATTTGGGCTAGGTACCGCGTATCGTGTAGGCTCCCCTTCTAGCCGGCGAAGTGCAGGCACTCGACGTGTCATCAATTCTATAAGGGGATGGGAGACCTTTGGAGAGATGTAGATCCATGCCGTCTCGATAGCAGTCCAAAGTTGCCTGCTATTTTTAGGTGCGGATCTTGGATGCAAATAGTCCTGGCCACCACGTCCTTTGAAGGCTCGATTGGGTTCATGTCGGGTGAACGTAGTGGACACACCTTTCGTTGGAATGCTCCCCGAACCTATCTTGAGCAGCAATTTGACCTGACCCGATGACACGGTGCATTATACTGCTCGAATACCCCCTCGTTGTTAGGGTACATTAAGTCGATGAGTGGATGCAAATGGTCAGCAATTAGTTCAAAATAGCGGTCACCGCTCAATGAAGTGTTTAGGAGGACCGGCGGATCCCACCCATGACACGTGAACACATACGACCAGTATAGAACTACCACCAGCATGTACGGTATCTTATTGACAACTGGAAACTATGTTGTTAGTCCTCTATGGTCCAATTAGCGATGCCACAAACCCAGGTGCAGCTCTGTGCCGTGGTATTAACAGAGGCACGCTGGTGGGTCTTCTGCTCCCATATCTCGACGAAAGTAAAGATGATTGATGCGTCTCGTTTCTCCTGTATTGAATGTGGATGCGATTTGAACCGGTGTTGCGTGTCTGGTACCATGAATAATTCTAACCAAACGCCGCTGGTGACACGATCATACAGCACGCGTCGTCGACCATTGCCCTGTTCAGTATGTGTGGTAGTGCCTTTCATGAGGTATTCTTGGTACACACGTATCACGGTTGATCGAGTGATGTTGAATGTCTGCACAGTTTCAGAAAGGGAATTTCCTATCCGTCTAGTACTCGCTACGAGTTGCTTTTTTTTTTTTAGTAATACTATACGCTAATCTCAATTCAATTTTAAAACATTGACTGAGGCGTTTTCAATACCTTGCGATGGTAGATTATTCTAATTACGAGTTATTTATAATAGAAAAATTTCCCCTCATTTACGACCTGGTCCACTTGATGAAATTCGTGTCGTTCTTGCAGCAAATCTGCGACGTGGAGCACTTGTGGCACTGCAGTGAGGCCGAGCTGTCGCAGATTCGCGAGGCGGACGCGGTGGCGCGAGAGGCGATGGAAAGCGATTCTGCCGACTGCGTCAACCTCTGTAAAATCGCCGAAGGAAGACTTTACAAGATTGTTAAATGGTGCAAGTCTTTGCCACTCTTTAGGCATATTTCTGTAAGTATTTCATAGCTCCTTTATCATCAACCACTTTCCCACTGAGAGGTGTCATACGCCAGTAGTGAGTATGCCGCTCGAAGCACGAAACTTTCCTGGCCAGAGCGCCCCTTATCTGGGTTTAGTTGCCTTTTACGACACGCGCCCGAAGATGGTACGGGTATTCTTCCTGCCTCACATACAGTCTAATAATAACAATTTTAATAAAATGGCTTATTAAATAGCCATAATTCCAACTCATTCACCCAGCCGGAAAAGTGAAGAAACAAGAGAGAGAAGAGGAAAAAAACATAGATAAAAAAGGCCATTTTTTGCAAAACACACTCAAGGGTGGATCGCTAAATAATTTGAACAAACCAACAAAAAAAAAAACCAAAGGAAGAAAAAGCCCCTCAGAACTTGAGTAATAATGCAAGGGAGTAAGTACCCAGGAGTACTACTCCAGCCAAGCAGTGTTATTAAACCAGGGATTCCAAAACATTTTCAGGCTGCACTCCTTTTTGTTCCCTAGCCCTCCATCTCTAGCAGCCCTCCCCTACACATACCTTTTCCTTGGTATTAGATGTGGAGCAGCTAACATCCTTGCTAGCTCCTACAAAAGTATAATTCCCCGTCTGCGTGATTACTCATCTCGTGCCATTAATTCATATTTATGTACGACAACTCCAATCATATATAACTCGTACGATTTCCAACAAAATTTACCCTACATATCGTCCGATAATAATTATCATACGTTGTACGATATATATTTCAACCAATCCAAATCCTTGTCTGACTTAATGAAGGAGAAAATGGGAAATACACAGAATGAGAATAATGAATTTGGTCGAATATAAATGCAGGTTTAGAGTAAATATTTATATAAATTTGAGTTATAAATTATAGAATGATATATTGGATATTTTTAATATAAGATTTGGTCAATATAATTTACACTATATATGATATATTTAATGTATGGATGGATGGAATTGGGAATAATTTTAGATACAGAATAATTGCTCGAATTATAATCTCAAGAGGACTGGAAATGAAAAGAAAAGAGGGAATTACATTTTGAATAGTCAAGATATTCGATTGAGTTGAATAATAGTAACGTTAATTTACTGACCTTTGTCTCACGATAACGAGAACACGAGTGAACTAAAATTCTCCGTGAACATTGGGGGCGAGGGAGGTTGATGCTGATTGGTTGGTTTGAAATACGTCAGACAAGAATTTAGATTGGTTGAAATATATATCGTACAACATATAGGATGATTATTATCGGACGATACGTAAGATGTAAATTTTGTTGGAAATCGTACGAGTTATATATGATTGGAATTGTCATATATGAATATGAATTAATGGAACGAGATGAGTAATCTCTGAGACGAGGAATTATACTTTTGTAGGAGCTAGCAAGGATTTTAGCTGCTAAAGATGTACTGTAAATTCAAAACAATCTAAGACTATAAACTGGCATATGTATTTCATTAATAAAACTAAGCTTAGTAAACGAATTTACTACACTGTTTTAGCAATATGAGTCTAAGTGGAATGGATGTGTTTGGTACAGGAATTAGTTCCTAAATTTCCGTGTAGAACTAAATCTTTCAACATGCCAAAACATTCTCGCGTTTTGGTCTGATTTATACTCCCGATTCGTACCAGTGTGGATCTACAGTTTCGAGTGGGCTTCCAACCAGACCATCCGAAGATGATACCCATTTAGCAACCTTAAAACATATACCCATGTATGCTGATCCCATTTAATGGGAAAACAATTAAAGGATGAAAAGTTTGTTAGCCTCTTTGTAACGACCGACGCCCCAAAACATAGTTCAGCTCAAGATCTGTGTACGGAACTCCCTGGCAATGCCAAATTTCCATTCAGTTGATTCAATCCTAGTCTTGGGAAAGGGTGTTAGATTAATATAGGTTTGTGTACAAAGTTCTGCCCATTGAATAAACGCATTGTAATTATGAACCAGTGTAGGCACTGCACATATGGACTTAACAGTAAAGATTGTTTTTCTTGAATAAATGGGACAATCTTTGAATACAAGCCTGTAAATATGAGAGCCCGTGTTCTTTGTACGAACTAGGCTTATAATATGGGTTCTTCGACCACCAATCTTTTGGTTTGCTATTGAGGTTTGAATTATGATTTTTATTTTACTACTATTCCTTCACCTTTTTCTCGTGTATGTCTCTCGTTCTCCTCCTTTTCCTTGTCCACTACTTTCGTCGCTCACCCGTTTCCATTAAAGAAAATAAAAAGTTTTAAAACTCGTTTGAACTAATCTCAACTTTCCTCCTCCCACAGATTGATGACCAAATTATTTTATTAATGAACTCCTGGTGTGAACTGTTGTTGCTGTCATGTTGTTTTCGATCGATGGATTCCCCGGGTGAGATACGGGTGAGTTCTGGGCGGACGATGTCCCAGCCCCAGGCTGAAAATATGGGTATCGGTCCATGCATCGAGAGGATGCTTAATCTTTCGTACCAACTCCGTAGACTGCAAGTGGACAACTACGAATACATGGCTATGAAAGTAATCGTACTCTTAACGTCAGGTACCAAGTATTTGTTCGTGGCGTTTTCTGAATGGAATATAAAAACAAACAAACAAACGTGGCAGAATATCGCAACCTAACTTTCTAATCATTTGGGACTTGTTTTTTTTTTTAGATGTGGCTGGTTTGAAAGAAGGAGAAAAGGTACGGTACTCTCAAGAGAGAGTCTTACAAGCGCTACAAGAGTATACCTTATCCAGGTACCCGCACCTCCCTAATAAGTTTGGAGAGCTACTACTCAGGATACCAGAACTACAACGTACATGCCATGTAGGTGACCTGGATTACACGGTAGCCCTGCTTCCCCGAGTTTAATTGTAGCTGATTTGTCTTAGGAAAATTAAAATGGTACAACGCAGAGCGACCGATTGCCACGGCGAAGCAATTTTGCCTGTACAAAATGATAGGGCATGTTTGTGTGTGTGGGGGGGGGGATACTTTGTGCAGCGATACTTTATAAATGCGTGATAGACCCCCACCTTGTGGGGCAAGTGTTTGATAATAACGAAAACGAAATTAAGTTTTTACTTAAACTAAAAAAACAACAACAACGAGGACATCTGTCAGTGCGTTTGTAAGGAAAGACCCGTAAAAAAAGGAAGTAAAAATGTGTGGAAGATATACAGCTACAGATCAACCTAGAGTCGTTTGTGCGAGGCGTGCACGCAATTCATCATTGCTCCACCTCAAACCCTCTTGGGTGAAGGAAACTTAGCCAGCAATTTACCTTCATTATAAGATCGGTGGCCGGGCCCTCGATGGTTGGCGCCAGAATAACGCTCGAGTTAAAAATAAATAGTAAAAGTAAAAAAATAAAATCCGCAAGGGGTCGTCATGCGTGGCATGGGCCAACTTGCTGCAGCTAACATCTAGATCATTGTTTCCCCTCCTGGCGGCAATACTCGCACGTGTGTTTGCAGCTATAATTTTTCACCCATTTTCACATCTACACCATTGGCGTCTCTTCTCTGCACTACATAGTTTTGTACTCGGCCTTCTGCAAATGGTTCCCTCAGTTTTTTTTTTATTTCTATTCTTGTGTTGTTTGATTGTACTTGTTCCTGGACGTTGATATGTTCTCCAACCCCCAAATATTGACGGATGGCAAGGTTCGATATTGCAATTTTTGCCATTCTTTACGTACTTTGCCATCGGATTCTACCCTTATCTACTACGGCTAAGACGGTGGCAACACTACTCCTGATTTTAGGGAAGTTAAGCCACATTGGGTGTGTTTTGTCTCCGGATGGTGTCTCGATTCGAGTAGTCTTCACGGCGGCGACCTTATACTGGGTAAATGCCCGTGGTTCGGATCTTCAATTAAACTATAGGTCACCACTGAGAAATGATGAATACAGCCTCGATGTTAGGCCAGTTTCCTTCCTTTATTCAAAGTTTTCCGAGGGTTCGAGTACTTCAGCCCTTGTTTGTCGATGACTCGATTTTAACATGGGTCGATGCCATAGGATGAAGAGAGCGAGAATAGATGAAGAGGTATCCACCTTGAAGCCACTCTGCGCTGGCGGGTCCTTCGATCCTACGTTAGGCCATTCAATGCATTTATTGGTCATCTAAGACGTGTCTGGCGCTCCGGTAGTGTTATTACCCCACCTGGAGACCTTTACTGCCTTGAACCTCTTCCTCCTTTCAACAGTAATCATTTTAGAAACAAACTGAGATCGGCGCGAATTACTGGCACTAAAAACTACATGCCCCTTCCTATCACCCACAAAGACGTGGCACTTGGAATACAGGGACACCCTTCCCGCCCTAGTACCAGCTGGGTAGGTGATTACCCACCTTCATAGTTAACCCGCACATCCATATTCTTCCTCCCGCAGGAGGGTACCCTGGGTAGCATGTTACACTTGGTACCTGAAGTAGGTGCACGTCCTTTCGGTCTGAGTGCAAATTAGGAAAGCTCTGATGTTATTGGGTTGAGATGAACACTCTGACGGGGCCTGGGGAAGTTGTTGGTGCGCTTCACCCTCGCTCCTTCTCAGCGCTACTTTATTTGTTTTCTTTTTAACTCTACAACCATTCCCTAACCTTTGGTCTACCTGCGATTGGTATCAGGAGGAACTATTCTTACTCGACAGAGTGCAAATTAGGGACTTCTTGTCACTGGGATAAATTGAACTCTTTACTTGGGCTTGGGAAAGTTGCTGGTCCGCTTCTATCCTCGCCCCCTGTCAGCTTTCCTTTTTCTCTACGACTATCCTCTCAACCCCCCTGTCTAGGCTGAAGGATCTGACCAGCTATTTCATGTCTTGTCACACGAGAGGCTTTGGAATCTTTATAAACAAAGTCCTTTAACGCTTGTAGGTTGCAAGCGACAAGACCTTGAAAGGACCTGGGCGTTGGGGCGCGAATAAAGTGGTGCACTTCTACCCGCCTTCCACGAACCAGACATGTTCCTTATTGTGGCTCGTTTGAACGTGGTAGAGTTGCATCGGACTCTTGATCTTGTTTTCGACCGACGCATCATCTAAAAGGAACACAATCGCAGCCTAACTTTCCTTTTACCCCCTCCATGGATATTCTTCGTTCCGTGAGGTTCAGTGCTTGGAGTGCTGATAGAGCTATTCACCTAATGTTTTTCCGCTCCTTTGTTCTCTCTAAGCTTGACAACGGACATTAGTTTTACTCATCCGCTTCCGAACGCCCATTGCGGACGGAGGATTGGTTACATCACACTGGCTTCCTCTTGGCGACCGGTATCTTCGGAATGTCTACCGTAGGAGATGCCCTTTGTTGATTCCGCTCGCTTTACACTGTACACTATGCGTTAACCGCTGTCTCAGCAACTTCCCCCAAGGCCCAATGGCTCTCATTTCGTCCGCGGCTGATCTCGACGGTGTCTAAGCCGATGCGAAACTCCGATTATGCCATAAGCCTTTCTGGGTTAGGTCTATGAAACCCCTTTTGAAAGTTTGGTGTAACTCTCGGACAGGTGGGGCCTTTGGTTCATCCCAAAACGTCATCTCTTAGCTTTTATCCACCGTGAGTATGGCGCTTAGGGAATGGTGTTTACACTGCACCATCAAGCTAGGCGGAGGAGATCCTCGACTGATCCAACGACCAAGTGTAGGGGAGTAAACCTTCCAGATCAGGAGTGGAGCCCCGAAGGTGGACCAGTGCGCTGTGCTCTCTGACTCCGGCAGCTCCTGCAGCCAACCTAATGCCAAACGTACTGCTCTGCATTCCTTTGGATGACACGGGCGAGGCCGAGAAGGGGGATCTTGACGACTAGGCAACCCAGGATCTCCATACACTTCGCCCTAGAGTGGTTATTCCAGTGCCGCTGTCCAAGCGACAGAAACAATAAGTGAGGCCGACTTCCATGGCGCAATCTCCATTGTCTTCCGAGATAGAAGGATGCCAACAAATATTGTGTCACACTGGAGCCATGGCATTGGACACGAATGTGCCAAATCCGGGGAGATTCTATGAATCACCCCCATCCCTTTCCCCGTTTGAAGTTAGTGGGTCTCTTCCGAGCTCTGCGTGTCTTTACGGCGGAGCTAGTTTCAATAACAACAAGGAAAGAAGGTACCTTAGGAGACCTTACGGTCCATTCAAGGAGGGTACCTTTGGACTAGCAATCGAGCGGGCACATGGCTGCTCAATTGTTTTGCGTCCCTAAACGGCCACTTTTCAAGACTTTGTCTAGTCTTGACTTGAACTGGTCAACGGATTCACTGTTGACAACTTCCAATGGAAGTGCGTTCCACTTACCGCAGATACTGTAAGTGAAAAAATTTCCACACAGATTGCGGTTGTAACGCTTCAGTTAAAGTTTGAAGCCGTGATTGCGCGTTCTGTTCTCACTCAGTGTGAAAATTGTACGGCATACTCCAGGTGCGGTCGGACAAGTGAGTTTTACAAACACAGTACAATCTCATTGTTCCGATATCCAAACTGGCGCTTTATATACCGCTTGGGAAGTCAGCCTTCTCACCGTACCATTTTTGAGACCGATTTATAATTCATAGTGACTCACAGAGCGCGCTAATTGCTCTCGAGGCATTGCAATCTCCACATTCCCTAGTTTGCAGTATCCGTGACGCCACGGCTGTTGCTAGTTAGGGAAGATGTCGAAATTGTCTTCTATTGAGTTCTTGGACATGTAGTCATTTCGGGAAATAAGCGCGCTAACGCGGACGCCAGGCTGTCCGTACAGACTGGGCGACCGAGCTATCGTTT
Source organism: Ceratothoa steindachneri (assembly GCA_963969495.1). Lineage (NCBI taxonomy): Eukaryota > Metazoa > Arthropoda > Malacostraca > Isopoda > Cymothoidae > Ceratothoa > Ceratothoa steindachneri. The sequence goes on along the minus strand of OZ018318.1, from coordinate 179,742,742 downwards.
TGCTCTTTTCCACTGACTACGCATCAGGAATCAAGACACCCGTTTTGGCTGCATGAAAGAGAAGATGGGAAACGGCGGACGGGAATTTGAAGTTGCCTACCATTGCCTCTTTTGTATCGGGTCATTTATTACATTTGATTATTTAAATTGTTGGTTGCAGGATGAGGTTGTAGCTTCTTTTTTCGTTTTGTTATTTTGATACTAGCCTATAGATAGACTTGTGAGTGTAATTTCAGCGGTTGTGCCCCTGCAGATGTCCGCGAGGAGATGAGGTCATAAAAAGAATAAAAAACTTTCAACCACAAATCCACCCATTATTTTTTTAATACACCGAATCTGCGCTTCATAGCAATAGGGCAAAAGATACGAACCATACCCCTTCACAAGTCTCCTTGCACACATTTTACGCTTCCAACCTTTCGCCACACCCTGACACTAAATTTAGAGTCGATTTCCTTCTCGCTTCTAAATAATTACGTAAATTGCTTGACATGAGTGACATTTATTATTTCCCACCTACAGGCGAGTAAAGAAATGCTCTCTGTGAAGAAGAAGGAAGGAGATGTGTCCAGTTTCAACTTCCTCTTCGAACTCTTGAGAGGAGATCACTGATGGGGTAAATAAATCCACGTTATTTATTTTATGGCAGCACCCATATACGTGAGCCCTTGCTAGCTGAGTGGAGACGGCGTTGGTCTGCCAACGTCTCGGTGCTGGGTTCGATCCCGGCAAGAACGGACACAAACGTGAGCGCAGGCAGAGAGATCTGGCTACCAATTGGTGGACGCGCTGGGCTCACCCCTGTACTCGGGGAGGGGGGTGATCTTACACTTCTCATCGCACACATAACCAATTACAACACTGCTTTTTTTCCTCCTCTCCCGTCTTCGCAGCACAACACATACTGTTTCAAGGAATCCTGCCGATGGGTATCTATAACCACATACCTCTGACGCGGAACATTTTTTTTTTTTTTTTTTTTTTTTTTATAGAGCCCATCTGGCAACTACCCACTTGGGCATAAGTCGCCGAAAAACACGACAGCCTAGAATTAGGCTACTTTAAAGTTAAAATATGAAAACTTAACAATCAATATGAATTGGAAAAACTTAACAATCGAAGCAATCTCCGGCAGCGGGGGGAGGTCCCCCTCACCCCGGTGCAGGAGAGTGCAACCTAGAACAAAACAATAACAAAAAAAAAGGAACCTTAAATAAAGGGGAGAAGGCCGGCCTCCCCCAAAAAGTCAATAAGTTCACCAGTCATGGTGCACGCACTCGTCCCGAGTACAAGGGACAGGCGGTAGCGACCCCGCCCATCCCGGTACCGAGACAGGTATCGTGCGCGAAGATCACCCAGACTGGGACATTCGACAAGAATATGCCGAACAGTCTGGGGGACGACGCAGTCGTTGCAATAGGGCACATGCGAGCGCTCCACCAAGTAACGATGCGTCACACGAGTGTGTCCGATTCGAAGACGACAGAAAGCAACCTGAAGCCGCCGCGGCATTGGGGGATAGGTCCATGAGAACAGTCGCGGCGCAATGGCACGCAACTTTAAGTTCCCCTCGACCGTCTCCCATCTTCTTTGCCAAGCAGTCCGAAGAGCTGCCCGTATTCCTGCCATGTAGTCAGTGTGAGGAAGAGCGAAACGCTGGTCCGGTCGCAGAGTCCTCGCGGACTCTTTGGCGCCCTCATTCCCCGCAATTCCTACATGTCCAGGAACCCAGCAGAAGATAATCTCGACATCTGCCCGGCTCGCCAAAACCGTGGCGTCACGGATTTCGCGAACCAGGGGATGCGGAGATTCCAATGCCCCGAGAGCACTCAGGGCGCTTTGTGAGTCGCTATAAATCACAATCCGGTCTCCGAACAGGGCACGTCGCGTAATCTCCCGTACCGAGTGGTGTATTGCCACCAGCTCGGCCGTGAAGACAGACGCAGCGCCTGGTAGAGCCCCGCTGACTTCAAACAGAGGGGATACGGCGTGGAAGCCGACCCCCTCTTGGGACTTGGAGCCATCCGTATACACTGGCACGGTACCAGCGTGACACGATGTGTGCTCCAAAAAGGTCGAACGCAATACTCCCGGCGCAGTACAAGCTTTGAGAGCAGAGGCGTGGCGACAAATAGCCAAATGTGGTACCCTCCAGGGGGGCGTCCTGGGCAGAACCAGGGGCGCCACCGGCCCGAGAGCTATATCTACCTCTCGAAGGAGTTTCCTGGCCCTAAACCCAAAGGGCTTAGGGTATGACTGGCGTCTCTCGGCGGCATAGGCACCATCGAGATCAGCTGCGGATGCAGTGAGAGCTGTTGGCGACTGAGGGAGGCGCCGGGCTCGCGCGTACAGGCGAGTGATGCACTGCGAGTGGCATCTCCCCAGCATCGACCAACAGGCTCTCAATGGGGGAAGTGCGGAAGGCACCGGTCGCAAGGCGAAGGCCGGTGTGGTGGATCGAATCCACCTTCCGCAATAAACGCTCGGCTGCGGATGCATAAAACTCGCATCCGTAGTCGAGCTTCGAGCGAACAAAGGATCGATAAAAAAGTAAGGCGGTAGCCCTATCAGCGCCCCAAGCGCTGAACGTCACGGAACGGAGAATGTCCATGGCGCGGGTACAAGAGACCCTAAGGCTGCGAATATGAGCCTCCCAGGTGAGGCGTCGGTCGAATACAAGACCAAGGAAAGGGTGCGACTCAACCACATCCAGGCGCACCCCATTAAGAAACAAATCTGGGTCGGGGTGAAGCCGTGGATGGCGGCAGAAGTGCACCACCTTAGTCTTGGCCAAAGAAAACCGAAACCTGTGCGCTTCGGCATAGTGAGAGACGCGGTTCAATGCCTGTTGGAGTCGACGCTCCAGAGTTGGCATCTGGGCCGCGCCAAAAGAGATCGAAAGGTCGTCCACGTAGAGCGTAGCGAGAACATCTTCCGGCAGCACCGAGGTGATGCCGTTGATGCTCAGGGCAAAGAGTGTGACACTGAGGACACTTCCCTGCGGGACACCCTCTTCCTGCTCCTTTGGGCCGGAGAGGGCTCCCCCCACCCGTACGCGGAATCGACGATCTCGCAAAAATTCAGATATAAAAATTGGGAGGCGTCCCCTCGCCCCCATCGTGTGGAGAGTCTCCATGATACCGTATCGCCATGCGGTATCATAGGCCTTCTCCAGATCAAAAAACACCGTGGCGTAGTGCTGTCTACGAAGGAAAGCCTCGCAGACGGCACTTTCCAGTCGGAGCAGAGCATCCGACGTGGAGTGGAACTTACGGAAGCCGCACTGTGCAGAAGACAGATGGCCTCCGCTGTCCAGGAAATAGGCTAATCTAACATTTACCAATTTCTCCATCAACTTGCACACGCAAGAGGTTAGAGAGATTGGGCGGAAACCGGTCGGAGTAGAGTGATCTCTCCCCGGCTTGCGAAAGGCGAGCACAGTAGCGATTCGCCAGGAGTCTGGGAGAAGACCTTCCACCCAGATCCTGTTGAACAAATCTAACAGAAAGGCCATGCCTCGCTCACCCAGGTGTCGAAGCATGGCGTACGGGACATCGTCCGGACCATGGGCGGTGTCCGCGCACGAAGCGAGAGCGGAACGCAACTCACTCACAGTAAACTTGTCGTTGAAGGGTTCTCCGCCTCTGGAGGTAAAGTCCAGCCGGCGGCCTTCCGCGACATCACGACGTGCATTGAATGCTGGCGAAGCAGCATCACGGCTAGAGAATGCGGAAAAAGCGGTCGCTAAGGATTCCGCCACGGACGCGGGGTCCGAGATTGCGGTCCCATTCTCCTGGAGAACGGGAGGGGGGTCCTGCGAGAACTTGCCCCGAATCCTTTTGACTCGCTTCCACACCTCAGCTAAAGGGGTCTTCCCGTTAAGTGAAGACACGTATGCCCGCCAAGAAGAGCGGCGGGCGTGCTTCGAAATATACCGGAACCTAGCCCTAGCCCGACGAAATTCAGCGACAGTGAAATCGTTCGGGCGGCGCTTATAGCGCATGTAGGCATAACGCTTCTGTTTGAGGGCCGTCTCACACTCGGCCGACCACCATGGGAGTGGTCGGCGTGCAAAACGGCCAGACGTCCTAGGAATAGTAGTCAGGCCTACGGCGATGAGGTTGCCGGAGAAGAACTCAACGGCCTCATCTACCGACCTAAACTCCTCGACTGAGATAGAGAATTCAGTCATTTCCTGAAATGCAGGCCACCGCGCCCGCGCCAAGCACCACCGAGGTGGTCTCTCAGGCGGCAGTTGCCCTGAAAATGATATTTGAATGGGAAAGTGATCACTACCATGGAGGTCATCGACCACCCCCCAATCAAAATCAGGCTGTGCATCTGAAGAGCACAAAGATAGGTCAAGGCAAGAAAATGAAGCGGTTCTCGGACAGTGATGCGTAAACTCATCCACGTTTAGGACACCCATCTCAAGCTCTTCGATCAGATCGGCAAGGACTTGTCCCCTGGGATTTATGGAGTAATCTCCCCAGAGAGGATGCCTGCCGTTCAGATCTCCAAGCAAGAGATAGGGCCTCGGCAACCGTGCCACGACGCGGCGGAAGTCCCCCGCGTCGAAGTCAGCTGACGGTGGAATGTACGCAGAAATGATAGTATACCTCCTATCCAGGTGCAGCTGCACAGCCACTGCCTGAAAGGAGGTATCTAAAGAGAAAGGAAGAACGGAGACATCATGCCGGGTGTAAACCGCGCATCCCCCAGCCCGGCCATCCCGCGGTGGTGGGGTCGCAAGACCCTTATACCCCGGGAGGGCAGGCAGCGGGCACGCGCCTAGCATGGTCTCCTGCAAAAAAATAGCTAACGGGGAACGGGACGAGACGAGCCTCTGCAGCTCCTCCCAGCTGGCCCGGAGTCCACGGCAATTCCATTGAAGGAATATGCCCTCCAGGCCTAGCTCGGAGGAGACGCGGGGGCCCTCCTCGAATTGAAGACCCTCACGGGAATGGCCGTACGCTTCCCGGGGGCAGAACCCCGGGCGCTGTTGGCCGGACAAAGCGCTGAAGGCGCTGTCGCCTTCGAGGACTTATTGGGGGAGGTTGGGCTCGCCATGCGAGTCTTTTCCTCCCTCCGCCTCGAAACCTTAGGCGGGCGTTGCGGCTTGGGAGGCGGGGGGCCCTCTTTTCGAGGAACCACCGTCTCCGAGCCACTCGCTCCACCTCGGGGCGTGGGCGAAGGGGCCGAAGCTCCTTTGTTGCTGTCCTCCTTTCGGGGAACAGCTTTAGGAACCCCGGAAGATGGCCTAGCGACCATCTTCAGGGGTGTTGCCTCCTGTGAGTCTAACGACTCTGTGGAGGCGCGTGGCCGTTTCGCCTTACGGGAAACGGTCACGCTGGGGGAAGAGGGGGGAGCCCTGGTATTAGCCGGGGCTGGGTGTGAACCCTTTTTGCCGCCAGCTCTACCAGGGGAGCGCCCGGGTGTAGTAGAGCCCGCAGAAGGGCTCCGAATGGGCGCGGAAACAACCGTGCTCGTTGGCCTGGATGGGCCAGGAGCAGAGGGTGCTTTTCTAACTATTGAGGCATATGACGTCCCAGGCAGAGCCGGGCGCGCCAGGACCAAGTCCTTAGCCTCGCGGAATGAGAGTCGATCCTGGGCCTGAATGGCCAGGATTTCTTTCTCAAGGAGATATGCACCACATTGCTTCGAAGAAGCAGGGTGCGGCTCTCCGCAATTGACACACTTGGCCACACACGATTTGGACTTATCGTGTGCGACCTTGGAGCAATTTACACAGACTTCGGGTGACCCCGATTTTGCACGTCTACATGATCGATTCGTGTGGCCGAAGCGGTGACAATAATAGCACCGCCGCGGCAGTGGCACGAATGCCTTCACGCGGTAGCGGTACCAACCGGCACGCACCGACTCAGGGAGCTTGTCACAGTCGAACGTGACGAAGAGTGTAGGGGTGGGTCTCGAGGCCCCTCCCTGTTTTCTCATCACACGTTCGACCTTGACCGCCCCATGGTCGGCCAGCTCTAGGGTGATGTCTTCTATGGAGTAGTCAACGAGTTCCCTCGCATAAACTACTCCTTTTACAAAGTTCATGGTAGAGTGCGGCGTCACACTCACCGGGGTGCCATGAAGTGTCCGAAGAGCACTTATCTTGGCCGCCTCGGCGGGATTCGCCAGAAGGCTCCCGTCCGAGAAACGGGTTACCTTCGGCTCTCTACCAATTGCACTAGCTAATCCTCTCCTCTGATGGATCATGTTGCCCTTGGACAACATGGTGCCATCAGTGGAGCGAATAACGAGGAAGCGTTTGAAGCCAGCGGGCTCGAAAACGCCAGGTAACCTCTGAATGAGGGGCCCCGATGTCATCGAGGCTCCGCCCTGTGCACTCTTGGTCTTAGTCAGGGGCTCCGCACACGAGAGGGTAGAGGGGCCGGATGTGCTGATCTTGGCTTGGTCGCCTACCAAAGTGGCAGCAGACCCATCCGTCCCCGCAGCCCCCGCGGATGGAGAGGAGCCCCGAGTCTTTTTCGTCTTTCTTGTCTTTTTCTTCTTTTTAGGAGAGGAGGGCGGGGAATGAACCCGCTTTTCACCCCCGCCGGTAGAAGCCCCCAGGCCAGATGGACCGGCCTCAGCCAGGTCCTTCTCTGAAATGGAGAAGGTCCCGGTGGGCGCAGGGGATTCATCCGGAGGAGATCCCTCCCCTCCTTGTCCTGCCTGAGAATCCACAGCCGTTTGATGAGGACCTTGCATAGGGGCGGATTCGGGTTCGGTGCTTGGCGCCAAGCCCGGATTCCCCCCCATGGAAGGCCCTACCTTCTGAGGCTGGTTTTCCTCAAGGACCATGTCTATCACAGGAGGGGCCTCCAATTGGCCATCCCCTCCCAGGACATCGTAGGTCCCCTTGGCAGCGTCATAAGTCTTTAGTGGGGAGGCACAGGCCTTGACCCCGGCAAGGTTTAATATTTTTGCCAGCAGGTCTTTTGAGGGAAGCGACCGAAGGGGCCTGGCTTCCCTCTCCCCCCTAAGGGGGTTTGCCCCACCGAGCCGCTTTGATGTGGAGCGGCTGGCTAAGGGTGGCCTGCTGGCTTTCTTGGCAGTCCCCTTAGAAAGCATAGGAGGGACTGCCGCTGGAGATAGGGAGGTGCCCGAAAGCACCTCCAGAGAAGGGGGTGAGGGGGAGTCCCCTACACCCGTAGGCGTAGGAGAGGAGTAAGCCTCCTCTCCGGTTAAAGAGGTATGGAGGGTCCCCTGCGCAAGCACAGGGGGGGGGGACCTCCATCTTTTCTGTGGAGCTGCACGAGGGCGGCTCCGTTGTTGTTATAGGGGGAATTAAGGGGAGATGTTTTTTTTTTTCATCATTGGGCATGGTGACCCTCTTTGTTTTACGGGACGCAATCGCTCACCACCTCTTGCAGTAGCCCGCACTGCAAGAGGTGCTTACAGGCCCGGCAGAGCCAGGCGCCGCCATTTGGGACCACCCCTCCCGCCTGGTGGCCTGGCAGTCCTTCGGCATGGCGGCTCCACCTTGAACACGGCGTAAAACGGATAGATTTTGAAGACGAGAGGAAAAGGGATGTGAGGAAGGTATGGGTGGGGATGAAGCAGGTTGTTAAAAGCCAACCACCCCAGACCGGAGCTCAGGGGTTAGGGGACATTGTCCCCTCCCCCCTCAGCCCCGATCCGGGACGATTGGCTGAGAAGAAGGTCAGCTTCTACCCTGTGAAATTAGAGGCTGACCAGAGAAAGTTGTGGGAGAGGTTGTATGAAAAGCGACGAGGTAGGATAGGAATACAGGCTATCTGAAGGAAGGAAGAGAGGCTAAGCTGGGGCCGGACGGGGCGCTGGATCCCGTCAGCACGGCGGCCAGGATGGCAAATCGCCGCGCCCCTTACGGGGCTGACGCGGAACAGGTCCCTGTGCCCCGGGGTGACGAAGGTTTCACCTCAACGCTGTTTGGTGTCAAAACAAGACTTCCTGACCCCTCTCGAACGAATGAGGACTAATCCCTGGTGCCCTCGGGCTCACCAGCGATTGTCATACTGACCTTTATGTCTTTCATTATCCGGTCGGGATCCGCCTGGATAAAGGCAGGTTGGCGGACCACCACCACCACCACCACCACCACCACCACCACCACCACTACTACTACTACTACTAACTATATACGTGAAGCCTGGATTATAGGACTTTCAGATCTGCCCCATTTCCGAGGCCTATTATTTCTGAGTGGGGGCCTACCGTTTAAGGTGGGATCCGAACTACAGGTGGCTAAAGCATGTCGCAGCCGCCGTGAAAGTCTCCCCCACTCTGGAATCCATCCAGCGACTTACCACACTCTATGTGGCTTAACTTCGCTAAAATCGGAAAACGCTGTTTTCAACCGCTTTCCCACAAAGTGAGGTCGATGCCCATCAACACCAGTTTAAAAAAAAAACAAAACTCACCTTTATGCCATATCAGGCACAAACCCCACCCACAATCACTTTTTCCACACCAAATTGGTCCATCACAGTGGTGGGGTGCAAACAGGAGGTTTAGTCGTGTCCTAAGTCTATGGGTGAGGTGGCTTCCACCTCATCCCCTTCACACCAACGGCGCCGCCCCCCCTCCCCTTTGCTATCATAGGGGACTGCCAAGAGAAGACGCATGCAGCCCAGAATCGACCGCTCCCGGTGGCCGGCGCATCTGTCCTCCTTCCTTTCCGATCGAGGTCGGTTTGCTGGCCGAAACGACTTAAAGACTACAGGACTGAAGAGTCCTCGATAGTGATATGTGACATCTAAAGAGGGGGTATGGTCGCATTAAGACCCCCCCTGAGTTGGACATGGTCCCGGAGCTGACACAACTCCAGATGGCAGGATCTTTAATGGGACCGAACCTGGGCTCGGTGCCAAACACCAAACATGAATCCGCCCCTGTGCAAGCGTCCCAGGCGGTTAAGGCCCCGAGGACCGGCAAGGAGAGCAGCGACCTCCTCCCCCGACCAGTGCCCTCTTGACAGCCAAGCCCTTCTCCATCTCGGAGAAGGATCTTGCCTAGGTCGGTCCGTCCAAGTTAGGGGCGCCTTCCGGGGGTAGAGAGCAGCGGGTTCACTCCTCGCCCTCCTCTCATAAAAAGAACAACAACAAGACAAAGAGGACTAAGGGTTCCTCCCTCCGAGGGGTCTCGCGGGAAGGACGGGTCCGTTGCTGCTTCGGCAAGGGACTAGGCCCAAATCCCCCCTTATAGGTCGCACGCCCCTACGCCGGGGGGGGGACCTCCCCCTGACGCAGGAGCTTGCTTACTGCTCGCTTCCCTTTCCCATTTTTTTGGGGGGGGGGGTTGTTTTTTATCTTTTTGAATTTTATTTTAAAGTAGGCTAGTACTAGGCCAGTTTTTAATACGGCTACTAATGCCCAAGTAGGCAGATGAGCCATTTAAAAAAAAGAAAAAAAGAAGAAGATGACATTCCTGTTTGGTACCGGGATGAGCAGAGTTGATACCTCTTATCCCTTGTACTCAGGACGAGTTCGCCCACACATTCTTGTGGACTATTTGGCGGATGCTAGCCACCTTCATTTCATTTCTCCCTCTTTGTGTTGGTCGCATGAACCTGAGCCGTGGGGTAGGGGGTTGTCTCCCGACGCCGGAGTGTGATTCTTCTTGCTTTGCTTTTTCTCTTTTTGTTTTTCTTTTGCTGGTGTATTTTGCACCTTTTCTTGTAATTTAGCCTAGCAATTAGGCTATGGATGATTACGGCATTCGCCAGATTAGTGATAAAAAAGGTCATCTGATACATGATCACCTCCGTGGAAATTTCCTCCTGGCTATCCACCCTAAGGTGTCTGGTATCCCGCCCCGTACTCGTAGGACCTTTGACCTGTCACGAACCTCACTGGGCCGGGCATGCTGACCCGCATTGGAATTCCAGGGCGAGCGGTCATGCCGGTTCCCATCATCGTGACAAACTTCGGGTCTAGGAAGTCCGTCGGTGAGACCCATGAGATGTGTTGGGTAACCTGATCCAAACGGCAGGGGCGGTGACCGAGGCGGCACGTCCCGTGTTTTGGGTGGGCCCCTAAGAAAGCAAAGGGGAGGTTGGAAGCACCTCTGTCAAAGAGGTGGAGCTGCTTGAGGGTTGTTCCGAAGATGGCAAAAGGGAAACCTCTTTATTGCATTCAAAGTATGAGGGGAGCTCCTCCACCTGTAAGAGAGGTGTCCGCCCCCACGACAAAGGTTCGGCAAGAATTAAGAGAGAGAGAGAGAGGGACGTAGTTCGAAATCCTGACTAAGAACTATTGAAAACATTGGAAAGCATGTCTCGGGTGTTCAGACTTTTCAGGGCTCTACCCAGGGTGCGCTATATAATGGTGTTCGCAACCTAGGACAGCAACCAGAAGTTACTCAGGTGCCGGTCGTTCCCCAAAGGTCGCAGCTTCCAACTGGGCAACCAGAGAAGCGGGGCGACAGGGCGGATATCCTTAGTAGGACGGCCATGATGTGAAGATGTGTTGTGGCCTACCCAGAGGCAGTACAGCTTTATGCACCGGAGAACGCCTCCTTTACACAGGGGGGAAAAACTGATATTCCCATTATTTGCCCCCCAAGCCCAGGTTCATCCAAGGTCTGGTCTCTTGTAACCTGCGTTGTTTATAGAGGTTCCAAAGCCTCTCTTCTGACACGGCATGAGATTGCTGGTCAGATCCTTAAGCCTAGACATAGGGTTGAGGGAAGAGTCGTAGAGAAAAAAGAATGCTGAGAGGGAGCGAGGAGGAAGCGCACCAACACCTTTCCCTGACCCCGTCAAAGAGTTTAATTCAACTCACTGACGTTGCTTTCCTAATTTGCAACTTCTCCAGGTGAGAGCAGTTCCTTCTGGTATTGAGGTCGGGTAGACAAAACGTTGAGGGAATAATTGGAGAGTAAATAAAAAAGGAGCGCTGAGGAGTGAGTGAGGGGAAGCACACCAACAACTTTCCCAGGCCCTATCAGAGAGTTGACGTCAATCCAGTGACACGGCTTCTCTAACTTGCACTCACACCAAGATGACGTGCCGCTCTTCCACGTACCAAGTGTAACAGTCTATACAGGGTACCCCCCTCCTGGAGGTATCAATCCCTCGATTATATTTCTTATACACACAGTCAATTATTTTGCCTATACCTTTCCTACAACACCTGCACTAAAACCAAATCCGCAAGGTCAAGGATCACCTTGACATGATTTTCGTTGCATTGCACCCCAGGAACAGATGACACGAGAGTCGCACAAACCCAGAACACCCACTCCACTATATGGAAAAGCATCCACTATTACAAAGAATCACTTAAACAACAACCAATTTATACTACATTGGAGATAAACTGTTAATCTCTTCCCTTCGCCCACCTCAAAACCAGCTTCCAGAAACACCCAATTCACTCAACGCTTTATCCATTTCCTTTAACACAACACCCTGCTCCATGACATACTCCACATAACCAGGCTGCGATGTGGCCATCAGTAGAGGTGGTACCATTTTTCATACTATGGTGTGGATATCAGTAGTGGTGGCACCATTTCCAGGCTATGGTGTGGATATCAGTAGTAGTGGCACCATTTTTCAGGCTGCGGTGTGGCACCTTCTGAGCTATCAGTAGAGCCTGGATGCGACCATGATGGATGGATGTCCAGACTGCAACACCCCACCCCACACAATCGCAAACCACGCAATATACACTCCTTGATGGCTATGTAGGGAAAACCCGGCACATCTCGCAAAATACGCCACCCCAGATAATCAAAAAATTATTCTGATGAAGTGATATTCATTATTGTTATTTCTTTTGCAGGTACACAGGCAGAAATGATCACTCGCTAGGAAGTATCTGTACGTACTTAGGCGAACTGGTTTTCATTCTAAATTTTCGGGAGTTTAAAAATAAGTTTCGAATTGCCGGATAGGATGAAGATTGGGGCCCAAATTCAGAGAGAACATTCCGATTAGTTGAGAGGCTGTGAAAGTTATGATGGTTGTCCCTCCAAAATTAAACGAAAACTTTAGCCGGTATACAGAAATATATACAATTAGAACAGTAAAAAAGCAATTTGAAAATTTTCTGAACAACTTCCACAAAGGTGTTTTTTTTTTGCCCTCTATAATTCTCTTCTTTACAAGCACCAAATATTAAAACCAAAAACTACGTCTATAACATTTTTTATCCCACCAATAAGCTTTCCATAAGTGCTTTTTATGATTCACTGCAGTTCACATAGGGACAGGAAGTGGAAGAGGTATATTCATAAAGAAGGATTTGTATCACGCAAAAGATTCACGCTGTAAATGAAATTGGGGAAACATAATCAAACGTAGGTGTTGTCTTCACCTTAACTTCATTTAACTTTAAAAGTAGGCAATAAAAATAGTTTGTCTCATTTCACAACATTCATTGTAATTCGTAACTCAACTTTTTTTTTCTAAAATTTATATTTGCTGGTAGTTTTTATACCCGAAACAAGATTACGAAAATTTATTTAAGTGTGGACCTTAAAATGTCCGTCTGTGCCATGTATAAATATCGAGGAACAGAAGTTTTTGCTTAAAATGTCCGAGAGTTATTTGTGAGCAGTGGACGATGTACCCATTTCCAAAAAGGTGGGTTGTTTACTTATGCAATACCACTGCATCCTTCATATTATGAAAGAGGGATTACTTTACATAATATTCGGATCTTCTTGTCATTTAGCTGTTTGATAAGTTTCTATTGCTCAAGGGCCTTATAAAGGTCTGTTTAGGGGGGCGCAACCTTTTTTTTTTGTAGGCTTAAGAATGAAGATTACGTGGGTCAAGGATGAGTTTAGTAAAGTAGATGATTAATTCATGTTTGAATTTAATGCACAATTGTCGGAGTCAAATTGTTTGTCTAAAAAAAAAAAAAATTACAGAGGGAAAACTGAAGTATTTCCGTTATAACTAGTGACTTGTTACTAAAGAATTTAATTCTTTGACATGTTAATGTTTTTAATTTGTTAAAATTTTTATTTTAATTTACTCATTTCACGTTGATAATAGATATTTTTATAATTTAATTTTTAGAAGTGTATATATGCATACATTAAGTGTTGAAATTAAAAATTAAAAAAATAATTTATTTATGGTAACATTTAGAGGTTTATCATTATGGATTTAATCCAGAGGAAAAAAAAAAGGTTTTAACTGGCCACAGAGACTTAAATTTGAGCTCTTAAGAGATCTTGGCAACATAAAAATTTTATTAACTTCCAATTATTAATATTTTTTATTCAAGACTTTTTTTTTTGTATAATGTAGTTTATAGTTGAAAACATTTAAGCTCCATTTTCTCCTTACTGAATATTTGGGGATGAATTTAAATTAACTTTTTCCTTTATTGACTAAATTTTTTTTATTTTAAATCTTTTGTACTGTTAATTAGTTCGATAATGTACATTAAGGTGATTTGCGTTGTGAATCAGGACTTATTGACAAGTACAACCTTAAAATGGTTGGCACAACTTATCTTGTTCTCATTCTGTTCAAGAATGAGTTTGTAAGAAAAAGGCTTGCATTGCAAGCACTATCTGCAGATTTCCTTATCTTTGCGCTCTTTTTCATCTGTTATATTTTATCTTGAACAATTCCATTATTGGATTTGTTTATGGCGTAGAGAGATTGTGGGCTTGTTATTTTATGGATACTGAGAAACGTACTTGTTAACACTTTTGAAGTGACCCGTACTTTATTAAATGCAGAATTTAATAGTGAATGTTGCCAATATTTTTCATATCTGAAAGATTTTAAACGAACAATTAAAACTTTATGTACCAGGCTGTACTCGTACCAGTGACTAGTTTTGTGAAATTTTGAATATTCCACTGTCCACTCATTACTTTTGTATTAAACCAGAATGTGATATTTGGGTCACTTTGAAATGTTTAATCACCAGTGTTGCCTTCTAAATGTTGATGTTTAAGTAAAACGGCCAAAATATGAGGTCAACAAATATGAGGGAACAAATATCTATTAAAGAAATAAAACACCATTGCTATTAACTTAATACATATCCGCCATCTTGGTCTATACACTTTTTTCATTATTCATCCATGATTTTAGAGTTGTTTAAAGCTTAACTCTTATGACATTGAAACCGATGCTTTACATCGGTTCAAGTTTTATATTTGAGTATCCATTCACCAAATTTTCGCTTAACATTTTTAGTAAACCTACCATACAATCCGAGCCAGTTCCTAATGGTATATTCGCCTTGCCCACGTAAAATTTTAGTTAGTGGAAGCGTTTAGAGATGTTCTCGTGGTATTTTCGACTTTCCATAAAATCAGAGAAATAATTTCTGATTTTTTTGCTAATTGCTCATTCCAACACCTCCTTTGCCTTAATTTGTTTTCATTCTTTTATCTAACGCAAGCACAATTACTGTCTTCCATCTTGTGCAAAAAAACAAACAAAAAAAAACAAGACAATCAGGAAGACTGATAACTTTGAGATTTAAATTTGAAGATTTTAGGTTATGCTCTCCATTAGTTTGTATATAAGAAGTTTCCTTGAGCAATTTAGCTCAATGTTATTTGTTAAGTTTCAGTCATTGCTTTTTCTATAACTTTTTTGCAGATCTAAGCCTCAGTTTGAGGTGTTTCTTGGAGCTTCAGTTTTCATGATCTAAATTAACGAAGTTATGAGTGTCTGTGACGTCACTGCCTCTCTTCCGTTGAATGTTTTAAACTTGCAGAACACATTCCAACTATTTATCCCTTAAACTCAATATTTATTATTCTTTGTCTAGCATTTTGTGATGAAACAACTTGTACATAGCAATAATTTTTCAACGTTGTATAAAAAAAATCTGTATACAGGTCATTTTTTATAAATATTTATAAATGAATTATTGCATTAAATTTTATATTTTTATAATAGATTTATAAAGTGTTATTTCCTAATTTTATACAAACTCTAACTCTTGTTTGTACTATCTGAATAAGCTTTATTTCGGAGATTAACAAAAATGGGTCAATTTGATAACCTAAAGGTGAATTTATAGGCAATACATGAATCAAAAGCTATATCTAGCTTTCGCCTTATGTTCAGTAACGTTACTCTAGTGTTTGTCACTGTATGTACTTATTTAACTTCAATGTAAGGTCTTCTACAAATATTTGTATTTTTTTTACTCAGATTTAGGTTGCTTTTTAGGATCAGTATATAATTAAAACTTTGCCATTTTTATAACAAGTTTTTCTCATTTGTTGTAAGTGGGTCATTTTAAGTTTACCGTGTAATTTGTGCTGAAATTACAAGAAAAATACGTTTAAGCAAGAGGCTACAAGTGTGAAGTACAGCATATCATATTGTGAAAACCTGCTTTGAAGTCCTAAATTTTGCATTTTTACAAAAGTTTGAAAATTATGATGGTGCAAAATTTGTGCTTCTTTGTGGGATATTTTATTTGTTTGTACTCTTTCCGTAATATATGCGTGTGTACACGACTGGCAAGATTTTTCCTATTTCCTCGCCTTTTTTTTTATTTAGGTATGAGCTTTCTTGGTTAAGAGGAGAGGGAAGACGACCTTTTGTTTATTAATTTACTCTTAAACTTGGTTAAATCCACCGGATCGCAATGTGATGCGTTTTCACCCCTAACTTGTTGTAAGACTTTTAAAACCCAACAAGCCAAAATACTAGTCCTTAGTTAAAAGAAAATTCTATTGTAATTTGTGTTCTTTGAACCAATTGGAATATCTCGAGAAACCCTTGTAAATATATTTTCAAGTTGTCTTCGGATCTGTGAATTACTTTTGACCTAAGCATTAGAATTTGAAGAAGATTGTCTAGGTAGACTGAATGGAATGGTAGTAAAGTCGGGCTAAGGATGTTTGTGAAAATACAAATCAAAATGAATTGTAAAAGAGTTAGAAATTGTATAGATTCAAAATCATTACTAATGTATAAAGGTGTACATACATTTTCCGAGTACTTATAAATATTTTTAAGTTTTCTTACAATAAATTTCTTCTTGGTGTTTCCTTGAATAAGTGTTTTAAGTCCTTTGGAAACGATTCCAGGTTTCCGTCTATGTATGATACGTATCCTGAAAGCCAGGCTAACGGGATTATAGAAGAGCAGACAGGTCTAAGGTGATGTCGAGTAGTCTAGATTTTTTTTTTATTTTTATTTTAGGGAGACCATCTGGGGGTAGTCCAGCTCTTTTCTACATGCGACGCCACACTATCAGCTCAATGAGTGCTATGGGAGAATTCAAACTAACCGGTTTCGAGTAGGGGACATACCAACGCCCCTTAAAAAAAAAAAAAAAAAAATCAGCCACCTGGCGACTACCAACTCGGGCATAAGTCGCCGTAATTCTTTCAAAGTCTAATGTTAAGCTAGATTAAAAACAAAGGCGCAAAAGCAAAGAAGAGGGAGCATGCTTCAGGGTCGGGGGAGGGAGGAAGGCCACGTCCCCACGGCGAAGGAACATGCGACTTAGAACAGAGACAAATAGAGTGGAGGAAAAACTTCCTCAAAATGTCATAGTCCGCAAGCTCCAAACGGCTTAGGGCGTCTCTCGGCGGCATAGGAACCGTCGAGATCGGCTGCGGATGCAGTGAGAGCCTTTGTTGACTGAGGGAGAGCTCGGGCGTAAAGGCACACAATGCACTCACTGTCCACGGCGGAGAGCGAGTGGCATCTCTCCAGCAACGACAAGTAGGTTCTCAATGGGGGACGTAGTAAAGGCACTAGGCGCCATGCTGAGACCAATGTGGTGCTTCCGCAATAGATCCCCGTAAAGGGCGCGGCGATTTGCCATCCTGGCCGCCGTGCTGACGGAATCCAGCACCCCGTCCGGCCCCAGCTTAGCCTCTCTTCATTCCTTCAGATAGCCTGTATTCCTATCCTACCTCGTCGCTTTTCATACAACCTCTCCCACAACTTTCTCTGGTCAGCCTCTAATTTCACAGCGTAGATGCTGACCTTCTTCTCAAGCCAACCACCCCGTAAGGGGCGCGGCGATTTGCCATCCTGGCCGTCGCGCTGACGGGATCTAGCGCTCCGTCCGGCCCCAGCTTAGCCTCTCTTCCTGTCTCGTCCCCGTAAGGGGCGCGGCGATTTGCCATTCTGGCCGCCGTGCTGACGGGATCCAGCGCTCCGTCCGGCCCCAGCTTAGCCTCTCTTCCTTCCTTCGGATAGCCCGATTTCTTCCCTACCTCGTCGCTTTTCATACAACCTCTCCCACACCCCGTAAGGGGCGCGGCGATTTGCCATCCTGGCCGCCGTGCTGACGGGATCCAGCGCCCCGTCCGGCCCCAGCTTAGCCTCTCTTCCTTCCTTCAGATAGCCTGTATTCCTATCCTACCTCGTCGCTTTTCATACAACCTCTCCCACAACTTTCTCTGGTCAGCCTCTAATTTCACAGGGTAGAAGCTGACCTTCTTCTCAGCCAATCGTCCCGGATCGGGGCTGAGGGGGGAGGGGACAATGTCCCCTAACCCCTGAGCTCCGGTCTGGGGTGGTTGGCTTTTAACAACCTGCTTCATCCCCACCCATACCTTCCTCACATCCCTTTTCCTCTCGTCTTCAAAATCTATCCGTTTTACGCCGTGTTCAAGGTGGAGCCGCCATGCCGAAGGACTGCCAGGCCACCAGGCGGGAGGGGTGGTCCCAAATGGCGGCGCCTGCAAGAGGTGGTGAGCGATTGCGTCCCGTAAAACAAAGAGGGTCACCATGCCCAATGATGAAAAAAAAAACATCCCTTAATTCCCCCTATAACAACAACGGAGCCGCCCTCGTGCAGCTCCACAGAAAAGATGGAGGTCCCCCCCCCTGTGCTTGCGCAGGGGACCCTCCATACCTCTTTAACCGGAGAGGAGGCTTACTCCTCTCCTACGCCTACGGGTGTAGGGGACTCCCCCTCACCCCCTTCTCTGGAGGTGCTTTCGGGCACCTCCCTATCTCCAGCGGCAGTCCCTCCTATGCTTTCTAAGGGGACTGCCAAGAAAGCCAGCAGGCAGCCCATTGCCGACCGCCCCTCGTACAAGCGGCTCGGTAGGGCAAACCCCCTTAGGGGGGAGAGGGAAGCCAGGCCCCTTCGGTCGCTTCCCTCAAAAGACCTGCTGGCAAAAATATTAAACCTTGCCGGGGTCAAGGCCTGTGCCTCCCCACTAAAGACTTATGACGCTGCCAAGGGGACCTGCGATGTCCTGGGAGGGGATGGCCAACTGGAGGCCCCTCCTGTGATAGACATGGTCCTTGAGGAAAACCAGCCTCAGAAGGTAGGGCCTTCCATGGGGGGGAATCCGGGCTTGGCGCCAAGCACCGAACCCGAATCCGCCCCTATGCAAGGTCCTCATCAAACGGCTGTGGATTCTCAGGCAGGACAAGGAGGGGAGGGATCTCCTCCGGATGAATCCCCTGCGCCCACCGGGACCTTCTCCATTTCAGAGAAGGACCTGGCTGAGGCCGGTCCATCTGGCCTGGGGGCTTCTACCGGCGGGGGTGAAAAGCGGGTTCATTCCCCGCCCTCCTCTCCAAAAAAGAAAAAGTCTAAAAGGACGAAAAAGACTCGGGGCTCCTCTCCATCCGCGGGGGCTGCGGGGACGGATGGGTCTGCTGCCACTTTGGTAGGCGACCAAGCCAAGATCGGCACATCCGGCCCCTCTACCCCCTCGTGTGCGGAGCCCCTGACTAAGACCAAGAGTGCACAGGGCGGAGCCTCGATGACATCGGGGCCCCTCATTCAGAGGTTACCTGGCGTTTTCGAGCCCGCTGGCTTCAAACGCTTCCTCGTTATTCGCTCCACTGATGGTACCATGTTGTCCAAGGGCAACATGATCCATCAGAGGAGAGGATTAGCTAGTGCAATTGGTAGAGAGCCGAAGGTAACCCGTTTCTCGGACGGGAGCCTTCTGGCGAATCCCGCCGAGGCGGCCAAGATAAGTGCTCTTCGGACACTTCATGGCACCCCGGTGAGTGTGACGCCGCACTCTACCATGAACTTTGTAAAAGGAGTAGTTTATGCGAGGGAACTCGTTGACTACTCCATAGAAGACATCACCCTAGAGCTGGCCGACCATGGGGCGGTCAAGGTCGAACGTGTGATGAGAAAACAGGGAGGGGCCTCGAGACCCACCCCTACACTCTTCGTCACGTTCGACTGTGACAAGCTCCCTGAGTCGGTGCGTGCCGGTTGCTACCGCTACCGCGTAAAGGCATTCGTGCCACTGCCGCGGCGGTGCTATTACTGTCACCGCTTCGGCCACACGAATCGATCATGTAGACGTGCAAAATCGGGGTCACCCGAAGTCTGTGTAAATTGCTCCAAGGTCGCACACGATAAGTCCAAATCGTGTGTGGCCAAGTGTGTCAATTGCGGAGAGCCGCACCCTGCTTCTTCGAAGCAATGTGGTGCATATCTCCTTGAGAAAGAAATCCTGGCCATTCAGGCCCAGGATCGACTCTCATTCCGCGAGGCTAAGGACTTGGTCCTGGCGCGCCCGGCTCTGCCTGGGACGTCATATGCCTCAATAGTTAGAAAAGCACCCTCTGCTCCTGGCCCATCCAGGCCAACGAGCACGGTTGTTTCCGCGCCCATTCGGAGCCCTTCTGCGGGCTCTACTACACCCGGGCGCTCCCCTGGTAGAGCTGGTGGCAAAAAGGGTTCACACCCAGCCCCGGCTAATACCAGGGTTCCCCCAGCGTGACCGTTTCCCGTAAGGCGAAACGGCCACGCGCCTCCACAGAGTCGTTAGACTCACAGGAGGCAACACCCCTGAAGATGGTCGCTAGGCCATCTTCCGGGGTTCCTAAAGCTGTTCCCCGAAAGGAGGACAGCAACAAAGGAGCTTCGGCCCCTTCGCCCACGCCCCGAGGTGGAGCGAGTGGCTCGGAGACGGTGGTTCCTCGAAAAGAGGGCCCCCCGCCTCCCAAGCCGCCGCAACGCCCGCCTAAGGTTTCGAGGCGGAGGGAGGAAAAGACTCGCATGGCGAGCCCAACCTCCCCCAATAAGTCCTCGAAGGCGACAGCGCCTTCAGCGCTTTGTCCGGCCAACAGCGCCCGGGGTTCTGCCCCCGGGAAGCGTACGGCCATTCCCGTGAGGGTCTTCAATTCGAGGAGGGCCCCCGCGTCTCCTCCGAGCTAGGCCTGGAGGGCATATTCCTTCAATGGAATTGCCGTGGACTCCGGGCCAACTGGGAGGAGCTGCGGAGGCTCGTCTCGTCCCGTTCCCCGTTAGCTATTTTTTTGCAGGAGACCATGCTAGGCGCGTGCCCGCTGCCTGCCCTCCCGGGGTATAAGGGTCTTGCGACCCCACCACCGCGGGATGGCCGGGCTGGGGGATGCGCGGTTTACACCCGGCATGATGTCTCCGTTCTTCCTTTCTCTTTAGATACCTCCTTTCAGGCAGTGGCTGTGCAGCTGCACCTGGATAGGAGGTATACTATCATTTCTGCGTACATTCCACCGTCAGCTGACTTCGACGCGGGGGACTTCCGCCGCGTCGTGGCACGGTTGCCGAGGCCCTATCTCTTGCTTGGAGATCTGAACGGCAGGCATCCTCTCTGGGGAGATTACTCCATAAATCCCAGGGGACAAGTCCTTGCCGATCTGATCGAAGAGCTTGAGATGGGTGTCCTAAACGTGGATGAGTTTACGCATCACTGTCCGAGAACCGCTTCATTTTCTTGCCTTGACCTATCTTTGTGCTCTTCAGATGCACAGCCTGATTTTGATTGGGGGGTGGTCGATGACCTCCATGGTAGTGATCACTTTCCCATTCAAATATCTTTTTCAGGGCAACTGCCGCCTGAGAGACCACCTCGGTGGTGCTTGGCGCGGGCGCGGTGGCAGGAATTTCAGGAAATGACTGAATTCTCTATCTCAGTCGAGGAGTTTAGGTCGGTAGATGAGGCCGTTGAGTTCTTCTCCGGCAACCTCATCGCCGTAGGCCTGACTACTATTCCTAGGACGTCTGGCCGTTTTGCACGCCGACCACTCCCATGGTGGTCGGCCGAGTGTGAGACGGCCCTCAAACAGAAGCGTTATGCCTACATGCGCTATAAGCGCCGCCCGAACGATTTCACTGTCGCTGAATTTCGTCGGGCTAGGGCTAGGTTCCGGTATATTTCGAAGCACGCCCGCCGCTCTTCTTGGCGGGCATACGTGTCTTCACTTAACGGGAAGACCCCTTCAGCTGAGGTGTGGAAGCGAGTCAAAAGGATTCGGGGCAAGTTCTCGCAGGACCCCCCTCCCGTTCTCCAGGAGAATGGGACCGCAATCTCGGACCCCGCGTCCGTGGCGGAATCCTTAGCGACCGCTTTTTCCGCATTCTCTAGCCGTGATGCTGCTCCGCCAGCATTCAATGCACGTCGTGATGTCGCGGAAGGCCGCCGGCTGGACTTTACCTCCAGAGGCGGAGAACCCTTCAACGACAAGTTTACTGTGAGTGAGTTGCGTTCCGCTCTCGCTTCGTGCGCGGACACCGCCCATGGTCCGGACGATGTCCCGTACGCCATGCTTCGACACCTGGGTGAGTGAGGCATGGCCTTTCTGTTAGATTTGTTCAACAGGATCTGGGTGGAAGGTCTTCTCCCAGACTCCTGGCGAATCGCTACTGTGCTCGCCTTTCGCAAGCCGGGGAGAGATCACTCTACTCCGACCGGTTTCCGCCCAATCTCTCTAACCTCTTGCGTGTGCAAGTTGATGGAGAAATTGGTAAATGTTAGATTAGCCTATTTCCTGGACAGCGGAGGCCATCTGTCTTCTGCACAGTGCGGCTTCCGTAAGTTCCACTCCACGTCGGATGCTCTGCTCCGACTGGAAAGTGCCGTCTGCGAGGCTTTCCTTCGTAGACAGCACTACGCCACGGTGTTTTTTGATCTGGAGAAGGCCTATGATACCGCATGGCGATACGGTATCATGGAGACTCTCCACACGATGGGGGCGAGGGGACGCCTCCCAATTTTTATATCTGAATTTTTGCGAGATCGTCGATTCCGCGTACGGGTGGGGGGGAGCCCTCTCCGGCCCAAAGGAGCAGGAAGAGGGTGTCCCGCAGGGAAGTGTCCTCAGTGTCACACTCTTTGCCCTGAGCATCAACGGCATCACCTCGGTGCTGCCGGAAGATGTTCTCGCTACGCTCTACGTGGACGACCTTTCGATCTCTTTTGGCGCGGCCCAGATGCCAACTCTGGAGCGTCGACTCCAACAGGCATTGAACCGCGTCTCTCACTATGCCGAAGCGCACAGGTTTCGGTTTTCTTTGGCCAAGACTAAGGTGGTGCACTTCTGCCGCCATCCACGGCTTCACCCCGACCCAGATTTGTTTCTTAATGGGGTGCGCCTGGATGTGGTTGAGTCGCACCCTTTCCTTGGTCTTGTATTCGACCGACGCCTCACCTGGGAGGCTCATATTCGCAGCCTTAGGGTCTCTTGTACCCGCGCCATGGACATTCTCCGTTCCGTGACGTTCAGCGCTTGGGGCGCTGATAGGGCTACCGCCTTACTTTTTTATCGATCCTTTGTTCGCTCGAAGCTCGACTACGGATGCGAGTTTTATGCATCCGCAGCCGAGCGTTTATTGCGGAAGGTGGATTCGATCCACCACACCGGCCTTCGCCTTGCGACCGGTGCCTTCCGCACTTCCCCCATTGAGAGCCTGTTGGTCGATGCTGGGGAGATGCCACTCGCAGTGCATCACTCGCCTGTACGCGCGAGCCCGGCGCCTCCCTCAGTCGCCAACAGCTCTCACTGCATCCGCAGCTGATCTCGATGGTGCCTATGCCGCCGAGAGACGCCAGTCATACCCTAAGCCCTTTGGGTTTAGGGCCAGGAAACTCCTTCGAGAGGTAGATATAGCTCTCGGGCCGGTGGCGCCCCTGGTTCTGCCCAGGACGCCACCCTGGAGGGTACCACATTTGGCTATTTGTCGCCACGCCTCTGCTCCCAAAGCTTGTACTGCGCCGGGAGTATTGCGTTCGACCTTTTTGGAGCACACATCGTGTCACGCTGGTACCGTGCCAGTGTATACGGATGGCTCCAAGTCCCAAGAGGGGGTCGGCTTCCACGCCGTATCCCCTCTGTTTGAAGTCAGCGGGGCTCTACCAGGCGCTGCGTCTGTCTTCACGGCCGAGCTGGTGGCAATACACCACTCGGTACGGGAGATTACGCGACGTGCCCGGTTCGGAGACCGGATTGTGATCTATAGCGACTCACAAAGCGCACTGAGTGCTCTCGGGGCATTGGAATCTCCGCATCCCCTGGTTCGCGATATCCGTGACGCCACGGTTTTGGCGAGCCGGGCAGATGTCGAGATTATCTTCTGCTGGGTTCCTGGACATGTAGGAATTGCGGGGAATGAGCGCGCCGATGAGGGCGCCAAAGAGTCCGCGAGGACTCTGCGACCGGACCAGCGTTTCGCTCTTCCTCACACCGACTACATGGCAGGAATACGGGCAGCTCTTCGGACTGCTTGGCAAAGAAGATGGGAGACGGTCGAAGGGAACTTAAAGTTGCGTGCCATTGCGCGGCGACTGTTCCCGATGGAACTATCCCCCAATGCCGCAAAGGCTTCAGGTTGCTTACTGTCGTCTTCGAATTGGGAACACTCGCGGGACGCTCCTCCATTTCATGGAGCGCTCAACAGCGCCCTAATGTGAAGACTGCGTTGTCCCCCAAACTGTTTGGCCCATTCTTGCTGAATGTCCCAGTCTGGGTGATCTTCGCGCAGGTTACCTGTCCCGGTACCGGGATGGGCGGGGTCGCTACCGCCTGTCCCTTGTTCTCGGGATGAGTGCGTGTACTTTGACTGGTGGACTTATTGACTTTTTGGGGGAGGCCGGCCTTCTCCCTTTTATTTAACGCGATTTAATTGTTGTTGTTGTTTTTGTAATTGTTTTGTTATTGCTTTGTTATTGTTATTGTTATTCCTTTTTATTGTTTTCTGTTTAATTTTTTAAAGTAGCCTAAATTAGGCTGTTTGTTTACGGCAACTTATGCCTTAGTCGGCAGTCGCCAGATAGCCCCTTAATTAAAAAAAAAAACAAAAAACCTCTCCCACAACTTTCTCTGGTCAGCCTCTAATTTCAAAGGGTAGAATGCTGACCTTCTTCTCAAGCCAACCACCCCGGATCGGGGCTGAGGGGGGAGGGGACATTGTCCCCTAACCCCTGAGCTCCGGTTCGGGATGGGGTTTTTTTAACAACCTGCTTCATCCCCACCCATACCTTCCTCACATCCCTTTTCCTCTCCTCTTCACAACCTATATTTTTTACGCCGTGTCCAAGGTGGAGCCGCCATGCCGATGGACTGCCAGGCCACCAGGCGGGAGGGGTGGTCCCGAATGGCGGCGCCTGGCTCTGCCGGGCTTGTAAGCACCTCTCGCAGTGCGGGCTACTGCGAGGGGTGATGAGCTATTGCGTCCCGTGGCAAAAATAGGGTCACCATGCCCATAGATGAACAACAAAAAAACAAAACCCAAACCCCTTTAACTCCCCCTTGCTCATCGACGGAGCCGCCCTTGAGCAGCTCCACCGAAAAAAATGGAGGTCCCCCCCCCCTGTGCTTGCACAGGGGACCCTCCATATTTCTCTAACCGGAGAGGAGGCTTACTCCTCTCCTTCGCCTACGGGTGCAGGGGACTCCCCCTCACCCCCTTCTCCCCTGTAAGGGGCGCGGCGATTTGCCATCCTGGCCGCCGTGCTGACGGGATCCAGCACTCCGTCCGGCCCCAGCTTAGCCTCTCTTCCTTCCTTCAGATAGCCCGATTTCTCCCCTACCTCGTCGCCTTTTCATACAACCTCTCCCACAACTTTCTCTGGTCAGCCTCTAATTTCACAGGGTAGAATGCTGACCTTCTTCTCAAGCCAACCACCCCGGATCGGGGCTGAGGGGGGAGGGGACATTGTTCCCTAACCCCTCAGCTCCGGTTCGGGATGGGGTTTTTTAACAACCTGCTTCATCCCCACCCACATCTTCCTCACATCCCTTTTCCTCTCCTCTTCACAACCTATATTTTTTACGCCGTGTCCAAGGTGGAACCGCCATGCCGAAGGACTGCCAGGCCACCAGGCGGGAGGGGTGGTCCCGAATGGCGGCGCCTGGCTCTGCCGGGCTTGTAAGCACCTCTCGCAGTGCGGGCAACTGCGAGAGGTGATGAGCTATTGCGTCCCGTAATCAAAAGAGGGTCACCATGCCCATGAATGAAAAAAAACAACAAAAAACCCAACCCCCAACTTCCCCAAGAAAATCGACGGAGCCGCCCTCGGGCAGCTCCACCGAGAAAATGGAGGTCTCCCCCCCTTGTGCTTGCGCAAGGGACCCTCCATAATTCTTTAACCGGAGAGGAGGCTTACTCCTCTCCTACGCCTACGGGTGTAGGGGACTCCCCCTCACCCCCTTCTCTGGAGGTGCTTTCGGGCACCTCCCTATCTCCAGCGGCAGTCCCTCCTTTGCTTTCTAAGGGGACTGCCAAGAAAGCCAGCAGGCAGCCCATTGCCGACCGCCCCTCGTGCAAGCGGCTCGGTAGGGCAAACCCCCTTAGGGGGGAGAGGGAAGCCAGGCCCCTTCGGTCGCTTCCCTCAAAAGACCTGCTGGCAAGAATTTTAAACCTTGCTGGGGTCAAGGCCTGTGCCTCCCCACACCACCTGACTAGTGACAATACTGCCAAGGGGACCTTCGATGTCCTGGGAGGGGATGGCCAATTGGAGGCCCCTCCTGTGATAGACATGGTCCTTGAGGAGACCCAGTCTCAGACGGTAGGGCCTTCCATGGGGGGGAATTCGGGCTCGGCGCCAAGCACCGAACCCGAATCCGCCCCTATGCAAGGTCCTCCTCAAATGGCTGAGGGCTCCGAGGCAAAAGGAGGGGAGGGATCTCCTCCGACAGGTGCCCCTACGACAACCAGGACCTTCTCCATTTCGGAGAGGGACCTGGCTGAGGCTGGTCCATCTGGCCTGGGGACTTCTGCCGGCGGAGTTGAAAAGCGGGTTCATTCCCCGCCCTCCTCTCCGAAAAAGAAAAAGACTAAAAAGACAAAAAAGACTCGGGGCTCCTCTCCATCCGCGGGGGCTGCGGGGACGGATGGGTCTGCTGCCACTCTGGCAAGCGACCAAGCCAAGATCGGCACATCCGCCCCCGGTTGCGGAGCCCCTGACAAAGAAGACTACTACCAAGAGTGCACAGGGCGGAGCCTCGATGACATCGGGGCCCCTGATTCAGAGGTTACCTGGCGTTTTCGAGCCCGCTGGCTTCAAACGCTTCCTCGTTATTCGCTCCACTGATGGCACCATGTTGTCCAAGGGCAACATGATCCATCAGCGGAGAGGATTAGCTAGTGCAATTGGTAGAGAGCCGAAGGTAACCCGTTTCTCGGACGGGAGCCTTCTGGCGAATGCGGCGAATCCCGCCGAGGCGGCCAAGATTAGTGCTCTTCGGACACTTCATGGCACCCCGGTGAGTGTGACGCCGCACTCTACCATGAACTTTGTGAAAGGAGTAGTTTATGCGAGGGAACTCGTTGACTACTCCATTGAAGACATCACCTTAGAGCTGGCCGACCATGGGGCGGTCAAGGTCGAACGTGTGATGAGAAAACAGGGAGGGGCCTCGAGACCCACCCCTACACTCTTCGTCACGTTCGACTGTGACAAGCTCCCTGAGTCGGTGCGTGCCGGTTGGTACCGCTACCGCGTGAAGGCATTCGTGCCACTGCCGCGGCGGGGCTATTAATGTCACCGCTTCGGCCATACGAATCGCTCATGTAGACGTGCAAAGTCGGGGTCACCCGAAGTCTGTGTAAATTGCTCCAAGGTCGCACACGATAAGTCCAAATCGTGTGTGGCCAAGTGTGTCAATTGCGGAGAGCCGCACCCTTCTTCTTCGAAGCAATGTGGTGCATATCTCCTTGAGAAAGAAATCCTGGCCGTTCAGGCCCAGGATCGACTCTCATTCCGCGAGGCTAAGGACTTGGTCCTGGCGCGCCCGGCTCTGCCTGGGACGTCGTATGCCTCAATAGTTAGGAATGCACCCTCTGCTCCTGGCCCA
The DNA here is from genome assembly GCA_963969495.1 of Ceratothoa steindachneri. Lineage (NCBI taxonomy): Eukaryota > Metazoa > Arthropoda > Malacostraca > Isopoda > Cymothoidae > Ceratothoa > Ceratothoa steindachneri. The sequence continues at coordinate 179,715,744 of OZ018318.1, read as the reverse complement.
TCCAGGCCAACGAGCACGGTTGTTTCCGCGCCCATTCGGAGCCCTTCTGCGGGCTCTACCCAACCCGGGCGCTCCCCTGGTAAAGCTGGCGGAAAAAAGGGTTCATACCCTGCCCCGGCTAAAACCAGGGCTCCCCCCTCTTCCCCCAGCGTGACCGTTTCCCGTAAGGCGAAACGGCCACGCGCCTCCACCGAGTCGTTAGACTCACAGGAGGCAACACCCCTGAAGATGGTCGCTAGGCCATCTTCCGGGGTTCCTAAAGCTGTCCCCCGAAAGGAGGACAGCAACAAAGGAGCTTCGGCTCCTTCGCCCACGCCCCGAGGTGGAGCGAGTGGCTCGGAGACGGTGGTTCCTCGAAAAGAGGGCCCCCCGCCTCCGAAGCCGCAACGCCCGCCTAAGGTTTCGAGGCGGAGGGAGGAAAAGACTCGCATGGCGAGCCCAACCTCCCCCAATAAGTCCTCGAAGGCGACAGCGCCTTCAGCGCTTTGTCCGGCCAACAGCGCCCGGGGTTCTGCCCCCGGGAAGCGTACGGCCATTCCCGTGAGGGTCTTCAATTCGAGGAGGGCCCCCGCGTCTCCTCCGAGCTAGGCCTGGAGGGCATATTCCTTCAATGGAATTGCCGTGGACTCCGGGCCAGCTGGGAGGAGCTGCGGAGGCTCGTCTCGTCCCGTTCCCCGTTAGCTATTTTTTGCAGGAGACCATGCTAGGTTCGTGCCCCCTCCCTGCCCTCCCGGGGTATAAGGGTCTTGCGACCCCACCACCGCGGGATGGCCGGGCTGGGGGGTGCGCAGTTTACACCCGGCATGATGTCTCCGTTCTTCCTTTCTCTTTAGATATCTCCTTTCAGGCAGTGGCTATGCAGCTGCACCTGGATAGGAGGTATACTATCATTTCTGCGTACATTCCACCGTCAGCTGACTTCGACGCGGGGGACTTCCGCCGCGTCGTGGCACGGTTGCCGAGGCCCTATCTCTTGCTTGGAGATCTGAACGGCAGGCATCCTCTCTGGGGAGATTACTCCATAAATCCCAGGGGACAAGTCCTTGCCGATCTGATCGAAGAGCTTGAGATGGGTGTCCTAAACGTGGATGAGTTTACGCATCACTGTCCGAGAACCGCTTCATTTTCTTGCCTTGACCTATCTTTGTGCTCTTCGGATGCACAGCCTGATTTTGATTGGGGGGTGGTCGATGACCTCCATGGTAGTGATCACTTTCCCATTCAAATATCATTTTCAGGGCAACTGCCGCCTGAGAGACCACCTCGGTGGTGCTTGGCGCGGGCGCGGTGGCAGGAATTTCAGGAAATGACTGAATTCTCTATCTCAGTCGAGGAGTTTAGGTCGGTAGATGATGCCGTTGAGTTCTTCTCCGGCAACCTCATCGCCGTGGGCCTGACTACTATTCCTAGGACGTCTGGCCGTTTTGCACGCCGACCACTCCCATGGTGGTCGGCCGAGTGTGAGACGGCCCTCAAACAGAAGCGTTATGCCTACATGCGCTATAAGCGCCGCCCGAACGATTTCACTGTCGCTGAATTTCGTCGGGCTAGGGCTAGGTTCCGGTATATTTCGAAGCACGCCCGCCGCTCTTCTTGGCGGGCATACGTGTCTTCACTTAACGGGAAGACCCCTTTAGCTGAGGTGTGGAAGCGAGTCAAAAGGATTCGGGGCAAGTTCTCGCAGGACCCCCCTCCCGTTCTCCAGGAGAATGGGACCGCAATCTCGGACCCCGCGTCCGTGGCGGAATCCTTAGCGACCGCTTTCTCTGCATTCTCTAGCCGTGATGCTGCTCCGCCAGCATTCAATGCACGTCGTGATGTCGCGGAAGGCCGCCGGCTGGACTTTACCTCCAGAGGCGGAGAACCCTTCAACGACAAGTTTACTGTGAGTGAGTTGCGTTCCGCTCTCGCTTCGTGCGCGGACACCGCCCATGGTCCGGACGATGTCCCGTACGCCATGCTTCGACACCTGGGTGAGCGAGGCATGGCCTTTCTGTTAGATTTGTTCAACAGGATCTGGGTGGAAGGTCTTCTCCCAGACTCCTGGCGAATCGCTACTGTGCTCGCCTTTCGCAAGCCGGGGAGAGATCACTCTACTCCGACCGGTTTCCGCCCAATCTCTCTAACCTCTTGCGTGTGCAAGTTGATGGAGAAATTGGTAAATGTTAGATTAGCCCATTTCCTGGACAGCGGAGGCCATCTGTCTTCTGCACAGTGCGGCTTCCGTAAGTTTCACTCCACGTCGGATGCTCTGCTCCGACTGGAAAGTGCCGTCTGCGAGGCTTTCCTTCGTAGACAGCACTACGCCACGGTGTTTTTTGATCTGGAGAAGGCCTATGATACCGCATGGCGATACGGTATCATGGAGACTCTCAAGACGATGGGGGCGAGGGGACGCCTCCCAATGTTTATATCTGAATTTTTGCGAGATCGTCGATTCCGCGTACGGGTGGGGGGAGCCCTCTCTGCCCCAAAGGAGCAGGAAGAGGGTGTCCCGCAGGGAAGTGTCCTCAGTGTCACACTCTTTGCCCTGAGCATCAACGGCATCACCTCGGTGCTGCCAGAAGATGTTCTCGCTACGCTCTACGTGGACGACCTTTCGATCTCTTTTGGCGCGGCCCAGATGCCAACTCTGGAGCGTCGACTCCAACAGGCATTGAACCGCGTCTCTCGCTATGCCGAAGCGCACAGGTTTCGGTTTTCTTTGGCCAAAACTAAGGTGGTGCACTTCTGCCGCCATCCACGGCTTCACCCTGACCCAGATTTGTTTCTTAATGGGGAACGCCTGGATGTGGTTGAGTCGCACCGTTTCCTTGGTCTTGTATTCGACCGACGCCTCACCTGGGAGGCTCATATTCGCAGCCTTAGGGTCTCTTGTACCCGCGCCATGGACATTCTCCGTTCCGTGACGTTCAGCGCTTGGGGCGCTGATAGGGCTACCGCCTTACTTTTTTATCGATCCTTTGTTCGCTCGAAGCTCGACTACGGATGCGAGTTTTATGCATCCGCAGCCGAGCGTTTATTGCGGAAGGTGGATTCAATCCACCACACCGGCCTTCGCCTTGCGACCGGTGCCTTCCGCACTTCCCCCATTGAGAGCCTGTTGGTCAATGCTGGGGAGATGCCACTCGCTCTGCGCCGCGTGCAGTGCATCACTCGCCTGTATGCGCGAGCCCGGCGCCTCCCTCAGTCGCCAACAGCTCTCACTGCATCCGCAGCTGATCTCGATGGTGCCTATGCCGCCGAGAGACGCCAGTCATACCCTAAGCCCTTTGGGTTTAGGGCCAGGAAACTCCTTCGAGAGGTAGATATAGCTCTCGGGCCGGTGGCGCCCCTGGTTCTGCCCAGGACGCCACCCTGGAGGGTACCACATTTGGCTATTTGTCGCCACGCCTCTGCTCCCAAAGCTTGTACTGCGCCGGGAGTATTGCGTTCGACCTTTTTGGAGCACACATCGTGTCACGCTGGTACCGTGCCAGTGTATACGGATGGCTCCAAGTCCCAAGAGGGGGTCGGCTTCCACGCCGTATCCCCTCTGTTTGAAGTCAGCGGGGCTCTACCAGGCGCTGCGTCTGTCTTCACGGCCGAGCTGGTGGCAATACACCACTCGGTACGGGAGATTACGCGACGTGCCCGGTTCGGAGACCGGATTGTGATTTATAGCGACTCACAAAGCGCCCTGAGTGCTCTCGGGGCATTGGAATCTCCGCATCCCCTGGTTCGCGATATCCGTGACGCCACGGTTTTGGCGAGCCGGGCAGATGTCGAGATTATCTTCTGCTGGGTTCCTGGACATGTAGGAATTGCGGGGAATGAGCGCGCCGATGAGGGCGCCAAAGAGTCCGCGAGGACTCTGCGACCGGACCAGCGTTTCGCTCTTCCTCACACCGACTACATGGCAGGAATACGGGCAGCTCTTCGGACTGCTTGGCAAAGAAGATGGGAGACGGTCGAAGGGAACTTAAAGTTGCGTGCCATTGCGCCGCGACTGTTCCCATGGACCTATCCCCCAATGCCGCGGCGGCTTCAGGTTGCTTTCTGTCGTCTCCGAATCGGACACACTCGTGTGACGCATCGCTATCTGATGGAGCGCTCGCCTGCGCCCTATTGCAACGACTGCGTCGTCCCCCAGACTGTTCGGCACATTCTTGTCGAATGTCCCAGTCTGGGTGATCTTCGCGCACGATACCTGTCCCAGTACCGGGATGGGCGGGGTCGCTACCGCCTGTCCCTTGTGCTTGGGACAGATTCGTGCACACTGACTTGTGCACTTGTTGACTTCTTGGGGGAGGCCGGCCTTCTCCCTATTATTTAAGCAAGGTTTGTTTGTTTTTTGTTCTTGTTTTTTTGTTGTTTTTTTGCATTTGTTTTGTTTTTTGTTTGTTTTTTTTTTCTTTGGTTCCACGCTCCTGCGCCGGGGGGGACCTCTCCCCGACGCACCAGCTTGCTTCCTTTCCCCCTTTTGGGGTGTTGTTTTTTTTTTCTCTCTTTAATTTCATTTTAAAGTAGCCTAGAACTAGGCCAGTTTTAATACGGCGACTAATGCCAAAGTAGGCAGTCGCCAGATGAGCTCTTAAAAAAAAAAAAAAAAACGCCCTCGGGCAGCTCCAGCAAAAAAAATGGAGGTTCCTCCCCCTGTGCTTGCACAGGGGACCCTCCATATTTCTCTAACCGGAGAGGAGGCTTACTCCTCTCCTTCGCCTACGGGTGCAGGGGACTCCCCCTCACCCCCTTCTCTGGAGGTGCTTTCGGGCACCTCCCTTTTCCCAGCGGCAGTCCCCTCTTTTCTTTCCAAGTGGACTGCCAAGAAAGCCAGCAGGCAGCCCTTAGCCAGCCGCTCCCCATCAAAGCGGCTCGGTAGGGCAAACCCCCTTAGGGGGGAGAGGGAAGCCAGGCCCCTTCGGTCGCTTCCCTCAAAAGACCTGCTGGCAAGAATTTTAAACCTTGCTGGGGTCAAGGCCTGTGCCTCCCCACACAAGACTGGCGACACTGCCAAGGGGACCTGCGATGTCCTGGGAGGGGATGGCCAACTGGAGGCCCCTCCTGTGATAAACATGGTCCTTGAGGAGACCCAGCCTCAGACGGTAGGGCCTTCCATGGGGGGGGAATTCGGGCTCGGCGCCAAGCACCAAACCGGAATCCGCCCCTATGCAAGGTCCTCCTCAAATGGCTGAGGGCTCCGAGGCAGTAAAAGGAGGGGAGGGATATCCTCTGACAGGTGCCCCCACGACAACCAGGACCTTCTCCATTTCGGAGAGGGACCTGGCTGAGGCCGGTCCATCTGGCCTGGGGGCTTCTGCCGGCGGAGGTGAAAAGCGGGTTCATTCCCCGCCCTCCTCTCCAAAAAAGAAAAAGACAAAAAAGACGAAAAAGACTCGGGGCTCCTCTCCATCCGAGGGGGCTGCGGGGACGGATGGGTCTGCTACCACTTTGGTAGGCGACCAAGCCAAGATCGGCACATCCGGCCCCTCTACCCCCTCGTGTGCAGAGCCCCTGACCAAGACTAACACCAAAAGTGCACAGGGCGGAGCCTCGAGGTTACCTGGCGTTTTCGAGCCCGCTGGCTTCAAACGCTTCCTCGTTATTCGCTCCACTGATGGCAGCATGTTGTCCAAGGGCAACATGATCCATCAGAGGAGAGGATTAGCTAGTGCAATTGGTAGAGAGCCGAAGGTAACCCGTTTCTCGGACGGGAGCCTTCTGGCGAATGCGGCAAATCCCGCCGAGGCGGCCAAGATAAGTGCTCTTCGGACACTTCATGGCACCCCGGTGAGTGTGACGCCGCACTCTACCATGAACTTTGTAAAAGGAGTAGTTTATGCGAGGGAACTCGTTGACTACTCCATAGAAGACATCACCCTAGAGCTGGCCGACCATGGGGCGGTCAAGGTCGAGAATGTGATGAGAAAACAGGAAGAGGCCTCGAGACCCACCCCTACACTCTTCGTCACGTTCGACTGTGACAAGCTCCCTGAGTCGGTGCGTGCCGGTTGGTACCGCTACCGCGTGAAGGCATTCGTGCCACTGCCGCGGCGGTGCTATTACTGTCACCGCTTCGGCCACACGAATCGATCATGTAGACGTGCAAAATCGGGGTCACCCGAAGTCTGTGTAAATTGCTCCAAGGTCGCACACGATAACCCCGTAAGGGGCGCGACGATTTGCCATTCTGGCCGCCGTGCTGACGGGACTCAGCACCCCGTCCGGCCCCAGCCTAGCCTCTCTTCCTTCCTTCAAAACACTTGTTTCCTCTCTTTTCACAGAACCTCTCCCACAACTTTCTCTGGTCAGCCTCTAATTTCACAGGGTAGATGCTGACCTTCCTTTCAGCCAACCGTCCCGCTGAGGGGGTGGGGGACAATGTTCCCTAACCCCTGAGCTCCGGTCTGGGGTGGCTGGTTTTTAACTACCTGCTTCATCCCCACCCATACCTTCCTCACATCCCTTTTCCTCTCGTCTTCAAAATCTATCATTTATACGCCGTGTCCAAGGTGGAGCCGCCATGCCGATAGACTGCCAGGCCACCAGGCGGGAGGGGTGGTCCCAAATGCCGGCGCCTGGCTCTGCTGGGCCTGTAAGCACCTCTCGCAGTGCGGGCTACTGCGAGAGGTGTGCGCTATTGCATCCCGTATTAAAAGAAGGGTCACCATGCCCAATGATGAAAATCACACCAAAAAAACCCAAGAACAACGGAGCCGCCCTCGGGCAGCTCCAGCAAAAAAATGGAGGTCCCCCCCCCCTGTGCTTGCACAGGGGACCCTCCATATTTCTCTAACCGGAGAGGAGGCTTACTCCTCTCCTTCGCCTACGGGTGCAGGGGACCTCCCTTTTCCCAGCGGCAGTCCCCTCTTTTCTTTCCAAGTGGACTGCCAAGAAAGCCAGCAGGCAGCCCTTAGCCAGCCGCTCCCCATCAAAGCGGCTCGGTAGGGCAAACCCCCTTAGGGGGGAGAGGCAAGCCAGGCCCCTTCGGTCGCTTCCCTCAAAAGACCTGCTGGCAAAAATATTAAACCTTGCCGGGGTCAAGGCCTGTGCCTCCCCAAACAGGACTGGCGACACTGCCAAGGGGACCTGCAATGTCCTGGGAGGGGATGGCCAACTGGAGGCCCCTCCCGTGATAGACATGGTCCTTGAGGAGACCCAGCCTCAGACGGTAGGGCCTTCCATGGGGGGGAATTCGGGCTCGGCGCCAAGCACCGAACCCGAGTCCGCCCCTATGCAAGGTCCTCCTCAAATGGCTGAGGGCTCCGAGGCAGTAGAAGGAGGGGAGGGATCTCCTCCGACAGGTGCCCTTACGACAACCAGGACCTTCTCCATTTCGGAGAGGGACCTGGCTGAGGCCGGTCCATCTGGCCTAGGGGCTTCTGCCGGCGGAGGTGAAAAGCGGATTCATTCCCCGCCCTCCTCTCCAAAAAAGAAAAAGTCTAAAAGGACGAAAAAGACTCGGGGCTCCTCTCCATCCGCGGGGGCTGCGGGGACGGATGGGTCTGCTGCCACTTTGGTAGGCGACCAAGCCAAGATCGGCACATCCGGCCCCTCTACCCCCTCGTGTGCGGAGCCCCTGACTAAGACCAAGAGTGCACAGGGCGGAGCCTCGATGACATCGGGGCCCCTCATTCAGAGGTTACCTGGCGTTTTCGAGCCCGCTGGCTTCAAACGCTTCCTCGTTATTCGCTCCACTGATGGCACCATGTTGTCCAAGGGCAACATGATCCATCAGAGGAGAGGATTAGCTAGTGCAATTGGTAGAGAGCCGAAGGTGACCCGTTTCTCGGACGGCAGCCTTCTGGCGAATGCGGCGAATCCCGCTGAGGCGGCCAAGATAAGTGCTCTTCGGACACTTCATGGCACCCCGGTGAGTGTGACGCCGCACTCTACCATGAACTTTGTGAAAGGAGTAGTTTATGAGAGGGAACTCGTTGACTACTCCATTGAGGACATCACCCTAGAGCTGGCCGACCATGGGGCGGTCAAGGTCGAACGTGTGATGAGAAAACAGGGAGGGGCTTCGAGACCCACCCCTACACTCTTCGTCACGTTCGACTGTGACAAGCTCCCTGAGTCGGTGCGTGCTGGTTGGTACCGCTACCGCGTGAAGGCATTCGTGCCACTGCCGCGGCGGTGCTATTACTGTCACCGCTTCGGCCATACGAATCGCTCATGTAGACGTGCAAAGTCGGGGTCACCCGAAGTCTGTGTAAATTGCTCCAAGGTCGCACACGATAAGTCCAAATCGTGTGTGGCCAAGTGTGTCAATTGCGGAGAGCCGCACCCTGCTTCTTCGAAGCAATGTGGTGCATATCTCCTGGAGAAAGAAATCCTGGCCGTTCAGGCCCAGGATAGACTCTCATTCCGCGAGGCTAAGGACTTGGTCCTGGCGCGCCCAGCTCTGCCTGGGACGTCATATGCCTCAGTAGTTAGAAAGGCACCCTCTGCTCTTGGCCCATCCAGGACAACGAGCACGGCTGTTTCCGCGCCCATTCGGAGCCCTTCTGCAGGCTCTACCCAACCCGGGCGCTCCCCTGGTAAAGCTAGCGGCAAAAAGGGTTCAATCCCAGCCCCGGCTAAAACCAGGGCTCCCCCCTCTTCCCCCAGCGTGACCGTTTCCCGCAAGGCGAAACGGCCACGCGCCTCCACAGAGTCGTTAGACTCACAGGAGGCAACACCCCTGAAGATGGTCGCTAGGCCATCTTCAGGGGTTCCTAAAGCTGTCCCCCGAAAGGAGGACAGCAACAAAGGAGCTTCGGCTCCTTCGCCCACGCCCCGAGGTGGAGCAAGTGGCTCGGAGACGGTGGTTCCTCGAAAAGAGGCCCCCCCCGCTTCCGAAGCCGCAGCGCCCGCCTAAGGTTTCGAGGCAGAGGGAGGAAAAGACTCGCATGGCGAGGTCAACCTCCCCCAATAAGTCCTCGAAGGCGACAGCGCCTTCAGCGCTTTGTCCGGCCAACAGCGCCCGGGGTTCTGCCCCCGGGAAGCGTACGGCCATTCCCGTGAGGGTCTTCAATTCGAGGAGGGCCCCCGCGTCTCCTCCGAGCTAGGCCTGGAGGGCATATTCCTTCAATGGAATTGCCGTGGACTCCGGGCCAACTGGGAGGAGCTGCGGAGGCTCGCCTCGTCCCGTTCCCCGTTAGCTATTTTTTTGCAGGAGAGCATGCTAGGCGCGTGCCCCCTGCCTGCCCTCCCGGGGTATAAGCGTCTTGCGACCCCACCACCGCGGGACGGCCGAGCTGGGGGATGCGCGGTTTACACCCGGCATGATGTCTCCGTTCTTCCTTTCTCTTTAGATACCTCCTTTCAGGCAGTGGCTGTGCAGCTGCACCTGGATAGGAGGTATACTATCATTTCTGCGTACATTCCACCGTCAGCTGACTTCGACGCGGGGGACTTCCGCCGCGTCGTGGCACGGTTGCCGAGGCCCTATCTCTTGCTTGGAGATCTGAACGGCAGGCATCCTCTCTGGGGAGATTACTCCATAAATCCCAGGGGACAAGTCCTTGCCGATCTGATCGAAGAGCTTGAGATGGGTGTCCTAAACGTGGATGAGTTTACGCATCACTGTCCGAGAACCGCTTCATTTTCTTGCCTTGACCTATCTTTGTGCTCTTCGGATACACAGCCTGATTTTGATTGGGGGGTGGTCGATGACCTCCATGGTAGTGATCACTTTCCCATTCAAATATCATTTTCAGGGCAACTGCCGCCTGAGAGACCACCTCGGTGGTGCTTGGCACGGCCGCGGTGGCCTGCATTTCAGGAAATGACTGAATTCTCTATCTCAGTCGAGGAGTTTAGGTCGGTAGATGAGGCCGTTGAGTTCTTCTCCGGCAACCTCATCGCCGTGGGCCTGACTACTATTCCTAGGACGTCTGGCCATTTTGCACGCCGACCACTCCCATGGTGGTCGGCCGAGTGTGAGACGGCCCTCAAACAGAAGCGTTATGCCTACATGCGCTATAAGCGCCGCCCGAACGATTTCACTGTCGCTGAATTTCGTCGGGCTAGGGCTAGGTTCCGGTATATTTCGAAGCACGCCCGCCGCTCTTCTTGGCGGGCATACGTGTCTTCACTTAACGGGAAGACCCCTTTAGCTGAGGTGTGGAAGCGAGTCAAAAGGATTCGGGGCAAGTTCTCGTAGGACTTCCCTCCCGTTCTCCAGCAGAATGGGACCGCAATCTCGGACCCCGCGTCCGTGGCGGAATCCTTAGCGACCGCTTTTTCCGCATTCTCTAGCCGTGATGCTGCTCCGCCAGCATTCAATGCACGTCGTGATGTCGCGGAAGGCCGCCGGCTGGACTTTACCTCCAGAGGCGGAGAACCCTTCAACGACAAGTTTACTGTGAGTGAGTTGCGTTCCGCTCTCGCTTCGTGCGCGGACACCGCCCATGGTCCGGACGATGTCCCGTACGCCATGCTTCGACACCTGGGTGAGCGAGGCATGGCCTTTCTGTTAGATTTGTTCAACAGGATCTGGGTGGAAGGTCTTCTCCCAGACTCCTGGCGAATCGCTACTGTGCTCGCCTTTCGCAAGCCGGGGAGAGATCACTCTACTCCGACCGGTTTCCGCCCAATCTCTCTAACCTCTTGCGTGTGCAAGTTGATGGAGAAATTGGTAAATGTTAGATTAGCCTATTTCCTGGACAGCGGAGGCCATCTGTCTTCCGCACAGTGCGGCTTCCGTAAGTTCCACTCCACGTCGGTTCTCTGCTCCGACTGGAAAATGCCGTCTGCGAGGCTTTCCTTCGTAGAAAGCACTACGCCACGGTCTTTTTCGTCTGGAGAAGGCCTATGATACCGCATGGCGATACGGTATCATGGAGACTCTCCACACGATGGGGGCGAGGGGACGCCTCCCAATGTTTATATCTGAATTTTTGCGAGATCGTCGATTCCGCGTACGGGTGGGGGAGCCTTCTCCGGCCCAAAAGAGCAGGAAGATGGTGTCCCGCAGAAAAGTGTCCTCAGTGTCACACTCTTTGCCCTGAGCATCAACGGCATCACCTCGGTGCTGCCGGAAGATGTTCTCGCTACGCTCTACGTGGACGACCTTTTGATCTCTTTTGGTGCGGCCCAGATGCCAACTCTGGAGCGTCGACTCCAACAGGCATTGAACCGCGTCTCTCGCTATGCCGAGCGCACAGGTTTCGGTTTTCTTTGGCCAAGACTAAGGTGGTGCACTTCTGCCGCCATCCATGGCTTCACCCCGACCCAGATTTGTTTCTTAATGGGGTGCGCCTGGATGTGGTTGAGTCGCACCGTTTCCTTGGTCTTGTATTCGACCAACGCCTCACCTGGGAGGCTCATATTCGCAGCCTTAGGGTCTCTTGTACCCGCACCTTGACATTTTCCGTTCCTTGACGTTGAGCCCTTGTGGCGCTGATAGGGCTACTGCCCTACTTTTTTATCGATCCTTTGTTCGTTCGAAGCTCGACTACGGATGCGAGTTTTAGGCATCCGCAGCCGAGCGTTTATTGCGGAAGGTGGATTCGATCCATCATACCGGCCTTCGACTTTCGACCGGTGCCTTCCTCACTTTCTCCATTGAGAGCCTGTTGGTTGATGCTGGGGAGATGCCACTCGCTCTGCGCCGCGTGCAGTGCATCACACGCCTGTACACGCGAGCCCGGCGCCTCCCTCAGTCTCCAACAGCTCTCACTGCATCCGCGGCTGATCTCGATGGTGCCTATGCCGCCGAGAGACGCCAGTCATACCCTAAGCCCTTTGGGTTTAGGGCCTGGAAACTCCTTTGAGAGGTAGATATCGCTTTCGGGCCGGTGGCGCCCCTGGTTCTGCCCAGGACGCCACCATGGAGGGTACCACATTTAGCTATTTGTCGCCACGCCTCTGCTCCCAAAGCTTGTACTGCGCCGGAAGTTTTGCGTTCGACCTTTTTGGAGCACACATCGTGTTACGCTCGAACCATGCCAGTGTATACGGATGGCTCCAAGTTCCAAGAGGGGGTTAGCTTCCACGCCGTATCCCCTCTGTTTGAAGTCAGCGGGGCTCTACCAGGCGCTGCGTCTGTCTTCACGGCCGAGCTGGTGGCAATACACCACTCGGTACGGGAGATTACGCGACGTGCCCGGTTCGGAGACCGGATTGTGATCTTTAGCGACTCACAAAGCGCCCCGAGTGCTCTCGGGGCATCGGAATCTCCGCATCCCCTGGTTCGCGATATCCGTGACGCCACGGTTTTGGCGGTACGGGCAGATGTCGAGAGTATCTTCTGCTGGGTTCCTGGACATGTAGGAATTGCGGGGAATGAGCGCGCCGATGAGGGTGCCAAAAAGTCCGCGAGGACTCTGTGACCGGACCAGCGTTTCGCTCTTCCTCACACCGACTACATGACATGAATACGGGCAGCTCTTTGGACTGTTTGGCAAAGAAGATGGGAGACGGTCCAAGGGAACTTAAAGTTGCTTGCCATTGCGCCGCGAATGTTCCCATGGACTTATCCCCCAATGCCGCGACGGCTTCATGTCACTTTCTGTCGTCTCCGAATGGGACATACTCGTGTGTCGCATCGCTATCTAATGGAGCGCTCGTTAGCGCCCTATTGCAACGACTGCGTCGTCCCACAGACTGTTCGGTACATTCTTGTCGAATGTCCCAGTCTGGGTGATCTTCGCGCACCACACCTGTCCCGGTACCGGGATGGGCGGGGTCGCTACCGCCTGTCCCTTGTACTCGGGATGAGTTCGTGCACATCGACTGGTGGACTTATTGACTTTTGGGGGGAGGCCGGCCTTCTCCTTTTCATTTAGCCGGGTTTAACTATTGTTTTGTTATTGTTATTTCTTTTTATTGTTGTTTCCTGTCCATTTTTTTAAAGTAGCCTAGAACTAGGCTGTTTGTTTACGGCGACTTATGCCTAATCGGCAGTCGCCAGATGGCCCCCGTAAGGGGCGCGGCGATTTGCCTCTCTGGCCGCCGTGCTGACGCGACTCAGCACGGTTATAGCACGCATGTCGGCGTATCGGTTCTGCCTAGGATTGTCCCACCACCCGCCGTTTTATGAATGGTAATTAGGCCGACGGCAATGAGGTTACTAGAGAATTCAACGGCATCATCAACCGATCAAAACTCTTCTGGGACAGAGAATCAGTCATTTTCTGAAATGTGGACCACCTCACCTACACCAAGCGCCATCGAGACGGTTTCTAAGGCGGCCACAGCCCAGAAACTTATAGTTGAATGAGAGTTGTCACTACTTTAAGAGTTCATCACTTCTAAAGAGCACAGCTACAGATCGAAGTAAGAAAATGAAACGGTTCTCGGGCAGTGATACATAAACTCATCCACATTAAGGCTATCTATATCCAGCTTGTCGATCAGGTCTGCAAGAAAGTGTGCCCAAGGATCGATCGTGAAGATCCCTCAAAAGGGGTGCCTACTGTTCGGATCCCCGCGGAGGAGAAAGGTCCTCGGCAAACGTGATACGACAGTGGCAGAATTTACGTAGAAATTGCTTCAACTTATCCAGGTGGAGCTGCACTGCCACTGTCTTGAGGTATTTATAGCAAATAGAAGAGCGGGAACATCATGCCGGGTATGAGTCGCGATTCCTTCGCGCCCGGTCTCCATCACGTTGTGGTGGTATCGCAAAACCCTTAAACCTTGGGACGGTGGGCAGGTGGCACACGCCCAGCATGGTCTCATGCAAACGCGAAGAGACGAGCCTCCGCAGCTCCTCCTTTAGTTTGCTCAGTGTAAACGGCAATGCCATTGAAGGAGTTTGCCATGAAGGCCTAGCTTGGAGATGCGGGGCCCCTATTCGAGGTCAAAACCTTCACGGGATTGGCCATACAAGGATCTAACGCCTTCCAGGACTTGTTGTAGAATTCCAAGAAACCTAAAAAAGTTTGTATGAAATCATATAACATAACATAATTTCGTGGATGACAAAAGCCACAAGGGCCTATCAAAGGTCATCCGCATGTCAAAACCCACCCACAAAATGCCTCATAATTTCATAACATATTATAGTGGGTTCACGTCGAACCAAAATCACATTTGATGTAAGGGAATCTGAATGGATAAGTAATCTAAATAGTGCACGGGTCCCGCCCGTATCGGAAATACCCATCTTCTAGGAAAAGTTCGAAAGGACAGTGGTCAAATGACCTCTCAAAAGGAGGGGGTAGTCGCCGCTACCAAATTTTTTAAAGCGCTATCCGCTACCGCTACTTTTTCAAAATTGCGAAACCGCTACCCACTACTTTTTATTGTAAAGCGCTGCCCCCCGCCCCCTCTCACAGCTTATCAGTGTTTTTTAATAATTTCAAGGACAACTACTGCATATTACATCCCAAATTGGCAGTTTTATTGTAAAGAAACGTAAACTAGGCAGCGGTTTGGAATTTTGTTTAGTCCATTACCCACTACTTTTTGCTTATAGAAAGCGCTTCCGCTACCATGTAGTGTGTCCGCAAGTAGCGGAGTAGCGCACTAATGTAGTGGACTGCCCAACTATCAAAAGGGTGAGGGAGGATAACTCATGCTGAGTACATAAGAGCGAAATCTTTGAAACTAGGCCAATGGGTTTCCTGAATTTCCATGCGCGGCCCCAAAAGGAATTAGTCAATTTTATAACAGTAAATACTGTCAACATTATAATTTATATATCTCATTATAAGAATAAACAGCTGTCATGTTTTGTTTCAGATTTTTGTCATTTTCGTAAGCAATTCCTAATTTTAATGCCTAATTAAATCATTTCTTTCCGTTAATTCGAGAAATTTTATTAGCGTTTCATAAAGAAACAAAGTATGTGTAGGTGATAGTTACAATCCCATTTCTTATATATATTTATTTAAATCAAAATTAATCGATGATCCAAAAGAGAAATTTGCGTTTTGACTACGGCAATAAGAGATATGGTAGCATTTGTCAACTATGGAAGGGATGTTTTCCAGACGCCACAATGTCCGCTAATTAAAGATCGAAACTTAGCCTTAAATGACTTTAATCTTATAAAAAACAATTATGGCTCTTTTATTTTTGTGAGAATTAATATAATGTTTAATAAAAACAAGTCATATACAATAAACTGAACTCTAAAAACTTCTACTTGAATGTATTAAACGTTCTAAATTTGAATTAATTTTGTTTATCGAACGTCCTAAATATGAACTCATTCTGTCGAAGAAATATTAAAGGGAAGTATCTTGTTATTTACCTCCGTGTGTGCGGGCGGTTTATGTAATACGGAAATTGGAAAGTCCTCCACGCTTGCGTCAAGCCGCTCGGCGCCGCCTTCGTCACGAGCGGCTTGACGCAAGCGTGGAGGACATCAGACCACTGCTCCACCCTCCAGACGGAGCTGGTAGCAATCCTGCACGCCCTCCAGCACGCTCTGCTCCGCCGGGAGGCCACTGTAGTGATACACACTGACTCTCAGTCGGGACTACAGGCGCTGCAGCACGCCCACACCCGGGACAACATCCACCTCACCACCACCATCCTGTGCACCCTGCAGGACCTGGCAGCTCAGGGCAGGCGTGTCCGGCTCCACTGGATTCCCAGCCACGTTGGCGTGCGCGGCAACGATGCTGCCGACGAGGCTGCCAAGCGAGCCGCCCACGGCCCCATCATCACCTGGACCGTGCGCCCTAGCCTGCAGCAGCTCAAGGTGCAGGTTAAACGCAGGGCCGCCCACAACGCCCACCAGCAGCACCAAGAATGGGAAGCAATCAAGAGGCAAGCGGCGTGGTATGCTGCAGCCACAGCCTATCGCCCACTGAACCCATCCTTCCAGCAGCCCAGAGCGAACGGCGTGCTGCTACAGCGTGTGAGGCTGGGCTACTCCACGCGGGAAGAGCTGCACGCCGACTTTGTGGCAGGGAGGTGCGAACACTGCGGCGGCCGCTCCCGGCGCCCACTGGTGCACTACCTCCTCTCCTGCCCAGCCACCGCCCGCCTCAGGCCAGAGCGAGCGCCAGCCCCTCCCCCTGTAAGAGGCGCCCTACTCAGGGCGCGAGAGGCAAGAGCCGCCCAGGTGGTCCTCTACACCCCAACTAACGAGCTGCTGGAGGTGCTGAGAACAACACCCCCTCCGCGCTGATCGCCGCTCGCGCCCAGCCGGGCGACAGGTGATGAAGACCGACGCCACCCACTTGCAGCAGATAAGAAACGCGTGGGACGCTCCACCACGTCTTACTGCACGCCAACACTGACGGGCTGCCCGTTTTGTGTAATGTGTGCATTTATACATGTATTTATATTATTGTATCATATTATTACTGTATTTGTCTTTTTGTTTGTTTTTATTTTATTATTATTTGTATTATGATTATGTATAAATGTACGCTATTGCACAATAAACCTATACAATCAATCAATTCTTCAAGATGTAGTATGATACATAAGAAGAGACTCGCATATAGAGAGAGAATCATCTCAAAACTAAGTTCCTGGTGAATACTGAATTTAATACCCAAGATTTCTTTACCCTTAAATAAATCCCTCATCACCTTTACTTAGCCTGCAATCGAGAAAGAATACAACTCTACCCACTTGGAGTCAGTCCCTCACGTAAAAGATACCCCCCGAAGAATCAAACTAGGAGCTACCAAGCGCACCCAATAATCTATCTGACTACATAGTAGTGGTACCAACACTCAATGATAAATTACCTTTGGCAACCAGGCCACTCACAACAGGGCAACAACCCTTATAGAATTATCGGAGGAGGTTAGACTCGCTATGTGACTTTTCCTCCATCCGCCTCGAGACCTTTGGTTGGTGTTGGTCCCAGGTCTCCGAGACACCCGACTCATCGAGCATAAGAGCTGAAGCTTCTTTGTGCTAGCCTCCTTTCAGGTGACAGCTTTATGAGACCCCGAATACAGCCTTACAACCATCGTCCTCCAGTGAGTCTAACGACCGGTGGAGGAGAGTGGCGGTTTCACCTTACAGGGAAAAAAAAATCATGCAGAGTGAGCCCTTTTATCGCCAGCAATACCAGGGTAGCGGTTAGAACCCACAAAGGGATGCGATTTCGTCGTTGAAGCGACAGTGATCGTGGCTCAGGGGCTGAGGGTACAGCATTATCAATTGAGGCATTGAACGTTCCAAGTAGCGTTGGGCAGCCTGAGCGGCTAGGACTTTTTGGCGAAAATATATGCGCTAAATTATTTCGAGGAAGTAGGGTGCGGCTCGCCACAATTCACACATGGCACGCCTGCTTTGCCGCGGTAGTGATACCAACCGACACGATCGAAAGTGACAAAATTTAGGTACGAGACTCGAGCACGCACCCCCCCCCCCCATGTTTTCTCATATGTTCGGCCATGACTGCTCATTGGTGGGTCAGCTATTCGGTGATATCTTCTAAGGTCTAGTCCACGAATTACTGCGCATAAACCACCTTCAGAAAATTAATGGTAGAGTGCAGCGTCACCTATACAAGCGAGCCATCGAGTATCCGAAGAGCACTCACCATGTCAGGGTCACGTCCAAGAAACGACAGGTTTGTACATAGAACCCTAACTAAAGCCTAACGCTGATCAAGCAGTAGAGGCAACAATGGGGAAACGCTTGAAGCCGACGGGCTCGAAGATGCACCCAGATGTCACCGAGGCTCTACCTACCTTACCTGCAACTTGATTGTCATTGAGTGGGTCTAGCCACCTGGAGGGAACCGTGGGTCGAATGTGTCCTGGTCATCTACTTAAACAGCTGTGACCCGTCCGTACACGGGACGCTCATCGGAATTAGAGGAACACCTAGTACTTAGGCTTTTTGCTTTTCTTCGAATTATGCGAAGAGGGCACGTAATGCATCTTTTCTCCACCCACGGAAAGAGTCAAAAGGCCGGATGGGCAAGCCTCAGCCATGTCCTCCTACAAGGATAAGGTCCTAGAGGGCATTTTTAAAAAGAAATTTGATAGCCCATAGGCGACTGCCTACTAGGGCAAAAGTCGCCGTAATTAGATTACATCTTGCAACTAAGCTAGATTAAAAAACATATAAAGAGAAAAAGGGGGAGAAATTAAAGGTTAAGCACAGACAAAAAAAACCCGCCAACAAATAAGAAAAAAAAAGAAAGCGAGAAGGTAGCGCGCTCTGGCGTTGGGGAGAGGCCAGCCTGGCCCCGAGCAGGAAGATGAGACCTAAAAAAAGTCAAATAAAGAGGAGGAGGCCAATTCAACAAGAATGTGCTGAACAGTCTGGGGAACAACGCAGTCGTCACAATATATTGTTTTTTTCATTTATTTTAGGAGCCCATCTGGCAACTGCCTACTTGGTCATAGGTCACCGCACTCACGACAACTTAGTACAAAGCTACATTAAAATATCAATATGCAAAATAAAACAATAACAATAAAAAAAGGAAAAGGACAGCATGAAGGAAGCACGCTCCGTCGTCGGGAGGAGGCCCGCCTCCGCCCGGCGAAGGAAGGTGTGACTTACAAAAAAACCCACCCCAAAACCACCTAAATAAATGAAGGAAGCCAACCTCCTTCAAAATGTCATAAAGTCCAAAGTCAGTATGCATGAACAAGTCCAGAGTACAAGGAAAAAGTACAATTCCACCCAGACTGGAATTGAATGTGCCGAACAGTCGGGGGACAACACAGGCGAGCGCTCCATTAAATGGTGGTGCGTCCCGCGAGTGTGTCCATTTCGGAGACGACAGAAAGCAGCCTAAAGCCATCGCGGCATTGGGGGATAAGTCAATGGGACCGGTCGGGGAGCAAAGCACGCAACTATAGGTTCCCCTCGACCGTCTACCATCTACTTTGCAGAAGATAATCCTCAAATACGCCCTCTCCGCTAAAACAGTAGTCACGGGTATCATGAACCAGGGGATGCGAAAATTCCAATGCCTAAAGAGCACTAAGAGCGCTTTGTGACTCGCTATAAATCATAATCCGATCTCCGAACCGAGCACGTCGCGTAATCTCCCGTACCGAGCCGTGTATTGCAACCAGCTCGGCCGTGAAGACAGACGCAGCGCCTGGAAGAGCCCCGCTGACTTCAAACAGCGGGGTTAGGCCGCGGAAACCAACCCTCTCTTCGGACTTAGAGTTATCCGTATACACTGGCACGGTTCCGGCGCAACACGAAGTGTGCTCCAAAAAGGCCGAACGCAATACTCCCGGCGCTGTAGAAGCTTTGGGAGCAGAGAAGTGGCAACAAATGGCCAAAGGAGGTACCATCGAGGATGTCATCCTGGGAAGAATCAGGGGCGCCACCGGCCCGAAACTGTATCTAGCTCTCGAAAGAGTTTCCTGGCCATAAACCAGAAGGGCTTAGGGTATGACTGGCGTCTCTCGGCGGCATAGGCATCGTTGAGATCAGCTGCGGATGCTTTGAGAGCCGTTGGCGACAAAGGGTGACGCTGCGTTCGTGCGTATAGGCGAATAATGTATTGTGCACAGCGCATAGATAATGACATCTCTCCAGCATCGACAAGCAGGCTCTCAATAGGGAAAGTGCGGAAAGCAGCGGTCGCCAAACGAAGGCCGGTGATGTGGATCGAGTCCACCTTCCGCAATAGACGCTGGGATGTGGATGCATAAAACACACATCCGTAGTTGAGCTTCGAAGGACAAAGGATCGATAAAAGAGTAAGGCAGTAGCCCTATCAGCGTCCCAGGCGCTGAACGTAACGGAACAAATGCGCTTCAGCATAGCGAGAGACGCAGTTTCCCCTTACGGGAAAGGGTCACGCTCGGGGAAGGGAAGGGGAGCCCTGGCTGTGTATGAACGCTTTGTGCCGCCAGTTTCACCAGAGGAGCGCCCGGGGTGGGTAGAACTCGATGAAGAGTTCCGAATGGGTACAGAAACGACCGTGTTCGTAGGCCTGGAGGGGCCAGGAGCAGAAGGTGTCTTTCCTCATATTGAGGCATAGGATGTAACAGGCAGCGCCGGGCGTGCCAGGACCAAGTCGTTAGCCTCGCAAAATGAGAGACGATCCTGGGCCTGAACTGCTAGGATTTCCTTCTCAAGAAGATACGCACCACCTTGCCTCGAAGAAGCGGGGTGCGGTTCTCCGCAAGTGAAACACACGAATTGGATTTATCATGTACGGCCTTGGAACAACTTACACTGACTTAGGGTAACCCTGACTTTGCGCGACTACACAAGCGATTAAAAATGGCCGAAAAAATGTGACAGTAGTAGCACTTCAGCGGCAGTGGCACGAATGCCTACACGCGGTAGCGATACCAACCGGCACGCACCGACTCAGGGAGCTTGTCACAGTCGGACGTGACGAAGAGTGTTACCTCATCACACGTTTTACCTTGACCGCCTTACGGTCGGCCAGCTCTAAGGTGATGTCATCTATGGAGTAGTCCACGATATCTCTCGCATAAACTACTCCTTTCACGAAGTTCATGGTAGAGTGCGGCTGCACACTCACGGGTGTGCCATCAAGTGTCCGAAGGTCATAATCATGGCCGCGTCGGATGGATTCGACGCATTCGCCAAAATGCTCCCGTCCCAGAAACGGGTCACATTCAGTTCTCTACCAATTACACTAGTTTTGGCTTGCCTTTGACGGTTCATGTTGCCCTTAGCTAACATGCTACCATCAGTGGAGCAAATAACAAGGAAGCGTTTGAAGCCAGCGGGCTCGAAAACGCCAGGTAGTCTCTGAAGGAGGGGCCCCATGAAATCGATCGTGTCTAGGTCGCTGACCGAAGTGGCTGTAGATCCACTTATCCTTGCGACTCTTGCGAATGAAGAGGAGCCACGAGTCTTTTTTTTTTCTTTTTAGGAGACGGAAGGGAATGAACCCGATTCTCTCCTCCGCCGGCCGGAGCCCCCAGGCCAGATTGACCGGCTTTAGCAAGATCCTACTCCGAGATGAAGGTCTTGGCATGTACACCTGAAGGGTGTACATGTAGATAGCCTACACAACGGAACCCGAGGAAAGTA
The DNA here is from genome assembly GCA_963969495.1 of Ceratothoa steindachneri. NCBI lineage: Eukaryota > Metazoa > Arthropoda > Malacostraca > Isopoda > Cymothoidae > Ceratothoa > Ceratothoa steindachneri. The sequence continues at coordinate 179,694,864 of OZ018318.1, read as the reverse complement.
AGAGAGAGCGAGTCTAGAATGTCGAGGTAAAGGCTCGATTTTCTCACTGTAATAAAGTGGTAGTCTCTGTATCTGGGCTTAAGTCAGACAGGCGCCAGAGAGTAAACATTGGGAAACTGAGAATGTCTGGAGGTAATAAAAGGGCTTGTGATAAAAGCATTTCATCTTTCTGTAACAAAGATAGCAAGAAGTTAAACAAATGTATGTCTAATAATAAAGCTCTGCCTTCTAGAAATATTGACCAATAACGAGGTACGGCAATTTAGACTCCATCCAATCAAAATTAAATAAAGGATTAATTTAAGCCAATCAAGAGGCGTGATAATGGAATGAACAGCCAATCACGTGCACCAACATCATTTGTAGGCGGGGCGTGAGGCTGACTTGATGAATGTTTCTTCCCCTTTATAAATGGGTGCAGAGAGATTAAAAAAGAGTCTTTCATTATTACTATCTTAATTGTTATGCGTTCATAAATTCAATAAGTCGATCATTATAATCGCCCGGTCGCTCTACCATATTCCCGTATTACTTTGTTGTAAAATCGAATTGTGAAATTGTACTCAGAGTACTTCCAATTTTGGTGCAAAGTAAAATAAATAGACTGAGACTCGTTTACATCTATAAACAGATTATTTTATTCATCCAAGCTGGACCCTCTTCTCGGGTTAAGTACAGGGCTATCTAAAGGGATATTTCCGTTGCGCATTCAAATAACTTGTTACCATTGCTGGTGGCAAGCGTTATCCCAATCCTACCAATTTTTTTTTTTATGGAGCCCATGTGGCAACTACCCACTTGGGCATAAGTCGCCGAAAAACACGACAGCCTAGAACTAGGCTACTTTAAAGTTAAAAATGAAAACTTAACAATGATATAAATTGGAAAAACTTAACAATCAAAGCAATCTCCGGCAGCGGGGGGAGGTCCCCCTCAACCCGGTGCAGGAGAGTGCAACCTACAAACAAAACAATAACAAAAAAAAGGAACCTTAAATAAAGGGGAGAAGCCCGGCCTCCCCCAAAAAGTCAACAAGTCATTGTGCACGAATCTGTCCCGAGCACAAGGGAAAGGCGGTAGCGACCACGCCCATCCCGGTACTGGGACAGGTATCGTGCGCGAAGATCACCCAGACTGGGACATTCGACAAGAATGTGCCGAACAGTCTGGGGGACGACGCAGTCGTTGCAATAGGGCGCAGGCGAGCGCTCCATCAAATAGCGATGCGTAACACGAATGTGTCCGATTCGGAGACGACAGAAAGCAATCTGAAGCCGCCGCAGCATTGGGGGATAGGTCCATGGAAGCAGTGGAAGCAGTCGCGGCGCAATGGCACGCAACTTTAAGTTCCCTTCGACCGTCTCCCATCTTCTTTGCCAAGCAGTACGAAGAGCTGCCCGTATTCCTGCCATGTAGTCGGTGTGAGGAAGAGCGAAACGCTGGTCCGGTCGCAGAATCCTCGCGGACTCTTTAGGCGCGCTCATTCCCCGCAATTTCTACATGTCCAGGAACCCAGCAGAGGATAATCTCGACATCCGCCCGGCTCGCCAAAATCGTGGCATCACGGATATCGCGAACCAGGGGATGCGGAGATTCCAATGCTCCGAGAGCACTCAGGGCGCTTTGTGAGTCGCTATAGATCACAATCCGGTCTCCGAACCGGGCACGTCGCGTAATCTCCCGTACCGAATGGTGTATTGCCACCAGCTCGGCCGTGAAGACAGACGCAGCGCCTGGTAGAGCCCCGCTGACTTCAAAGAGAGGGGATACGGCGTGGAAGCCGACCCCCTCTTGGGACTTGGGGCCATCCGTATACACTGGCACGGTTCCAGCGTGACACGATGTGTGCTCCAAAAAGGTCGAACGCAATACTCCCGGCGCAGTACAAGCTTTGGGAGCAGAGGCGTGGCGACAAATAGCCAAATGTGGTACCCTCCAGGGTGGCGTCCTGGGCAGAACCAGGGGCGCCACCGGCCCGAGAGCTATATCTACCTCTCGAAGGAGTTTCCTGGCCCTAAACCCAAAGGGCTTAGGGTATGGCTGGCGTCTCTCGGCGGCATAGGCACCATCGAGATCAGCTGCGGAAGCAGTGAGAGCTGTTGGTGACTGAAGGAGGCGCCGGGCTCGCGCATAGCGGCGGGTGATGCACTGCACGCGGCACAGAGCGAGTGGCATCTCCCCAGCATCGACCAACAGGCTCTCAATGGGGGAAGTGCGGAAGGCACCGGTCGCAAGGCGAAGGCCGGTGTGGTGGATCGAATCCACCTTCCGCAATAAACGCTCGGCTGCGGATGCATAAAACTCGCATCCGTAGTCGAGCTTCGAGCGAACAAAGGATCGATAAAAAAGTAAGGCAGTAGCCCAATCAGCGCCCCAAGCGCTGAACGTCACGGAGAATGTCCATGGCGCGGGTACAAGAGACCCCAAGGCTGCAAATATGAGCCTCCCAGGTGAGGCGTCGGTCGAATACAAGACCAAGGAAACGGTGCGACTCAACCACATCCAGGCGCACCCCATTAAGAAACAAATCTGGGTCGGGGTGAAGCCGTGGATGGCGGCAGAAGTGCACCACCTTGGTCTTGGCCAAAGAAAACCGAAACCTGTGCGCTTCGGCATAGCGAGAGACGCGGTTCAATGCCTGTTGGAGTCGACGCTCCAGAGTTGGCATCTGGGCCGCGCCAAAAGAGATCGAAAGGTCGTCCACGTAGAGCGTAGCGAGAACATCTTCCGGCAGCACCAAGGTGATGCCGTTGATGCTCAGGGCAAAGAGTGTGACACTGAGGACACTTCCCTGCGGGACACCCTCTTCCTGCTCCTTTGGGCCGGAGAGGGCTCCCTTAACCCGTACGCGGAATCGACGATCTCGCAAAAATTCAGATATAAACATTGGGAGGCGTCCCCTCGCCCCCATCGTGTGGAGAGTCTCCATGATACCGTATCGCCATGCGGTATCATAGGCCTTCTCCAGATCGAAAAACACCGTGGCGTAGTGCTGTCTACGAAGGAAAGCCTCGCAGACGGCATTTTCCAGTCGGAGCAGAGAATCCGACGTGGAGTGGAACTTGCGGAAGCCGCACTGTGCGGAAGACAGATGGCCTCCGCTGTCCAGGAAATAGGCTAATCTAACATTTACCAATTTCTCCATCAACTTGCACACGCAAGAGGTTAGAGAGATTGGGCGGAAACCGGTCGGAGTAGAGTGATCTCTCCCCGGTTTGCGAAAGGCGAGCACAGTAGCGATTCACCAGGAGTCTGGGAGAAGACCTTCCACCCAGATCCTTGTTGAACAAATCTAACAGAAAGGCCATGCCTCGCTCACCCAGGTGTCGAAGCATGGCGTACGGGACATCGTCCGGACCATGCGCGGTGTCCGCGCAAGAAGCGAGAGCGAAACGCAACTCACTCACAGTAAACTTGTCGTTGAAGGGTTCTCCGCCTTTGGAGGTAAAGTCCAGCCGGCGGCCTTCCGCGAATCACGACGTGCATTGAATGCTGGCGGAGCAGCATCACGGCTAGAGAATGCGGAAAAAGCGGTCGCTAAGGATTCCGCCACGGGCGCGTGGTCCGAGATTGCGGTCCCATTCTCCTGGAGAACGGGAGGAGGATCCTGCGAGAACTTGCCCCGAATCCTTTTGACTCGCTTCCACAACTCAGCTAAAGGGGTCTTCCCGTTAAGTGAAGACACGTAGGCCCGCCAAGAAGAGCGGCGGGCGTGCTTCGAAATATACCGGAACCTAGCCCGACGAAATTAAGCGACAGTGAAATCGTTCGGGCGGCGCTTATAGCGCATGTAGGCATAACGCTTCTGTTTGAGGGCCGTCTCACACTCAGCCGACCACCATGGGAGTCGTCAGCGTGCAAAACGGCCAGACGTTGTAGGAATAGTAGTCAGGCCCACGGCGATGAGGTTGCCGGAGAAGAACTCAACGGCCTCATCTACCGACCTAAACTCCTCGACTGAGATAGAGAATTCAGTCATTTCCTGAAATGCAGGCCACCGCGCCCACGCCAAGCACCACCGAGGTGGTCTCTCAGGCGGCAGTTGCCCTGAAAATGATATTTGAATGGGAAAGTGATCACTACCATGGAGGTCATCGACCACCTCCCAATCAAAATCAGCCTGTGCATCCGAAGAGCACAAAGATAGGTCAAGGCAAGAAAATGAAGCGGTTCTCGGACAGTGATGCGTAAACTCATCCACGTTTAGGACACCCATCTCAAGCTCTTCGATCAGATCGGCAAGAACTTGTCCCCTGGGATTTATGGAGTAATCTCCCCAGAGAGGATGCCTGCCGTTCAGATCTCCAAGCCAGAGATAGGGCCTCGGCAACCATGCCACGACGCGGCGGAAGTCCCCTGCGTCGAAGTCAGCTGACGGTGGAATGTACGCAGAAATGATAGTATACCTCCTATCCAGGTGCAGCTGCACAGCCACTGCCTAAAAGGAGGTATCTAAAGAGAAAGGAAGAACGGAGACATCATGTCGGGTTTAAACCGCGCATCTCCCAGCCCGGCCATCCCGCGGTGGTGGGGTCGCAAGACCCTTGTACCCCGGGAGGGCGGGCAGGGGGCACGCGCCTAGCATGGTCTCCTGCAAAAAGATAGCTAACGGGGAGCGGGACGAGACGAGCCTCCGCAGCTCCTCTCAGTTGGCCCGGAGTCCATGGCAATTCCATTGAAGTAATATGCCCTCCAGGCCTAGCTCGGAGGAGACGCGGGGGCTCTCCTCGAACTGAAGACCCTCACGGGAATGGCCGTACGCTTCCCGGGGGCAGAACCTCGGGCGCTGTTGGCCGGACAAAGCGCTGTCGCCTTCGAGGACTTATTGGGGGAGGTTGGGCTCGCCATGCGAGTCTTTTCCTCCATCCGCCTCGAAACCTTAGGCGGGCGCTGCGGCTTCGGAGGCGGGGGGCCCTCTTTTCGAGGAACCACCGTCTCCGAGCCACTCGCTCCACCTCGGGGAGTGGGCGAAGGAGCCGAAGATCCTTTGTTGCTGTCCTCCTTTCGGGGGACAGCTTTAGGAACCCCCGAAGATGACCTCGCGACCATCTTCTGGGGTGTTGCCTCCTGTGAGTCTAACGACTCGGTGGAGGCGCGTGGCCGTTTCGCCTTGCGGGAAACGGTCACGCTGGGGGAAGGGGGGGGGGGGAGCCCTGGTTTTAGCCGGGGCCTGGTATGAACCCTTTTTCCGCCAGCTTTACCAGGGGAGCGCCCGGGTTGGGTAGAGCCCGCCAAAGGGCTCCGAATGGGCGCGGAAACAACCGTGCTCGTTGGCCTGGATGGGCCAGGAGCAGAGGGTGCCTTTCTAACTACTGAGGCATATGACGTCCCAGGCAGAGCCGGGCGCACCAGGACCAAGTCCTTAGCCTCGCGGAATGAGAGTCTATCTTGGGCCTGAACGGCCAGGACTTCTTTCTCCAGGAGATATGCACCACATTGCTTCGAAGAAGCAGGGTGCGGCTCTCCGCAATTGACACACTTCGCCACACACGATTTGGACTTATCGCGGGGGACCTTGGAGCAATTTACATAGACTTCGGGTGACCCCGACTTTGCACGTCTACATGAGCGATTCGTATGGCCGAAGCGGTGACATTAATAGCCCCGCCGCGGCAGTGGCACGAATGCCTTCACGCGGTAGCGGTACCAACCGGCACGCACCGACTCAGGGAGCTTGTCACAGTCGAACGTGACGAAGAGTGTAGGGGTGGGTCTAGAAGCCCCTCCCTGTTTTCTCATCACACGTTCGACCTTGACCGCCCCATGGTCGGCCAGCTCTAGGTGATGTCTTCAATGGAGTAGTCAACGAGTTCCCTCGCATAAACTACTCTTTTCACAAAGTTCATGGTAGAGTGCGGCGTCACTCTCACCGGGGTGCCATGAAGTGTCCGAAGAGCACTTATCTTGGCCGCCTCGGCGGGATTCGCCAGAAGGCTCCCGTCCGAGGACGGGTCACCTTCGGCTCTCTACCAATTGCACTAGCTAACCCTCTCCTCTGATGGATCATGTTGCCCTTGGACAACATGGTGCCATCAGTGGAGCGAATAACGAGGAAGCGTTTGAAGCTAGCGGGCTCGAAAACGCCAGGTAACCTCTGAATGAGGGGCCCCGATGTTATCGAGGCTCCGCCCTGTGCACTCTTGGTGTTAGTCTTGGTCAGGGGCTCCGCACACGAGGGGGTAGAGGGGCCGGATGTGCCGATCTTGGCTTGGTCGCATACCAAAATGGCAGCAGACCCATCCGTCCCCGCAGCCCCCGCGGATGGAGAGGAGCCCCGAGTCGTCTTCGTCTTTTTCTTTTTTGGAGCGGAGGGCGGGGAATGAACCCGCTTCTCACCTCCGCCGACAGAAGCCCCCAGGCCAGATGGACCTGCCTCAGCCAGGTCCCTCTCCGAAATGGAGAAGGTCCTGGTAGTCGTAGGGGCACCTGTCGAGGAGATCCCTCCCCTCCTTGTACTGCCTCGGAGCCCTCAGCCGTTTGAGGAGGACCCTGCATAACGGCGGATTCGGGTTCGGTGCTTGCCGCCGAGCCCGAATTCCCCCCCATGGAAGGCCCTACCGTCTGAGGCTGGGTCTCCTCAAGGACCATGTCTATCATAGGAGGGGCCTCCAGTTGGCCATCCCCTCCCAGGACATCGCAGGTCACCTTGAGAGCGTCAACAGTCATTTGTGGGGAGGCACAAGCCTTAACCCCGGCAAGGTTTAATATCGTTGCCAGCAGGTGTTTGAGGGAAGCGACCGAAGGGGCCTGGCTTCCCTCTCCCCCCTAAGGGGGTTTGCCCTACCGAGCCGCTTGCACGAGTGGCGGTCGGCAATGGGCTGCCTGCTGGCTTTCTTGGCAGTCCCCTTAGAAAGCAAAGGAGGAACTGCCGCTGGAGATAGGGAGGTGCCCGAAAGCACCTCCAGAGAAGGGGGTGAGGGGGAGTCCCCTACACCCGTAGGCGTAGGAGAGGAGTAAGCCTCCTCTCCGGTTAAAGAATTATGGAGGGTCCCCTGCGCAAGCACAAGGGGGGAGACCCATTTTCTCGGTGGAGCTGCCCGAGGGCGGCTCCGTTGATTTTCTTGGGGAAGTTGGGGGTTGGGTTTTTTTTGTTTTTTTTTGTCATACATGGGCATGGTGACCCTCTTTTTAATACGGGACGCAATAGCTCATCACCTCTCGCAGTTGCCCGCACTGTGAGAGGTGCTTATAAGCCCGGCAGAGCCAGGCGCCGCCATTCGGGACCACCCCTCCCGCCTGGTGGCCTGGCAGTCCATCGGCATGGCGGCTCCACCTTGGACACGGCGTAAAATTGATAGAATGTGAAGAGGAGAGGAAAGGGGATGTGAGGAAGGTATGGGTGGGGATGAAGCAGGTTGTTAAAAAAAACCCATCCCGAACCGGAGCTCACGGGTTAGGGAACAATGTCCCCCCTCCCCCAGCCCCGATCCGGGGTGGTTGGCTTGAGAAGGTCAGCATCTACCCTGTGAAATTAGAGGCTGACCAGAGAAAGTTGTGGGAGAGGTTGTATGAAAAGCGACGAGGTAGGGGAGAAATCGGGCTATCTGAAGGAAGGAAGAGAGACTAAGCTGGGGCCGGACGGAGCGCTGGATCCCGTCAGCACGGCGGCCAGGATGGCAAATCGCCGCGCCCCTTACGGGGCCAATCCTACCAAGATCACACTTTTGAGTGGCAATGTAACCACTAACCGGGCAGCCCTATTGGTACGAAGTATTACCACTCCAAAGGCAAGCTCCATTAACATACATGGGGTGGTAAAAATAACTGAATAAAACAAGTAAAATCATCATCCCCACAATAGCACATCTTTTGGCAGCCCTAAAGTGATGCCATTGATGCTCAGGGCAGAGCGACACTGAGAACAGTTTCCTGCTCCATTGGACCGGAGGCGATTCACCCCACCCGTACGTCGAATCGACGATCTTGCAAAAACTCAGATATAAAGCCCCATCGTGTGGAGAGAGTCCATGATACCGTATTGCCATGCGGTATAATAGGCCTTTTCCGATCACCGTGACGTAGTGCTCTCTACGAAGAAAGGCCTCGCAGAGGGCATTTTCCAGTCGGAGCAGAGCATCCGAAGAAGACAGATGGCCTCCTCTGTTCAGAAAAAAAGCAAATCTAACATTTACCAATTTCTCCATCAACTTGCACACGAAGGAGGTTAGAGAGAATGGTCGGAAACCGGTTGGGGTAGAGTGATATCTCCCTGGTTTGCGAAAAGCGAGCATGATAGCGATTCACCAAGAGTCTGGGAGGATACCCTCTACCCAGATCCTGTTTAACAAATCTAACAGAAAGAACATGCCTCGCTCACCTGTCGAAGCAAGGAGTACGGGACATGGTCCAGACCAGGGGCGGTGTCCGCGCACGAAGCAATAGCGGAACGCAACTCACTCAGAGTAAACCTGTCGTTGAAGGGTTCTCCGCCTCTGGAGGTAAAGTCCAGCCGGCGGCCTTCCGCTGAAGGGTTCTCCTGATGTCGCGGCGACGCGCATTAAATGCCAGCGGAGCAGCATGCCGAGTAGAGAATGTGGAGAAAGCGGTCACGAAGGATTACTCAACGGATGCGGGGTCCGAGATTGTGGTAGCATTCTCCTGGAGAACGGGAGGGAGGGGATCAAGCGAGAACTTGCCCCGAATCGTTTTGAATCGCCTCCACACCTCTGCTAGAGGGATGTTCCCGTTAAGTGAAGACACGTATGCCCGCCAAGAAGAGCGGCGGGCATACGCTTACATGCGCTTATAGTGCATGTAAGGATAACGGTTCTGTTTGAGGGCCCCGTCACAATCGCCTGACCACCCACGGGAGCGGTCGGCGTGCAAAACGGCCAGACTTTCTATGAGTAGTAGTAAGGCCCATGGCTATGAGGGTGCCGGAGAACTCAAAGGCTCATCTAACGACCTAAACTCCTCGCCTGAGACATCAGTCATTTCCTGAAATGCGGACCACCGCGCCCACGCCAAACACTACCGGAGTGGGCTCTCAGAGGGCAGCGGCCCAGAAAATATTTGAATGGGAAAGTGATCATTACCATGGAGGTCATCGACTACATTCCCCACAAATTCACACTGTGCATCGAAAGAGCACATATGGACACTTATCTCCAGCTCATCGATTTTGTCGGCCAGGACTTGACCGCTGGGATTGATCGAGTAACCTCCCCAATGAGGGTGGGTACAGTTAAGATCCTCGAGCAAAGGAAAGGGCATCAACAACCATGCTACGACACGGCGGAAGTGCCCTAGGTCGAACTCGGCTGACGGTGAAGTGCACACAGAAATAACAGTGTACCTCCTATCCAGGTGTAGCTGCACTGCTACTGCCGAAAATGGTGTGTCTAAAACGAAGACGAGAACAGAGACATCATGCCGGGTGTAAATGGCTCATCCTCTTGCCCGGCCCCCATCCTGTGGTGGTGGGGTCGCAAAACGATAATACTTCGGGAGAGTGGGCATGGGGCAGGCTCTCCTGTAAAAAGATACATAACTGGGAACGGGAGGAGACGAGCCTCGGCAGCTCCTCCCAGTTGGCCCGGAGTCCGGGGCAATTCGAATGAAGGAATATGCTCTTCACGCCTAGCTCGGAGATGCGGAGGTCTTCGAAGAGAAGAACCCGACGGGAATGGCCTTACGCTTCCAGGAGGCAGAACTCTGGGCGCTGTTAGCCAGACGATACGATGTCGCCTTGGAGGATTGAACGGGGGGAGGTTGGGTTCGACACGAGTCTTTCCTCACTCTGCCTCGAAATCTTAAGCAGGCGGGGCGGGACCCTCCTTTGGAGGATCCACCGCCTTCGAGACACCCAGGATACTACTCGGTGTAAGCGTGGTAGCTGAAACTCCTTTCGGAAGGGAGATTTAGAAACCCAGGAAGATGACCTCACGACCAACTTCAGGGGTGTTGCCTCCAGCGAGTCTAACAACTCGGTAGAGGGGCGCGGCAGTTTCGCTTTACAGGAAACGGTGACGTATGGGGAATAAGGGGAAGCCCTGGATATAGCCGGGCCTGGGTGTGAGCCCTTTATGCCGCCAAGTATAACAGGGAAGAGCTCGGGATGGATAGCACCGGCAGAAAGGCTCCGAATGGGCACGAAAAAAGACCGTACTCGTAGGTCTTGATGGGCAAGGAGCAGAGGGTGACTTTCTTAACATTGCTGCATAAGACGTCCCAGGCAGCGCCGGGCACGCCAGGACTAAATCCTTAGACTCTCGAAATGAGAGGCAATCTTGAACCTGAACGGGCAGGATTTCCTTCTCAGGAGATACGCACCACAGTGCTTCAAAGCGTGGTGCGGCTCTCGCAATTGACACCCTTGGCCACACACAATTTGGACTTATCATGTGCGGCCTTGGAGCAACTTACAAAGACTTCGGGTAATCTCGACTTTGCGCGTCTACAGAAGTGATTCGTATGGCTAAAGCGGTGGCACTAGTATCACCCCCGCGGCAGTGGCACGAATGCCTTCACACGGTAGCGATTCCAACCGACACGCACCGACTTAGGGAGCCTGTCAGTCGAACGTGACGAAGAGCGTAGGGGTGGGTCTCGAAGCCCTTCCCTGTTTTCCCATCACACGTTCGACCTTAACTACTCCCCGGTTGGCCAGCTCTAAGGTGACGTCGTATATGGAGTAGACCACGATTTCCCTCGGATAAACATTTCTTTTCACAAAGTTCATGGTATAATGCGGCGTCACACTCACCGGCGTGCCATCAAGTGCCCGAAGGGCGCTAATCATGGCCGCTTCAGGGGGATTCGACGCATTCGCCACAAGGCTCCCGTCCGAGAAACGGGTCACTTCGGCTCTCTACCAATTACGCTAGCTAAAACTCTTTGATGGATAATGTTACTATCAGTGGAGCGAATAACGAGGAAGCGTTTGAAGCCAGCGGGATCGAAAACGCTAGGTAGTCTGAATGAGGGGCCCCGATGTGATCCGAGGCTCCGCTCTGCGTACTTTTGGTCTTAGTATGGGACTCACCACCCGGACGTGCCGATCTTGGCTTGGTTGCATACCGTCCCAGTCCGTGCCTACCGCACAGGGAGAGGCGCACCCCCCTCCCTCTCTTTTATGTTTCTCTTCGTTTTAGGATAGGGCGGCGAATGAAACCGTTTCTCCCCTAGGCAAGATGGACCGGCCTCCGTAAAAAAGATCCTTCTACGAAATGAAGTAGGTCTTGGCTCTCACGGGGGCACCAGCTCTGGGGGGATATTCCTCCTCTCTTTGTAAGATCTCTGAGACCGGAGCCATCTGGGGAGGAGCTTGCCCCGGGGCGGACTCGGGTTCTGTGCTTGGCACCGAGCCCGGGTTCGATCCCATGGAAGATCCTACCCTCTTGGGCTGGGTCACCTCAGGGACCATGTCCATCTCAGGGGGTGCCTCCATGTGGCTTCCTCACGTTGGAGCCGCCTGAATTGTGAAGGGGAAGTGTTTTTTTTTGTTTTTTTAGATTTCCATCATTGGGCATGGTGATCCTATTAGTGACAGGATGCATACGCTAATCACCCAACATAGTAGCCCGCTCTGCAAGGGGTGAATACAGGGCCGGCAGAACCAGCCGCCGCCATTTGAGGCCACTCCTCCCACCTAGTGGCCTGGCAGCCTCACCTTAGGCTCGGCGTAAAATCTATAGAGATTGGAAGGAGAAAGAAAAGGGATGTGAGGAAGTGGTGGGTGGGGATGAAGCAGGTTGTTAAAAACCACCACCCCAAACAAAAGCTCAGGGGTGAGGGAATGTTGTCCCCTCGCCCCTCAGCCTCGATCAGGGCTAGTCGGCGTCTACCCTGTGAAATCAAAGACCGACCAGAGAAAGTTGTGTGAGAGGTTGTATGGAAAGTGAGGAAGCAGGATACGAAGACAGGGTGTCAGAAAGAAGAGGCTAAGCTGGGGTCGGACGGGGCGCTGAGTCCCGTCAGCACGCAGCCAGGAAAGCAAATCGCCGTGCCCCTTATGGGGGACCATAGACACAAAGTAAAGAGAAAATATGGGAAAGTTAGATAGTAGGATAGGCAAAAGTAACAAGATTCTTTGAAAATAGACGACCCTCCTCAACTCGCTGATTGAAATTTTCGGGTGAAACCAATTTTCTGAGAAGGAATTATGAAGAGTAAAAGGTAACAAAGAATTCAATCTTTATTATCGAGCTCCCAACTTCTTGGCAAGTACAATCTTCTTCAATTCTGCTTTCGTTTTCCGTCTTGACTTCTGAAACGAAAAGTCACCCAATTGACCGGTTACCTTTGATCCAGGTTATCCTAAGACTTGCTTCAAGAAGAGTCAAATAGCTAGCTTGCGCGGAGCAGAACCATCACGGGGGCTAAAGGCAAAAATCCGAAACATCAAGAAGCCAAATCGAAAAGGAAGGAAACTTTGGAAAATTAACTTCGCACTTTTTTCGAGTACATGTATGGGATGAAAGAAATTAGTAGGGATTTTACCCTAGATTTCCAGCTCTCATTTAAAAAGTCTTTTATTACAGTGTGACAGCCACTGAGAAGTCGACCCTGAATCAAAAACTTAACCATAGATTGAGGACTCTTATATACGGGATGGTTCAATAGGATAAGGACCGTAGTACGTTGTAAACGCTTTATTTAGAAACTAGTTTCATAAACGGCCGACTTTCATCGTCGGTCTAAAAAGTATCAATGTGAGTATAAAATACAGTGAAAATAGAAGAGTAGTGGATAGGGATGCAAAACGTCTGGAGATCAGACTAAATCTTTTGAATTGTATTTTTTTTTATGTACGAGTATCTTATTTTGTAGTTTGTTATTGGCATGTTTTCTATTTTTGGTGTTTGTTCGTTTTCAGATGGTGTGTATGATGCTGGATGTGTGTATGCGTTTTTGTGAATAAATTGTTTTTAGGTTTTCATTCTTGTCAGGTTAGCGGACTATCAAAACATTTGGTCATAATCGGTGATATTATGGTTCAAGTTTGGTAGATTGTCGCATCAGGTAGTTTGGGGACAAAAGGGCCCACCGTTTTCAAACTTCAGTGAGTGTCTTCTCATGTGAAAATTCCCTCTTCCCCTCTGTCTAGTTCTTTGAGTGGAAGATGAGGTGAAATCTCCCTTCCTCTATAGGCCTGAGGTGTCCTTTTGTGTCTTCATCAAGCTGGTTCGCCATGTTATCGGTTCTTTTCGCCAGTGTTATGTCCAGAGGGATGATCTAAGAGAGGCGGTGGGGCGTCGATGCTCTGCAGAGCTCGCGCCTGTGTCTTACCATTATTATTTTGCACCGATTATCATTTGTAAAGTTTTTTGTCGTTGGCGTCGTCTTCAGAATCGGAAAAACGTTCTTAAGGAGGCTTGGGCTTTACCTATTTTTTCATTTATGCTTTGGGATAGCTGGTTTTGGCCTAAACTCCTCCCTCCCTTACTGTAGTTATACCTTACTATTTTGTTCTGATTACGTCGTTTTCTTCTGAAGAGAGGAATGGCGGTAAATTTGTCGTTGTTATTTTGAATTTTCCATTTAATCTCGTAATCGTTGATATTTTCGATTTCACGTGCCGATCTCCCTCGGTTGTTCAATGTGGTGTGCACATTTTACGTCTCTCAGCTTGGTTTGAGTTAGAGGGTCACCCGTTAACTTCTTTGCCATTTCCCAATATTCCTTGGGTCATCCTTCTTTATTCATCTTTGCTCTTTTGTTGTTTCAAGTTTCCTCTTGTTGGCAGTAGAAGATTTTGGGTTAACTCTGTTTTCAGTCTCCTGATTTAAAGTTAAAATTCCCTATTCGCTCCCGCGATGTGCACTCGGTGCATATCCTCTTAGAGTGTCGGCCTGGTCTTGTATGCGTCCCAGTGAGGCTGCTTGTATTTCTCCCTTCGTCAGATCCTCTTGAGGCGAAATGTGGCGGACTTGATGATGGGAAGTGGTAGAATCAACTGCCACTTCCCGGGGTGCCGCCGATCAGGGGTTTGGATATCGAGGCTGCTTCCATCATACACAGAGATGGTTGCAGTGTCTCTATGATCTTGGCCAGGCCTCCCAGGGCGTGAGTACTAGGTCCCACCTCAGGGGTTTCAGCTTCTTCCTTTAACCGGGGAAACCTATAATGCTGAGTTCCAGTGGGCGAATTCTCAAACATGCTATATTGGCGGCACAAATTATGTCACTTCAAGAGAAGGGCATAGTTTGAACTAGGTTATGATAGGCAGCTTCCCTATCCAGGAGAGGCAGAAAAGGGGTGTGTGTTGGACTTAGTCATGGTTTAAACTTATGACATAAGAGTAAGTTCTCTTTTTTTAAATCGTCCTTAGGGGAGTGTAGTGGATTAATACAGGGGCGAAGAAAGTAGGAAAATTAGCGTTAAGATCCAATGAAGGTTGCTTTACCAATGAAAATATTCTTTCGCATGTGTTGACAATGTGAAAGTCAGGAGTCAACTCCAATTGCCATTCACTAATCATCATGATATTCGACTCCTGTTGAGAGCCCTTAAATAATTGCAATGTGAATAGAAGTTTAGCTAAAGGAGAGATCTCACACATCACATAAATGGTTGGAATAACTTGCTTATGTTCATATACAAAAACAAAGCGACAGGGGAGAGACAACCGGAGGAAACATTATTAAGGAGGAAGATAAAGGGAAGAGGCTAAAAACTGTCAACAAAGTAAATTTGGAATCACAAAACATTGGATAGGATTACTAGTCCAGTGGCTGATGATTAAAATTTAGTTTGGGTACAATTTGATTAACTAGAAGAGTACGGACACCTGCACTGGGCTGAAATGTACCTTCTGATGTATCCAAATTTCTTTTATGAATACAGACTCAACTATTTTACGATTGTGGGTTATACTACAGGAAATATATGTTTTGGTTTTCCTAGGAAATCGTGTGGTTCATATTTAATATATTGGATAGAAGAAGGCTTGAGTCTTTCTTCAGTGAACAATGTCATTTCTATGTTTGTATAAACAATGCGACATTTCTGTTCGTCTCACCAATGTAGAACTTATGACAACGTCTACAGTGAATTAGGGAGACTCTTTTGCCTTGCTCACTTATATTTTTATTATTATTATTCGACCTGAGGGAGCATTTTATTGTACAAGGATTTGAAAAAGTTAATTTTCTCTCTGAGATTTTTTTCAGATCAACTTGATTGGGAAAAACTGCTAAGGAAATGATTTTTAGTCGCGTACACGCAACTCTAATTACCATGTGGGTCCGTAGGTCGTCGATCGGGTGGTAATCATTTTACTTTTCAGTGAGTTTTTTTGCAATAATATCGTAACAATTCGGCCGATTCTAACGAAATTTGAAACCCTTATGTTGTTTTACATTCTCTTTCGAATGATATAATTGCCAAGGTCCTCCCAAGGTTAGTCCGGGAATTATTTGGCAATAACATAGTAACTATTTGGCCAATTCTAACGAAATTTGAAACCCTCATGTTGTTTTACATTCCCTTTCGACTGATATAATTGCCAAAGTCCTCCCAAGGTTAGTGCAGTAATTATTAAAAGAAAACTAACTATGGGTCGGATTACCCTCACTTGTTGAAAGTTTTGAAGGTCATAAGTCTGTTGACCTTGTTTCCCCCTGATTGGATGGATAAGGTTTTGCACATTGGTGTGCTTTTTCTATTCCCTATATTAGGTATTTCAAGTCAATGATTAATTTCACCATATGGTTTAATTCATCCTAGAGAGTAGAAGGCGGGTCTCAAATCAAGTATGCACGATCAGAGAACTTATCACCGACTTCATTAAATTATTGTAGCAAGAGAAGAAATGAATATAAGAGTGAGTTAGTCGGCTACGCAATACGGTAAAGATCAGGTGGGAATTGGCTACGCAATACGGTAAAGATCAGGTGGGAATTGGCTACGCAATACGGTAAAGATCAGGTGGGAATTGGCTACGCAATACGGTAAAGTTTACGTGGGAATTGGCTCCGCAATACGGTAAAGATCACGTGGGAATTGGCTACGCAATACGGTAAAGTTCACGTGGGAATTGGTTCCGCAATACGGTAAATATCACGTGGGAATTGGCTCCGCAATACGGTAAAGATCAGGTGGGAATTGTTTTATATAATCTTACCATCGAGTAAAGGTAGCGAGTTTTGAGTTTCCGTTTCCAACTTTATACGGTTGGGTCTAGGGCGCTCAGGGAGTCAAAAATGGCGCCTCAAAATTAGGATCATCTGTAGGAAATGCTGAAAAATACAATGGCGCAACCGTAGTAACGCTGAGAAGATCTTTTAAAAACATCAGGAAATAAGTTATTTAGGTCTCTCGCTACGAGTTTAAATATCAGTGTTGAGAAAGATGGAAGTCTATGCAGTTCCGAAAATAGGTTCTGAATAAATCGCTACCAACATACTACGGTTCTTATTCCCCCCCGGCGATTAACCACATCCGTTAAGGCGTACCCCGTTATCAAAATGAAGGAACATGCGACTAAAGAAGCCACAAACCTGTTTCAAGGGTTTTCCATTTTCATTCACTTTATAGCCGGAGAAATTAACAGACCGCTTGGTTGGACCACGACCGTTGGCCCTCTTGCGTGGGACTTTGCCACCTTTCTTCCGGCGTCTTTGGTTCTCATCATCATCGTCGTCGTCGTCATCCTCCTCTTCCAATTCAGCCTTCATTTTTGCTAATCGTCTCTGTAAAAGAAAAATATACGGCTTGAGTTTCACTTTCTAGATAAAAAAACCCGCAAAAAACATAGCATTGCATTATCATCATGAATTCCTTTCACAGAAAATATGGTTGGTGAGCATCAATGCTACTACTGGAGGGAACATCCCGCCCATTAAGTATTGCGCTCTCATGAACCAAACAGCCGGGTGTGCGGCGGCTTATTTTCCAGGCCAACGGCCAGTGTTGGTGAATGTATGGATAAGGTTATATGTGGGAGCCCCCACCCACCTTCTTAGACTTCCGGAGGCAGCCAGCACGGACACAAGAGATGAAATTGTAAACAAGCCTATTTCTAAACCACTTAAAAATAAACGAAAAAGGCAAATAAATAGTTTCAAAAAACGACAGAAAACAAAGAAAATAGACTTAGATGATGGAGGGAGGAAGATTGTCTCAGGGACCTGAGATGCAACCAACAACCGCAACAATTAAATACTTTGGAGAAGAACCGCCGCCTCCAGAAACTGAATCCCACTAGAGTCCGCATCGGGACACGGGGCGGGCAGTAGCGGAGCCAAGTATCGCGGTACTGGAGCAGAAACTGCTTAATCAGCTCCCCCAAAGACTAGAATATTCAATCAAAACATGTCTTACTGGCTGGGGAAACAAGCAAACTTAACAGAGCGGTTTGGGAAAACGCTCTCAACAAATGACGATACGTCCCGCGAGTGTCCGATTAGGAAGCGAAGAATTGAGGGATAGGTAGAGGGAGGTTAGGTCGGGAAGAATTAGCATGCAACTTGAAATTCTTAAACGATGCTGGGCATTCTTTTTACCACGAACCCAGAAGGGTTGACCTAATTACTGCCATGTATTAAGAGTGGGATTTTTTTAATTTTTTTTATTTGGGAAGACCATCTAGCGACTGCCTACTTGAGCATAAGTCGCCGTACACAACACAGCCCACTACGAGGCTATATTAAAAAACAAATAATGTAAATAAGAAATAACAACGATATAAAAAGACAAAGGCTAAAAAGATAACAAGAAGACAAAGCAGAAAGGCAAGAAGGAAGCTTGCTCCGGCGTCGCGGGTAGGCCCGCCTCCTCCCGGCGCAGGAACATACGACCTACAAAAAAACTAAAAAAAAAAACAGTCAAATAAAGGAGAGGAGGCAAAAAAGTCGTAAAATCCACAAGTCACTGTGCACGAACCCATCCGAAGTACAAGGGACAAGCGGTAGCGACCCTGCTAGTCCCGGTACCGGGAGAGATAACGGGCGCGAAGATCGCCCAGACTGGAACATCCAACAAGAATGTGCCAAACAGTTTGGGGGACAGCGCAGTCTTCACAGTAGAGCGCAGGCGAGCGGTCCATCAAATGGCAGTGCATAAGAACAGTCGCGGAGCAATGGCACGCAACTTTAAGTTCCCCTCGGCCGTCCCCCATCTTCTTTGCCAAGCAGCTCGGAGAGCTGCCCGTATTCCTGTCATATAATCGGTGTGAGGAAGAGCGAAACGCTGGTCTGGTCAGCCAGTGCTCGCAGACTCTTTGGCACCCTCATCAGCGCGCACATCGTACCAATTCCTACATGTCCAGTCTAGGTTAAGGTGGAGCCGTGGATGGCGGCAGAAGTGCCCTACCTTAGTCTTGCCAAGCAAAATCACGACGCGCATTGAATGCTGGCGGAGCAGCATCCCGGCTAGAGAATGCGGAGAAAGTAGTGGCGAAGGATTCCGCCACGGACTCGGGGTCCTGCGAGAACTTGCTAGAGGGGTC
The DNA here is from genome assembly GCA_963969495.1 of Ceratothoa steindachneri. Classification (NCBI taxonomy): domain Eukaryota; kingdom Metazoa; phylum Arthropoda; class Malacostraca; order Isopoda; family Cymothoidae; genus Ceratothoa; species Ceratothoa steindachneri. The sequence continues at coordinate 179,676,473 of OZ018318.1, read as the reverse complement.
TTTACATTAAGTGAAGACACGTATGCTCGCCAAGAAGAGCGGCGGGCGTGCTTCGAAATATACCCGAACCTAGCCATAGCCCGACGAAATTGACTGAAGGTGAAATCGTTCAGGCGGCACTTATAGCTCATGTAGAGCTAACGCTTCTGTTTGAGGGTCCTCTCACAGTCGGCTGACCACCACGGGAGTGGAACGGCGTGCAAAACGGCCAGATGTTCTAGGAGGTTGTAGGAGAAGAACTCAACGGCTTCATCAACCGACCTAAACTTCTCGACTGATAGAGAAATCAGTCATTTCCTGAAATGCGGACCACCGCGCTCCTGCCAAGCACCACCGGGGCAGGCTCTCGGGCAACAGCGGCCCAGAAAATGATATTTGAATGGGAAAGTGATCACTACCATGGACGTCATTGATCACCCACCATCAAAAATCAGGCTCTGCATCCAGAGAGCACAAAGATAGATCGAGGCAGGAAAATGCAGCAGTTCTTGGGCCGTAAACTCATCCACATTTAGGACAAACATCTCCAGCTCGTCGAAAGGTCGACAAAGACTTGGCCCATGGGATTAATCGAGTAGGCTCCCCAGAGGGGGTGTCTACCGTTCAGATCACCGAGAAAGAGAAAGGGCCCAGGCAACCGTGCCACGACGCGGCGGAAGTCCCCCGCGTCGAAGTCGGCTGACGGTGGAATGTACGCGGAAATAAGAGTATACATCCTATCCAGGTGCAGCTGTACAGCTACTGCCTGAAAGGAGGTATCTAAAGCAAAGATAAGAACCCTAATACCCTGGGAGAGTGGACATGGGGCTCGCGCCCAGCATGGCCTCCTGCAAAAAGATCGATAACGGGGAACGGGAGGAGACGAGCTTGCCACAGTTGAACGTGAGGAAGAGTGTAGGGGTTGGTCTCGAGGCCCCTCCCTGTTGTCTCATCACACACTCGACCTTGACCGCCCCATGGTCGGCCAGCTCTAAGGTGATGTCATCTATGGAGTAGTTCATGAGTTCCCTCGAATAAACTACTCCTTTCACGAAGTTCATTGTAGAGTGCGGAGTCACACTCACGGGCGTGCCATCAAGTGTCCGAAGGGCACTAATCATGGCCCCCTCGGAGGGATTCGACGCATTCGCCAGAAGGCTCCGTCCCAGAAACTAGTCACCTTCGGCTCTCTACCAATTGCACTAGCTAATGCTCTCCTCTGATGGATGATGTTGCCCTTAGCCAACATACTCAATCAGTGGAGCGAATAACGAGGAAGCGTTTAAAGCCAGCAGGCTCGAAAACGCCAGGTAGTCTCTGAATGAGGGCCCCCTGACGTAATCGAGGCTCCGCTCTGCGTACTTGCACATTTGGTCTTTATCAGGGACACCCCACACAGGGAAACAACGGGGCCGGACGTGCCGATCTTGGCTTGGTCGCTTACCAAAGTGGCAGCAGACCCATCCGTTATGCAGCCCCCGCGGATCGAGAGAGGCTCCGCCGGCAGGAGCCCCAAGGCCAGATGGACCGGCCTCGGCAAGATCCTTCTCCGAGATGGAGAAGGTCTTGGCTGTCACAGGGGACCAGCCGGAGGAGGAGATCCCTCCTCTCCTAGTAAGGCCTTGGAGACCCAAGCCGTCTGAGGAGGACCTTGCACAGGGGCGGACTCGGGTTCGGTTCTTGGCACCGAACCCAGGTTCGTCCCCATGGAAAGTCCTACCGTTTGGGGCTGGGTTGCCTCAGGGACCATGTCCATCTCAGGGGGCTCCCCATGTGGCCCTTCCACCCGCCAGGATATCACAGGTTCCATTGGTCACAACGTCTTTGGTCAGGGAAGAGGGAAAGGCACGTACGGTGAACCCCTCTAAACTCAATATGCGAGCCCGCGGGGCTTTAGAGGGAAGGGGCCGACGGGCCCTGTCTCACCTCCTCCCTTTAAGGGGATTGGCCCTATCGTGCCGTGGAAGCGATCAATTATGGGCCACCTGCCTGCTTTCTTGGCAGTCTCCTTGGAAAGAAACGGAGGAACTGCCGCTGGAAAGAGGAAGGCACCCGAGGGCACCTCGAGAGAAGGGGGTGAGTGAGAGAGAGAGTCCCCTACACCCGCAGGCAAAGGAGAGGAGTAAGTTTCCTCTCTGAAGTTTGAGAGTCCCCCTAGAAAGCACAGGGTGGGGGCCTCCTTTTCTGCAGTGGAGATGCCCAAGAGCAGATCCGATGTTGGTTGAGGGGCAGTATTTTTAAGTCTCATCAATGTGTATGGTGACCCTATTTTTAGCACGGGATGCAGACACTAATCACCCCACGCAGTAGCCCACTCTGCGAGGGGTGAACACAGGGCCGGCATAGCCAACTGCCGCCATTTAGGACCAAACCTCTCGCCTAGTGGTAGGCAGCCCTTCGGCTAGGAATATAATCGATAGACAGTAAAACGAGAGAGAAAGGGTATGTGAGAAAGGTGAGGACTGGATTGAGTACAGGTTGTTAAAAATCATCACCTTAAACTGGAGCTCAGGAGTGAGGGGGCGTTGGCCCCTTCCACCCTCAGCCCCAATCCGGGATGGTTGGGTAAGAGGAAGCTGGTCGGAAACTACCCTGTGAAATTAGAGGCTGACCAGAGAAAGTTGTGGGAGAGGTTTTAGGGAGAGTGAGGAAGCAGAGTAAGAAGACAGGGTGTCAGAAAGGAGAAGATGCAAATGGGGTCGGACCGGGCGCTGAGTCCCGTCAGCACAGCGGTCAGGAAATCAAATCGCCATGCCCCTTATGGGTGGTGCATTAAGAATGGTTTTCTCAACCTTGGACAGCAACCAAAAGTTACTCAGGGGCCAGTCATTCGCCAAAGGCTGCAGTCCCTAACTGGGCAGCCAGAAAAGCAGTGCAACAGAGCGGGTATCCTTACTGTGATATAGTAATTCTCAACAGGAGAGCCAGGATCTGAAGATAAGTTCTGAGAGAGTGGTCTCAAGAAGAATTTTAGTTGGCCTGTCCGCCACAAGCACTAATCTTATGCAGCTGAGAATGGCAAGTGGTTATTGGGGCAAAATTGATATTCCCATTATTTGCGCCCCAATACCCAGGTCCCTAATGGTCTCTTACAAACTGTCTGCACTAAAGGGCATTGTTTAGAGAGGTTCCAAACATCCAAAGCCTCTCTTCTGACACGGCATGAGGTAGGTGGTCAGGAGCTTTAGCCTAGACAGAGGGTTGAGGGGAGAATAGAGGAGAAAAAGGAATGCAGAGAGGAAGCGTAGATGAAGCACAACAACAAATTCCCCAGGCTCTATCAAATAGCTCAATTCAACCGAGTGAGAACAGTTCCTCGTCGTACTAAGTGCAGGTAGACAAAAGGTTGAGGAGGGAGTGGTAGAGTAAAAAAAAAAAAGTACCACTAAGAGGAAACGAAGGGGAAACGCACCCAACAACTTTCCCAGGCCCCATCAGAGTGTTCACGTCAACCCAAGGACGGGGCTTAAGTGTAATAGGCTACACAGGGTAGGCACCTGAAAGGAACAAAATGCACAGCATATCCAGCCATGATCCCCTCCCAGGAAGGACTGCCTCTTGGGGCGAGGCCACCCTCATTTTCATGTAATGATCTCCGCTCACCTTAGATGGGCCTCCCTTAGGACACCCTTCGTAGCATCAGAGACTCAGAAGGCACACCCGTGTGGAGCAGAAGTGGAGAAATCAAATCCTGCTACATCGCTCATAGAAGTCTGCTAAATTTAACCACACCTATTCTTAAGATGGTCTGAACCAACTCTTTTTGCATACTAAACCCGTAGGGGAATTACAGAGCCTTGGATTAGGTCTATAACTTAGCCAGCCACAATCTACCTTTAGTCAACTCTTATTTCCATTTTTTTTTGCTCCTTTCTATCTCCTGCTATATGTTTGTATCCTAGTGCATTAACGGATGCTAATACCCAGTTATTTTGTAAGGTATAGATAGGATTAAAAACTTTTCAACTATTTATATTAGCTTGGTTTCACTCTTACCTGGCTACCAACTACTCTTTTTCCTCCTGTTGAGCTCTACCCTTCATCATTGGATAAGAGATTTTCCCTCCTTACCCTATCAAGAAGCCCAAAGATAGCAATGAAGAAATTAAAGCAAATTACCTTATTTTCCAACTTCTGTACTCGCAAGGGGCGCTTTTGAAATTCTTTCCCATTCAGGTTAAGTGCAATCTCCACAGATTGTTCTGACTGAAAACATGGGCTAGAATTAGAAAAGGAGGGTAACATACCACGATCCTTCAAGCATATTAGGCTTCACTGTGCGAGGGAAAATGCCGTAAGGAAACAAGGATATGTTCACCAAGCAAAAAATGACCAGAAAAATATTAAAAAAAAACATAAGTCAAGGGATGGAGAATATTTCTCTTGTAAACTCAGTGCCTTTCCCTTCCCTAACTTAATTTAATGAAGCAATATACAAAATATTATTACAAAAATATCAATTTGACAAAATCTTCTTAAAAACCACACACATATATATATATATATATATATATATATATATATATATATATATACACACTACAATACACTAAAAAATAAGAACCAAACTGGTAATGTCATCTATCAATATTAATAGTCCTTCTTTTATCCCTACTCTTCTACCACCATGAGATGCCACAGGCATACCCTTGACACACTTTGAAGATAATGGATTATAAATGATATTTTAAATTGAGCAAAGCTTCTTTGCAGAATCAAGTTTTTTTTATTATTATTTTAAGAGGCCACCTGGCGACTGCCTACAATGGCAAAGTTTGATGCAAATCATGCTACAGCCTAATACCAAAATCAGGGGGATGGGAGCACAAGATCCTGCTGTTGTGATGACATCTATTGGTACTTGGGAAAGGATTTTTTTTTTAATTAATTTTAGGAGCCTATCCGGCAACTACCCACTTGGGCACAGGTCACAGCACTCACGACAGCCTAGCACTAGGCTAGTTTAAAATATGAATATGAAAAACAACAACAATGGAAAGGGAAAATGGCAACAAGGAGGAAGCAAGCTCTCTATTTTCCTGGTTGCCATTCTGGACAGCAGAAGAACACTTTAATTTTTAAGAAATCAACATTAAAAAAAAAGAAAAAAAAGAAGAAGTATATCAACTTCCAGCCCTAACCCTTTCTTCATTCACACACAACTATGGATAAAACAGAGTAAATAGAGACTAAAGGTAAAGAAAGTAGTTAGGATTAAAGAAGAAAACATGGGTGGGAGAAAAAGGCAAATACTCTTGCAAGCATTGGGAATGGAAGGGCAAACTGCGGGTGTTGGGGCTAGGAAGGGCAAACAATATTCCAGATGTAAGCCATAGCATACCTGACACGGTATGGGTGTGTTAAAGGATAGAAAAGGCATACTCACTACAGCCTATGACTAGGTTATATTGAAAAACAAATAAGAATAAAAAGATCATAGGCTAAAAAATAAAACAAAGCAAAAAGGTAACAAGAAGGAAGGGCGCTCCAGCGTCGGGGGTAGGCCTGCCTACCCCTAACACAGGAGCACACGACCCACAACAAATGGTCAAATAAAGCGGAGGAGCCTGGCCTCCTCCGCTTTAAATCACAATCTGGTCTCTGAACCAGATACGTCGCGTTATTTTCTGTACCGAGCGGTGTATTGTAACCAGCTCAGCGGTGAAGACAGACGCAGCGCATGGCATGGCAGTGGCGTCCTGGGCAGAACCAGTCGCGCCACCGGCCCGAGAGCTATACCGGGCTCTCATAGGAGTTTCCTAGCCCTAAACTCAAAGGGTTTAACGTATGATTGGCGTCTCTCGGCGGCATAGGCACCGTCGAGATCAGCTGCGGATGCAGTGAGAGCTGTTGGCGAATGAGCGAGGCGCCGGGCTCGCGCGTACAGGCGAATAATACACTGTGCACGGCGCAGAGTGAGTGGCATCTCCTAAGCATCGACACGTAGGCTCTGAATGGGGGACGTGCGGAAAACACCTGTCGACAGGCGTAGGCCGAGGTGGTGGATCGAGTCGCCCTTTCGGAATACACGATCGGCTGCGGATGCATAAAACTCGCATCCATAGTCGAACTTCGAATGAACAAAGGTTCGATAAAAAAGTAAGCCAGTAGCACTATCAGTTCCCCAGGCGCTGAACGTCACGGAGCAAAGAATATCCATGGCGCGGGTACAAGAGACCCTAAGGCTGCGAATAGAAGCCTCCAAGGTGAGGCATCGGTCAAGTTCAAGACGAAGGAAACGGTGCGAGTCCACCACTTCCAGGCGAACCCCATTAAGAAACAAGTCTGGGTCAGAGTTGAGCCGTGATAGGCGGCAGAAGTGCACCACCTTAGTCTTGACCAAAGAAAACCGAAACCTGTGCGCTTCGGCATAGCGAGGGACGCGGTTCAAAGCCTGTTGGAGTCGACGCTCCAGAGTTGGCATCTGGGCCGCGCCAAAAGAGATCGAAAGGTCGTCCACGTAGAGCGTAGCGAGAACATCTTCTGGCAGCACCGAGGTGATGCTGTTGATGCTCAGGGCAAAGAGTGTGACACTGAGGACATTTCCCTGCGGGACACCCTATTACTGCTCCTTTGGGCCGGAGAGAGCTCCCCCCACCCGTACGCAGAATCGACGATCTCGCAAAAATTCAGATATAAACATTGGGAGGCGTCCCCTCGACCCCATCGTGTGGAGAGTCTCCATGATACCGTATCGCCATGCGGTATCATAGGCCTTCTCCAGATCGAAAAACACCGTGGCGTAGTGCTGTCTACGAAGGAAAGCCCCGCAGACGGCATTTTCCGGTCGGAGCAGAGCATCCGACGTGGAGTGGAACTTGCGAAAGCCGCACTGTGCACAAGACAGATGGCCTCCGCTGTCCAGGAAAAAGGCTAGCCTAACATTTACCAATTTCTCCATCAACTTGCTCCCGCAAGAGGTTAGAGAGATTGGGCGGAAACCGGTCGGAGTAGTGTGATCTCTCCCCGGCTTGCGAAAGGCGAGCACAGTAGCGATTCGCCAGGAATCTGGGAGAGGACCCTCCACCCAGATCCTGTTGAACAAATCTAACAGAAAGGCCATGCCTTGCTCACCCAGCTGTCGAAGCATGGCGTACGGGACATCGCCCGGACCATGGGCGGTGTCCACGCACGAAGCGAGAGCGGAACGCAACTCACTCACAGTAAACCTGTGGTTGAAGGGTTCTCCGCCTCTGGAGGTAAAGTCCAGCCGGCGGCCTTCCGCGACATCACGACGTGCATTGAATGCTGGCGGAGCAGCATCCCGGCTAGAAAATGCGGTAAAAGCGGTCGGAAGGATTCCGCCATGGACGCGGGGTCCGAGATTGCGGTCTGATTCTCCTGGAGAACAGGAGGGAGGTCCTGCGAGAACTTGCCCCAAATCCTTTTGACTCGCTTCCACACCCCTGCTAAAGGGGTCTTCCCGTTAAGTGAAGACACGTATGCCCGCCAAGAAGAGCGGCGGACGTGCTTCGAAATATACCGGAACCTAGCCCGACGAAACTCAGCGACAGTAAAACCGTTCGGGCGGCGCTTATAGCGCATGTAGGCATAACGCTTCTGTTTGAGGGCCGTCTCACACTCGGCCGACGACCCCGGGAGTGGTCGGCGTGCAAAACGGCTCGACATTCTAGGAATAGTCGTCAGGCCCGCTGCGATGAGGTTGCCGGAGAAGAACTCAACCGCCTCATCTACCGACCTAAACTCCTCGACTGAGATAGAGAATTCACTCATTTCCTGAAATGAGGGCGCCCGCGCCAAGGACCACCGAGGTGGGCTCTCAGGCGGCAGTTGCCCTGAAAATGAAGCGGTTCTCGGACAGTGATGCGTAAACTCATCCACGTTTAGGATACCCATCTCAAGCTCTTCGATTAGATCGGCAACGACTTGTCCCCTGGGATTTATTGAGTAATCTCCCCAGAGAGGATGCCTGCCGTTCAGGTGTCCAAGCAAGAGATAGGGCCTCGGCAACCGTGCCACGACGCGGCGGAAGTCCCCCGCGTCGAAGTCAGCTGACGGTGGAATGTACGCAGAAATGATAGTATACCTCCTATCCAGGTGCAGCTGCACAGCCACTGCCTGAAAGGAGGTATCTAAAGAGAAAGGAAGAACGGAGACATCATGCCTGGTGTAAACCGCGCATCCCCCAGCCCGGCCATTTCGTGGTGGTGGAGTCGCAAGACTCTTATACCCCGGGAGGGCGGGCAGGGGGCACGCGCCTAGCATGGTCTCCTGCAGAAAGATAGCTAACGGGGAACGGGACGAGACGAGCCTCCGCAGCTCCTCCCAGTTGGCCCGGAGTCCATGGCAATTCCATTGAAGGAATATGCCCTCCAGGCCTAGCTCGGAGGAGACGCGGGGGCCTTCCTCGAACAGAAGACCCTCACGGGAATCGCCGTACGCTTCCTGGAGGCAGAACCCCGGGCGCTGTTGGCCAGACAAACCGCTGAAGGCGCTGTCGCCTTCGAGGACATATTGGGGAAGGTTTGGCTCGCCATGCGAGTCTTTTCCTCCCCCAGCCTCGAAACCTTAGGCGGGCGTTGCGGTTTCGGAGGCGGGGGGTCCTCTTTTCGAGGAACCACCGTCTCCGAGCCACTCGCTCGCTCCACCACTAGTCATGGGCGAAGAAGCCGAAGCTCCTTTCTTGCTGTCCTCCTTTCGGGGAACAGCTTTAGGAACCCCAAAAGATGGCATAACGACCAACCTCAGGGGTGAGGCCTCCTGTGGTCTAAAGACTCAGTGGAGTCGCGCGGCCGTTTCGCCTTACGGGAAACGGTCACGCTAGGGAAAGGAGGGGAAACCCTGGTTTTAGCCGGGGCTGGGTGTGAATCCTTTATGCCACCAGCTGTACCAGGAGAGCGCTCGGGGTGGGTAGAACCCGCAGAAGGGTTCCGAATGGGCTCGGAAACAACCATGCTCGTAGGCTTGAATTAGCAGAGGGTGTCTTTCTTAACGTTGAATCATAAGAAGTCCCAAGCAGAGCCGGGTACGTCAGGACCAAGTCATTATCCTCGCGAAATGAGAGACGAGCCTGGGCCTGAACGGCCAGGATTTCCTTCTGAGATACGCACCACATTACTTCGAAGAAGCGAAGTGAGACTTTCAGAAATCGACACACTTGGACTTATCGTGTGCGGACTTGGAGCATCTTATGCAGACTTTGGATAACCCAACTTTGCACATCTACAGGAGCGATTCATGTGGCTGAAACGGTGGCAGTAGTAGTACCTCCGCAGAAGTGGAACGAATGCCTTCATGTGGTAGCGATACCAACCGGCACGCACCGACTCAGGGAGCTTGTCACAGTAGAACGTAACGAAGAGTGTAGGGGTGGGTCTCGAGGCCCCTTCCTGTTTTTAAATCACACGTTCGACTTTGACTGCTCCATGGTCGGCGAGATGTAAGGTGATGCCATCTATGGAGTAGTCCACGAGTTCCCTCGCATAAACCACTCCTTTCACGAAGTTCCTGGTAGAGTGCGGCGTCACACTCACGGGCGTGCCATCAAGCGAATAACGAGGAAGTGTTTGAGGCCAGCGCGCTCAAAAATGACAGGTAACATCTGAATGAGAGGCCCCAATTTTGGTCTTAGTTAAGGACTCGCCAACCAGGGGAGGACCAGGGGAGGACCGGGGCCGGACTTGCGAATCTGATCTTGGTCGCTGAGCGAAACGGCAGCGGACCGGTCCGTCCCCGTGACTCCCTCGGAGGGAATGGAGCCCCCGAGTCTTTTTTCTGTTTATTTTGTTTTTACGAGAGGGGAGCGAAAGAACCCGCTTCTCCCTTACACCGGCAGGAGCCCCTAGTCCAGATGGACTACCCTAAGCAAGATCATTCTCTGAAATCGAGGTTTTGGCTGTCACAGGGGCACTAGCTGGAGGAGGAGATCCCTCCTCTCCTTGTAAGGCCTCAGTGGTCCGAGCCATCTGATGGAAACTATCACAGGGGGAGATTCAGGTTCTTTGCTTGGCACTGAGTGTGTGTTCGACCTCATGGAAGATCCTACCCTCTAGGGCTGGGTCACTCCAGGGACCATGTGCATCTCAGGGCAGCCTCCATGTGTTTCCCCCCCCATAACATCACAGATCCCTTTCGAGGTACCTTTTGTCATGTCTTGTGCTGATGAGCCAGCATCTGTCAAGGAAGAGAGTGGGGCATGTACAGTGACCTCCTGTAAACTCAATATGCATGCCAGCAGGACTTTAGATGGTATGGGACAATGGACCCTGTCATCCCTTGCCCTCCTAAGGGGGTTAGCCCTATTGAACCGCTCCCGGTGGTCAATAATGGGCTACTGGCGTGCTTTCCTGGCAGTCCCCTGTAAAAGTAAAGGGGGAAATGACGCTGGTAAGAGGGAATCACAAGGGCGACCACAGAGAAGGGGGGTCCTATGTACCTGTAGGCTTATGAGAGGAGTAAGCCTCCTCTCTGACCAGAGAGGTTTGGAAGGTCTCCTTAGAAAGCACAGTAGTGGGGGGATGGACCTCTTTTTCTATTGTGGAGCTGCCCAAGGGCAACTCTGGCGATGGTAGAGGAAAGGGTAAAGGGAGAGTATTAAATTCAAAATTTTCATATATGGGCATGGGGACCCTATTATTATCACAGGATGCAAATGTTCATCACCCCATGCAGTAGCCCGCTCTGCGAAGGGTCAATACGGGACTGGCAGAGCCAGCAACCGCCATTTGGGACCAGTCCTCCCACCCAGTGGCCAGGCAGACCTTCGGCATGGTGGCCCTCCCTTGGGCTGGGCATAAAATTGAGAGATTTTGAAAGGAGAGAGAAAGGGTATGTGAGGAAGGTGTGGATCAGGGGTGAAGTAGGTTGTTAAAAACCCACCACCCCAAACCTGAGGTCAGGGGTGAGGTGAAATTGTCCTCTCCCTCCTCAGCCCCAATCTGAGATGGTTGGGTGAGAGGAAGCTGGTCAGCATCTACCCTGTGAAATTAGAGCCTGACCAGAGAAAGTGGTATGGAAAGTTAGCAAGCAGCGCCAAATGGGGCGCTGAGTCCCGTCAGCATGGCAGCCAGGAAAGCAAATTACATTACCCCTTATGGAGTCACAAGTTAAGAATTTTGACCAATTTTGTACAAAAGCTGCAATCAAACAACACTTATGAGGATAACCAACCAGTACTCACTTCAAAAGAAATGAAGGCAGCCCCTTTCCCCTTCCCTGAAGAAGCATTACGAAGCACCTTGACATCACTAATAACTCCACAATTGCAGAAGAAGGACTCCAACTCAGCTTCAGTTACGCCTAGAAACAAATTGATTGAAATTATTATCCTAAGACACAATAAGTTGTATTTTATAATTATTTAACTTTGGTTATGTGACACCTACCAGCTTAGACAATACTTTTTATATAGTTTATTTTATATTAAACCTGGCATCCAGCACTAGTTCCTTCCAGGGCCAACAGATTCAAACTCAGGCAAAGCAAGGTTATCAGCATAATCACTGGATGTACCCAATCTACCACAAAAAAATTACCTGACAGTGAAACAAAAATACTCCCCAAGGACATACACCTAAATATGTTGTGCCCAGTTTTATAGAACAAACCATCCCCACCACCCATGCTACAGCCTCAGAACAAATATATAACCACCCAGGACCAAGAAGCGGACACCCTCCTCACATCACTCCCTTTCTCTCCTCCCATCACCATGCCTACCACAGCAAAGATTTTTTTTTTTTTTTTTAAGAGCTCATCTGGCGACTGCCTACTTGGGCATTAGTCGCCGTATTAAAACTGGCCTAGTTCTAGGCTACTTTAAAATAAAATTAAAGAGAGAAAAAAAAACAACACCCCAAAAGGGGGAAAGGAAGCAAGCTGGTGCGTCGGGGAGAGGTCCCCCCGGCGCAGGAGCGTGCAACTAAAGGAAAAAAACAAACAAAAAACAAAACAAAACAAAAAACAAACAAACCTTGCTTAAATAATAGGGAGAAGGCCGGCCACCCCCAAGAAGTCAACAAGTCCACAAGTCAATGTGCACGAATCTGTCCCGAGCACAAGTGACAGGCGGTAGCGACCCCGCCCATCCCGGTACTGGGACAGGTATCGTGCGCGAAGATCACCCAGACTGGGACATTCGACAAGAATGTGCCGAACAGTCTGGGGGACGACGCAGTCGTTGCAATAGGGCGCAGGCGAGCGCTCCATCAGATAGCGATGCGTCACGCGAGTGTGTCCGATTCGGAGACGACAGAAAGCAACCTGAAGCCGCCGCGGCATTGGGGGATAGGTCCATGGGAACAGTCGCGGCGCAATGGCACGCAACTTTAAGTTCCCTTCGACCGTCTCCCATCTTCTTTGCCAAGCAGTCCGAAGAGCTGCCCGTATTCCTGCCATGTAGTCGGTGTGAGGAAGAGCGAAACGCTGGTCCGGTCGCAGAGTCCTCGCGGACTCACCACAGCAAAGAGACAACACACATACATATACAGTCAAATCGTTGTACACCGGCTCTGAAACCTACCCAATAAAGTAGTACTAGACACACATTACTCTCAAAATTGCCAAACATTAGCACCTTCCTAAACACACAATTGGCCACTCTCTCTGGACATTTCAGCATGAAAGGAAGGCCTGTTTCAACCTGGGGACATTTTATTTTAAAGAGCTCACCTGGCAACTATCGCCATAATCTTACTAGAGCCTAATACTAGGCTAGATTAACAAACAAAAAACAAACACACAAAATCAAATAATGATATAAACCAACAAAATTAGCAAAAAAGCAAGAAGGAAACACACTCCGGCATTGGCACAGGAACATGTGACCTAGAGAAAAAAAAGAGTAAAATATAATGGAGGAGGCCAGCTTCTGCCAAAAAGTTAGATAGTCCACAAGTCTGTGTACATGAACCTGTCCACTAGGACATTCAACAAGAATGTGCTGAACAGTCTGGGGAACAATGTAGTCATTGCAACAAGGTGCGGGTGAGTGCTCCATCAAATGGCAGTGTCTCTGGAGTATGCCCGTTTCAAAGATGACGGAAGGCGACCTGAACCTGTCAAGCACTGTGGGATAGGTCCATAGGAACAGTCGCAGCAGAATGGCTCGCAACTTTAAGTTCCCCTCAGCCATCTTCCATCTTCTTTGCCAAGCAGCATGGAGGGCTGATGTGATTCCTGCCATGTAGTCAGTGTAAGGAAGTGCCAAGAGCTGGACTGGTCAACCAGTCCTTGCAGACTTTTTGGCGCCTTCATTCTCCTCAATTTCCACATGCCCAGGAACAGAAGATAATTTTAACATCCACCCAGCTTGCAGCAACCATGTCATCGAGGATACCACAAATTGGGGTGTGTGAAGATTCTAACGCATTGAGAATACTCAAGGCGCTTTGTGAGCTGCTATAGATCACAATCTAGTCTCTGAATGGGGTACAAGGTTCTATTTCCATACAGAGCAATGAATTGCAATCAGCTTGACCGTGAAGAGAGATGCAGTGCCTGGTAGAGCCCCACTGACTTCAAACTGAGGGGAAACAGCATGGAAACTGATCCCCCCCACTCTCCTGCGACTTGGCTTATGGGACATCGTCTGGACAAGGGACAGTATCCATGCATGAGGTGAGAGTGGAATGCAACTCACTTAATATAATATTGAAGGGTTCTATGCCTCTGGGGGTAAAGTCCAATCAGCGGCATTCAGCAATATCACAACTTAGCCTTACAAAAAAACAAACTCAGCTGACCAAGAAAAGATGAGTGGGGAGGAAGGAGGAGGAATGTGAAGGGTAGGTTATCCTTCTGCCACAGACCGGTTCCACTAGGTTGTCTCATGGGACATCCCCTTTATACAAGAGTAATAGTAGTAGAAACAGTAGCAATGGTCTTCCCACAGTTCCTGAGAAGGAGGTCTTCAGAGACTCTCCATTTCTCAGTTCAGGAAGTCAGTGATGGGAAAGTAGTACAAAAACTAAGCAAGGAAATGCCAGGGATTACTTGTAGCAGTCTGAATGGCACAGGGGTAGTCCACTGTGGTGGATTACAATCATCTTCAATCTTTTCTGGCTAATTAATGACTTTAAATAATTTTACCATAACAAATTTATGGTTGCCATAATAATGTAAATCAGGCTACTGTACTATGTATATATCTTAAATAATCATTAAGAAAACAGTCTGTAAAGAATTAAAAAAATATTACAACAATATTGACTTTCTATCCTAACCCCCTTGCTAGCTAAACGTTTACACTCCTACATCATGAATGAAGAAAAGTAGGGTAAAAGGACAGACTAAGGCAAAGGGGCCAAAACCCACAGTGGACAAAATGGGGAGAAAGGCTCTGACACACACATCCACCACACTGTCAGAGTTCAATTCATCCCAGTGACCGAGAGTTCCTAATTTGCACTCTATGCAGGTGAGAACAGCTCCTTTTGGTACCAAGTGCAGGTGGACAAAAGGTTGCGAGGAGAGTCATAGAGCCGAAGATCCTTTGTTGCTGTCCGCCTTTCGGGGAACAGCTTTAGGAACCCAGAAGATGGCCTGGCGACCAACTTCAGGAGTGTTGCCTCCTGTGAATCTAACGACTCGGTGAAGGCGCGTGGCCGTTTCGCCTTACGGGAAACCGTCCCGCAGGGGGAAGGGGAGCCCTGTTTTTAGCCGGGGATGGGTGTGAACCCTTTGTGCCACCAGCTTTACCAGGAGAGTGCCCGGGTTAAGTAGAACCCGCAGAAGGGCTCCAAATGGGCACGGAAACAACCGTTCTCATTGGCCTGGATGGGACAGGAGCAGAGGGTGTCTTTCTAACCATTGAGGCATAAGATATCCCAGGCAGAGCCAGGTGCGCCAGGACCAAGTCCTTAGCCTTGCGGAATGAGTATCGATCCTGGGACTGAACGGCCAGGATTTCTTTCTCAAGGAGATATGCACCACATTGCCTCGAAGAAGCTGGGTGCGGCTCTTCGCAATTGACACACTTGGCTACACACGATTTGGACTTATTGTGTGCAGCCTTGGAGCAACTTACACATACTTCGGGTGACCCCGAATTTGCATGTCTACATGAATGATTCGTATGGCTGAGGCAGTTAGAGTAATAGCACCTCCGCAGGAGTGGCACCAATGCCTTCACATGGTGGCGGTACCAACCGGCATGCACCGACTCAGGGAGCTTGTCACAGGTGAACCTGAAGAAGAGTGTAGGGGTGGGTCTCGAGGCCACTCCCTGTTTTCTCATCACATGTTCGACCTTGACTGCTCCATGGCCAGCCAGCTCTAAGGTGATGTCCTCTATGGAGTAGTCAACGTGTTCCCTCACATAAACTACTCCTTTCACAAAGTTCATGGTAGAGTGCGGGCTCACACTCACCAGGATGCCATGAAGTGTCCGAAGAGCACTTATGTTGACCGCCTCGGCGGGATTCACCGCATTCGCCAGAAGGCTCCCGTCCGAGAAACGGGTTACCTTCGGCTCTCTACCAATTGCACTAGCTAATCCTCTCCTCTGATGGATCATGTTGCCCTTGGACAACATGCTGCCATCAGTGGAGCGAATAACGAGCAAGCGTTTGAAGCCAGCGGGCTCGAAAACGCCAGGTAACCTCTGAATGAGGGGCCCCGATGTCATCGAGGCTCCACCCTGTGCACTTTTGGTCTTTGTCATCGTCAGGAGCTCCGTACCCGAGGGGGCAGAGGGGCCGGATGTGCCGATCTTGGCTTGGTCGCTTGCCAAAGTGGCAGCAGCCCCATCCGTCCCCGTGGATGGAGAGGAGCCCCGAGTCTTCTTCGTCTTTTTGGTCTTTTTCGGCCTTTTCTTTTTTGGAGAGGAGGGCGGGGAATGAACCCGCTTCTTATCTCCGCCGGCAGAAGCCCCCATGCCAGATGGGCCGGCCTCAGCCAGGTCCCTCTCCGAAATGGAGAAGTTCCTGGTAGTCGTGGGGGCACCTGTCGGAGGAGATCCCTCCCCTCCTTGTATTGCCTCGGAGCCCTCAGCCGTTTGAGGGGGACCTTGTATAGGGGCAGACTCGGGTTCGGTGCTTGGTGCTGAGCCTGGATTCCCCCCCATGGAAGGCCCTACCCTCTGAGGCTGGGTCTCCTCAAGGACCATGTCTATCACAGGAGGGGCCTCCAGTTGGCCATCCCCTCCCAGGACATCGTAGGTCCCCTTGGCAGCGTCAAGAGTCATTTGTGGGGAGGCACAAGCCTTAACCCCGGGCAAGGTTTAATATCCTTGCCAGCAGGTCTTTTGAGGGAAGGTACTTCTTAGCCATCAATGCTCATCTATCGATGAGCATTGATGGCTAAGAAGTACCTTGGCACACACTGCATGGTGGTCGCGCACGATGCTCATCGAGTTGCTTTACTTGACTGGGCTAGAGAGGATACTACCCAATACTGGGTACCTTGCACACGACTTTTGGCACTGCAGATATACTGTGCAGAAGGTATATACTTGGGACCAGGATTATACACAACTCTCCAGAACCTGGCCAAGCCAGACAATCAAGGTAGATCCTCCTACAGGTATTGGAGCTGGGATGATATATAATCCTCCAGGTATCGCTACAGCATGGTTGCCCATGCTACATCAAGCAACTTTTTGTGGGGTGACTATGGAAAAAGAGAAAGTAAAAAAGGAAAACTGACTGTCCATCAATGTTTGATATGGCATAGAAGCTGTGAAAGGCAACCTGTTTAAGAGTGAAGGTGAGACTAGAGTACCTGAAAATGATTATTTTTGTTGATATAAAATATTTATGATAGTGGCCAACTCGTAGTCCAAGAGAAGTAAGCAGTGAAAAGAATGCAAAAGCAACTGGGGTTGAATATCAATAATGTATGGAAAGTGCTAAGAATGTTGCAGGAAAAAATCAGGGGGTTCAGTGGGGGCAAAGAACTATGGGGAAATTAGTGAGTGTAGGTGGAAAAGTTATGGTCACATAGTTAATAAGGATTTAAAATAACTTATGGTTTGATAAATTAACAAAAATTTTAGATTCAAGAGGGCATTTATTTTTATAGCGCCCATCTACCAACTGCCACCAAGAACATAAGTTTTCACAATTTAAATTAAGCTAATTAATAGTATATAGTAAAAAGAAAACCAATGAGAAGCGACAAAAATTAAATTTGATGTTAGTAATTGAACACAAACATGACTGCAAATTAAAATTGAAATGTTTGCTTAAGTCATGGATGGCTAAAAGCAAAAAACCAAAAAAAACTCACCCCAGGAAAGATTACCAACAAATATGCTATGTTTATTATATCCAGATTTAGAAGAAACATCAACCCTGATACGAAGACCTTCGAGTTTTTCTCCATTTGCTTTTAATGCTTTTTTCTTTGAATCTTCCGCCCGGAAACGGACATATGCCACAATGCTCTTCTGGTTAGGGTCCATCAAATTCCTTAAAAAAGAAAGAAAAAGAAGTACACTATCATATTGAAAATTTGATATAATTTCATAACATATTTAGAAAAGAGCTTCTTATTTTTCATCTCAGGATTCTTTCAATACCTTTCATGATTTCAAAGGAAACTCATCATTCACATCAACCCTTTATTCAATTAGATGTAAAATTGTTTTCTTTAAAGTTTTGCTCAATACATATTTATCTCAGGAATCTTTCAATACCTTCATGATTCAAAAGGAAACTCATCATTCACATCAATGTTTAATTCAACTAGATCTAAAATTGTTTTCTTTAAAGTTTTGCTCAATACATATTTATCTCAGGAATCTTTCAATACCTTCATGATTCCAAAGGAAACTCATCATTCACATCAATGTTTAATTCAACTAGATCTAAAATTGTTTTCTTTAAAGTTTTGCTCAATACATATTTATCTCAGGAATCTTTCAATACCTTCATGATTCCAAAGGAAACTCATCATTCACATCAATGTTTAATTCAACTAGATCTAAAATTGTTTTCTTTAAAGTTTTGCTCAATACATATTTATCTCAGGATTCTTTAAATACCTTTCATGATTTGAAAAGAAACATCATTCGTATCAACCTTTTAATTCAATTAGATCTAAAATTGTCTCTTTAAAGTTTTGTTTAATGTATGTTATATGACCAACATATAAAGATACTTTTGAGAATGAACTTAAGCCACATTACTCCTGTACTTTTAATGTTTATAATACCCAATTTACATCATAAATGTGGAGTAAGTTTATGCATGGTTTAACCCATTCGCCACTTAAGGGCCTTTTGTGCTGGGTAATTACTAATCACCAGAGGGCTTTTTGTGGTCTTTGAAATTAGACTTGTTAATCTCAATTTTTTATGATGACTCTTCCATTTTTTATTTTAAACTCTTATGTAGTGATTGATCATTAAATTAAAATACAGAAATGCCTTAGATCAGTCCTTCTTTGTTTGTAAACAGAGATTTATGAATGAGAGGAACATGACCCAGTTTCAACTGATTTTGTTTGATAGTGACCACGGTTGATTTATGATTCAGACATTTGTAAACAAACGGAGGTTTTTCTCACTATTCTATCATTATTTTGGTTCAACACACTTATGTTTGTGGTTTTTCAGCCAATTAAAATGCAGAAATACCTTAGATTAGCATATTATTTAAAGCACACTAATGAAGAAGGACAGACAGGAACAAAAATGAAGCATGTGGGGCAAGGAAATATAAAAAAAATCAGGAAATTTCAATTCTTTGAAATCTAAAAATGTTTCCCATAAATAGAAGCAAAGTTTTCTATGAAATATCAGTTTTAAGTGGTAACTGAAATTTAACAAATTTTGTTTAGAAGAAAAGTAACAAAGAAATGTGCTCCGGCATCGGGAGTAGACCCACCTCCTCTGATGCAGGAACATGCAACCTAGAGCAAAGAGTTAAATAGAGTGGAGGAGGTCAGCTCCTCTAAAAAGTTGTAGAGTCTGCAAGTCTGTGTGCACAAACTAGTCCTAGGTACAAGGGACAAGCAGTAGTGATCCTGCTCATCCTGGTACCGGGAGAGTTAACAGGCACTAAGATCACACAGACTGGAGCATTCAACAAGAATGTCTTGAGCAGTCCGGAGGACAATGCAGTCAGCGCAATAATGAGTAGGCAAGCATTCCATCAAATGGCACATGTACAGCAAGTATGTCCAATTCAGAGACAACAGAAAGCAACCTGAAGGCATCGCAACATTGGGGTGGGGAGGAGGTCCATGGGAACAGACGTATTTCTGCAATGTAATCGGTGTGAGGAAGAGTGAAACGCTGGGCTATCCTTGCAGAACTCTTTGGCACATTCCGTCCCTGCAATTCTTACATGTCCAGAAACCCTGCAGAAGATAATCTTGACTTTTGTCTGGCACGCAAAAACAGTGGCATCACAGATATGGCAAACCAGGGGATGCGGAAATTCCAATCCCCCGAGAGCACTCAGGGCGCTTTGTGAGATACTATAAATCATAATCCTGTCTCCGAACTGGGTATGTCGCATTATCTCCCGTACAGAGTGGTGCATTGCAACCAGCTTGGCCATGAAAACAGATGCAGCTGCATAGAAAGTGACCTACTCTTGGGACTTGGAGACACCCGTATACACTGGCAGTTCTAGTATGATACTGAAGACACTTCCCTGCAGGACACCATCTTCCTGCTCCATTGAAACGGAGAGGGCTCCCCCCAACCATACGTGGAATCAACAATCTCGTAAAAATTCAGATATAAAGATTGGGAAGTGTCCCTCACCCCCATCATGTGTAGTCTCCATGATACCATATCACCATGCAGTATCCTGGTCTTTTCCAGATTGTATAACAATGTGGCGTAGTGCTGTCTACGAAGGAAGGCCTCGCAGACAGGATTTTCGAGTCAAAGCGGAGCATCCAACATGGAGTGGAATTTGCGGATGCCTCACAGTGCAGACACAGATGGCCTTCACTGTCCAGAAAAAAGGCTAATATAACATTTACCAATTTTCCATCAACTTGCATACGCAAGAGGTTAGAAAGATTGGGGGGAAACTGGTCGGAGTAGAGTGATCTCTCCCCAGTTTGCGAAAAGCGAGCACAGTAGCAATTCACCAGGAATCTGGGAGGATACCCTCTATCCAGATCCTGTTGAACAAATCTAAGAGAAAGGCCATGCCTCGCTCACCCAGATGTCGAAGCATGGCATACATAAAATCGTCCGAACAAGTGGTGGTGTCTGCGCACGAAGCAAGAGCAGAACGCAACTCACTGAAAGTAAACCTGTCATTGAGGGGTTCTCTGCCTCTCGAGGTAAAGTCCAGTTGGCGGCCTTCCGCGACATCACGACGTGCATTGAATGATGATGGGGGCATCATCTCGGCTAGAGAATGCGGAGAAAGTGATTGCAAAGGATTCCGCCACGGATGCGGGGTCTGAGATTGTGGTCCCATTCTCCTGGAGAACAGGAAGGGAGTCTTGCGAGAACTTGCCCCAAATCCTTTTGACTTGCTTCCACACCTCTGCTAGAGGGTTTTCCCCATTAAGTGAAGACACGTATGCCCGCCAAAAAGAGTGGCGGGCGTGCTTCGAAATATACCGGAACCTAGCACTTGCCCGACGAAATTCGGCGCTTATTTTGCATTTAGGCATAACACTTCTGTTTGAAAGCTGTCTCACACTCGACTGACCACCACGGGAGTGGTCGGCGTGCAAAAAATACAGACGTTCTAGAAATAGTAGTCATGCCCACAGCGATGAGTTTGCAGGAGAACTCAACAGCCTCATTAACCGACCTAAACTCCTTGACTGAGATAGAGAAACCAGTCATTTCCTGAAATGCGGACCACGCCACCCGCGCCAAGAACCACTGGAGCGAGCTCTCGGCCGCTGCCGGCCGAGAAAATGATATTTGAATGGGAAAGTGATCACTACCATGGACGTCATCAACCACCCACCCACCCAAAATCAGGCTGTGCATCCAGAGAGCCCAAAGATAGATCGAAATAGGAAAATGAAGCGGTTCTTGGGCAGTGATGCATAAACTCATCCACATTTAGGACACCTAACTCCAGCTCATCGATCAGGTCGGCAAGGACTTGACCTTAGGGACTAATCGAGTAGTCTCCTCAGAATGGGTGTCTACCGTTCAGATCTCTGAGCAAGAGAAAGGGCCTCGGCAACCGTGCCACGACGCGACGGAAGTCACCCGCGTCGAAGTCCGCTGACGGTGGAATGTAGGTAGAAACAGTATACTTCTTAACCAGGTGCAGCTGCACAGCTACTGCCTGAAAAAGGGTATCTAAAACCAAGAGAAGAACAGAGACATTATGCCGTGTGTAAATCGCACATCCTCCCGCCCGGCCCCCATCCCATGGTGGCGGGGTCGCAAAACCTTTATACCCTGTGAAGGGGGGCAGGGGACACGGCCCAGCATGGTCTCCTGCAAAAAGATAGTTAACGGGGAATGGGACGAGACGGGCCTCCGCAACTTCTCCCAGTTGGCCCAGAGTTTATGGCAATTCTATTCAAGGAATATGTCCTCCAGGCCTAACTTGGAGGAGATGCAGGGACCTTCTTTGAAGAGAAGACCCTCACGGGAATGGCTGTACACTTCGCGGAGGCAGAACTCCGGGCGCTGTTGGCCGGACAATGCGCTGGAGACGCTGTCTCCTTCGAGGACTTATCGGGGGAGGTTCAGCTCGCCACGCGAATCTTTTCCTCTCCCGCTTCGAAATATTAGGCGAACATGGCGGATTCGGAGGCTGGAGGCCTTCTTTTGGAGGATCCACCGTCTCTGAGCCACCCAGCCTACTACTGGGTGTGGGCGACGGAGGCGAACCTCCTTTAGTGCTGTCTTCCTCTGGGGGAGCAGCTTTAGGAACCCTGGAATATGGCCTCACGACCCTCTTAATGGATGTTGCCTCCTGTGAGTCTAACGATTCGGTGTAGGCGCACGGCCGTTTCGCTTTACCTGAAACGGTCACGCCGTGAGAAGGGAGGAGAGCCCTGGTT
Organism: Ceratothoa steindachneri; assembly: GCA_963969495.1. NCBI lineage: Eukaryota > Metazoa > Arthropoda > Malacostraca > Isopoda > Cymothoidae > Ceratothoa > Ceratothoa steindachneri. The sequence goes on along the minus strand of OZ018318.1, from coordinate 179,654,585 downwards.
TTAGCCAGGGCTGGTTGTGAACTCTTTGTGCCACCAGCTTTACCAGGGAAGTGCCCAGGGTGAGTAGAACCAGCAGACAGGTCCTGAATGGGCATGGAAATGACTGTGCTGGTAGGCCTGGAGGGGCCAAGAGCAGAGGGGGTCTTTCTCAACATTGAGGCATAGGATGTCCCGTGCAGGGCTGGGCATGTCAGGACCAAGTCCTTAGCCTCGGGGAAATGAGAGATGATCCTGAGCCTGAATGGCCAGGATTTTCTTAAGGAGATACGTACCACATAGCTTCAAAGAAGCAAGGTGCAGCTCTCCACAATTGACACACTTGGTCACACACAATTTGGACTTATTGTGTGTGGCCTTGGAGCAACTTACGCAGACTTTGGGTAACCCCGAATTTGCACGGCGACAGGAGTGATTAGTATGGCCGAAGCGGTAAAAGAGTAATAGCACCTCAGCAGCAGTCAGATGAATGCCTTTATGCGGTAGCGATACCAACCGGCATGCACCAACTCAGGAAGTTTGTCACAATCGAATGTGACAAAGAGTGTAGGGGTGGGTCTCAAGGCCCCTCCCCAATTTCTCATCACACGCTCAACCTTGACTGTCCCATGGTCGGCCAGCTCTAAGTTGATGGCATCTATGGATTAGTCCACAAGTTCCCTCGCATAAACTACTCCTGTCATGAAGTTCATGGTAGAGTGCAGCGTCATACTCATAGACGTGCCATGAAGTGTCCTAAAGGCACTAATCATGGCTGCCTCAGAGGGATTTGACTCATTCACCAGAAGGCTACTGGCCAAGAAATGGGTCACCTTCGGCTCTCTACCGATCACCTAGGCTAATGTTCTCCTCTGATGCATCATGGTGCTCTTAGCCAGCATGCTACCATCAGTGGAGTGAATAATGAGGAAACGTTTGAAGGCAGCAGGCTTGAAAATGCTAGGTAACCTACGAATGAGGAGCCCAGATATAATCGAGGGTCCACTCTGGGCACTTGCACTATTTGTCTTTGTCAGGGACTCCCCACCCAGGATAGCACTGGGTCGGATGTGTCGATCTTTGCTTGGTTGCTTGCCAGAATGGCAGTGGCCTTGCCTGTCACAATGGCTCCCACAGAGACAGAGGAGCCCAGTCTTTTTGTTCTTTTTCCTATTCCTTTTTTTTCTTCTGAGAGGGGGTTGGAGAATGAACCCACTTCTCTCCTTGGCTTGTGAAAGCTTCTAGGCCAGATGGGCTGGCCTCAGCAAGATCCTTCTCCAAAATGAATAAGGTCCTGCCTATCACAGGAGCACCAGCTGGGGAAAGAGATCCCTCCTTGCTTTGTGAGGCCTCAGGGACTCGAGCTGTCTGAGAAGCCTGCATAGGGGCAGACTCAGGTTCTTTGCTTGGCACTGAGCCTGGGTTCGACCCAATGGAGGATCCTACCATCTTGGGCTGGGTCACCTCAGGGGGGGCCTCCATATAGCCATCATGCTGAGTCTCCATGATACTGTATTACCATGCAGTATCATAGGTCTTCTCCAGATCAAAAAACACTGTGGTGTAGGGCTGTCTATGAAGGAAGGCCTCACAGATGATATTTTCCAGTCAGAGCAGAGCATCCAATGTGGAGTGGAACTTGCGGAAGCCACACTGTACAGAAGAAAGGTGGCCTCCACTCATCCTTAAAAAAAGGCTAATCTAACATTTACCAATTTCTCCATTAACTTACACATGCAGGAGGTTAGAGAGATTGGGTGGAAAATGGCTAGGTTATTGTGAGTCCCGACAGGACAGAGAGGGCTTTGATAGCCTCAAGACACGGCCAGATTGCATTATACCAAGCTCGGAGGCACCAGCTTTTTTTTTTTTGTAAGATGTCTGCAGTAATTGTGACCACACAAGTAGCAGCCGGTAGAACTATCCCCGGAGGTAAAACGTGAGGCCTTTTCTTTTTTGTAGTTGGATCCAGTGTGTTTGTTAGGCCTCTTTTATAGGATTGCATATCAGTTTTGTTTGCTCATTTATCTCTTTTTGTTTCTTATTTGTCTTTTTGGTTGCTCGTTCATTTAGTTATATTTAGATAAATTATTGATTGGTGATAGGATTATTTTTGTATATATATGTATATATATATATATATATATATATATATATATATATATATATATATATATATATATATATATATATATATATATATATATATATATATATATATATATATCAAGATCTCAAGTATATTTAGCCCCATATCCTTGTAAATAATTACCCCATATTTTTTGTAATTTTAGTGAATAGAGGACTGTATACCCAATTGTTTCATTCTCCCTCAGGTTTTCACGGCCAATTTAGTGTAGGAAGCGAGTTGGATCAATTGGGAGTTTAGGGTAGATTTTCGGCCCGCTACAGTCCCATTCTCCTGGAGAATGTGAGGGTGGTCCTGCGAGAACTTGCCCCAAATCCTTTTGATTTGCTTACACACCTCTACTGCAGGGGTTTTCCCATTAAGTGAAGAAAGGTATGCCTGCAAAGAACAGTGGCGTGCATGTTTCCAAATATACCGGAACCTAGCCCTAGCTCGACCAAATTCACTGACAGTGAAGTCATTTGGGCTGCACTTATAGCACATATATCCATAACGCTTCTATTTGAGGCCCCGTCTCACACTCAGCTAACCACCACAGGAGTGGTTGATATGCAAAACAGTCAGAGGTTCTAGGAATAGTAGTAAGTGCCACGGCAATGAAGTTGCCAGAAAAATCAACATCCTTATCCACCGACCCAAACTCCTTGACTGACAGAGAAATCAGTCATTTCCTGAAATATGGACCACCGGGGTGAGCTCTCAGGCAGCAGCAACCCAGAAAATGATATTTGAATGGGGAAGTGATCACTACCATGGAGGTCATCGACTACCTACCCCCCCCCCCCTTAAAAAAATAGGCTGTGCATCCAGAGAGCACACAGATAGATCAAGACTTGAAACTGAAGCGGTTTTCGTACAATGATGTGTAAACTCATCCACATTTAGGACACCTATCTCCATCTTGTCAATCAGGTCAGCAAGGACTTGACCCATGGGATTGATATAGTAGTCTTCCCAGAGGGGGTATCTACTGTTCAAATCCCCAAGCAAGAGAAAGGGCCTCAGCAACCGTACTACACGCAGCGGAAGTTCCCCCGGGTCGAAGTCAGATGAGAGTCGAGTGTATGCAGAAAAAAACTATACTTCTTATCCAGGTGCAGCTGCACAGCAACTGCCTGAGAGGAGATATCTAAAGCAAACAGAAGAATGGAGACACCATGCCAGGTGTAAATGGCTCATCCTCGTTTCTGCTCCATATTCCGTGGTGGGGGGGTTGAAAAACCTTTATAACCCGGGAGGGTGGACAGGGTAGACAGAGAGCAAAAGCCCAGCATGATCTCCGGCAAAAAAGATAGCTAAGGTTAAATGGAAGGAGTTGAGCCTCCATGTCTCCTCTCAGTTTGCCCAGAGTCTGTGGCAATTCCATCAAAGGAATATGCTCTCCAGGCATAGCTCAGAGGAGACCCTCACAGGAATGACTATGATTCCTGGAGGCAGAACTCCAGGTACTGTTGGCCGGACGGGGGAAGTTAGGCTCGCCATGAGTCTTTTTGTCCCTCCACCTCGAAACCTTAGGCAGGTGGGGTAGGGTTCCCTCCTTTGGAGGGTCCACTGTCCTCAAGCCACCAGGCCTACGTCTGGGCATGAGCATAGGAGACAAAGCTCCTTTAGTGCTGTCTTTTCGGGGAGCAGCTTTAGGAATGCCGAAAGATGGCCTCACGTCCAACTTCAGGGGTGTTGCCTCTTGTGGAGGCCTGCAACCATTTTATCCTTACAAGAAATGGTCAAGCTGTGGGAAGGGAGGGGGGGGGGAGCCCTGGTTTAAGCCAGGGCTGGGTGTGAACCCTTTGTGCCGCCAGCTGTACCAGGGAAGTGCTTGGGGTGGGTAGAACTTGAAGAAAGGCAAGAAAATCTAATAAGAAAATAGCAACTACAACCGCCATGGAGCTACACAGTGTCCAGCAGTGGACTAAAAATTTCATGACTCTTGAGACACTGACCCACCATTACAAAAAAAGTTAACAGGGAGGCAAAGGAAAACTACCCCAAGTACTTTAAAGGTGCTCATGAGGCATTTTTTTATTTTTTTTTATTAAGGGGCTATCTGGCGACTGCCGACTTAGGCATAAATTGCCGTAAACAAACAGCCTAGTTCTAGGCTACTTCAAAATAATTCAACAGGAAACAACAATAAAAAGAAATAACAATAACAAAGCAATAACAAAAACGATAACAAAAACAACAACAATAAAACCGGTTAAATGAAAGGGAGAAGGCCGGCCTCTCCCAAAAAGTCAATAAGTCCACCAGTCATGGTGCACGCACTCGTCCCGAGTACAAGGGACAGGCGGTAGCGACCCCGCCCATCCCGGTACCGAGACAGGTATCGTGCGCGAAGATCACCCAGACTGGGACATTCGACAAGAATATGCTGAACAGTCTGGGGGACGACGCAGTCGTTGCAATAGGACGCATGCGAGCGCTCCATCAAGTAGCGATGCGTCACACGAGTGTGTCCGATTCGAAGACGACAGAAAGAAACCTGAAGCCGCCGCGGCATTGGGGGATAGATCCATGGGAACAGTCGCGGCGCAATGGCACGCAACTTTAAGTTCCCTTCGACCGTCTCCCATCTTCTTTGCCAAGCAGTCCGAAGAGCTGCCCGTATTCCTGCCATGTAGTCGGTGTGAGGAAGAGCGAAACGCTGGTCCGGTCGCAGAGTCCTCGCGGACTCTTTGGCGCCCTCATCGGCTCGCTCATTCCCCGCAATTCCTACATGTCCAGGAATCCAGCAGAAGATAATCTCGACATCTGCCCGGCTCGCCAAAACCGTGGCGTCACGGATATCGCGAACCAGGGGATGCGGAGATTCCAATGCCCCGAGAGCACTCAGGGCGCTTTGTGAGTCGCTATAGATCACGATCCGGTCTCCGAACCGGGCACGTCGCGTAATCTCCCGTACCGAGTGGTGTATTGCCACCAGCTCGGCCGTGAAGACAGACGCAGCGCCTGGTAGAGCCCCGCTGACTTCAAACAGAGGGGATACGGCGTGGAAGCCGACCCCCTCTTGGGACTTGGAGCCATCCGTATACACTGGCACGGTTCCAGCGTGACACGATGTGTGCTCCAAAAAGGTCGAACGCAATACTCCCGGCGCAGTACAAGCTTTGGGAGCAGAGGCGTGGCGACAAATAGCCAAATGTGGTACCCTCCAGGGTGGCGTCCTGGGCAAAACCAGGGGCGCCACCGGCCCGAGAGCTATATCTACCTCTCGAAGCAGTTTCCTGGCCCTAAACCCAAAAGGCTTAGGGTATGACTAGCGTCTCTCGACGGCATAGGCACCATCGAGATCAGCTGCGGATGCAGTGAGAGCTGTTGGCGACTGAGGGAGGTGCCGGGCTCGCGCGTACAGTCGAGTGATACACTGCACGCGGCGCAGAGCGAGTGCCATCTCCCCAGCATCGACCAACAGGCTCTCAATGGGGGAAGTGCGGAAGGCACCGGTCGCAAGGCGAAGGCCGGTGTGGTGGATCGAATCCACCTTCCGCAATAAACGCTCGGCTGCGGATGCATAAAACTCGCATCCGTAGTCGAGCTTCGAGCGAACAAAGGATCGATAAAAAAGTAAGGCGGTAGCCCTATCAGCGCCCCAAGCGCTGAACGTCACGGAACGGAGAATGTCCATGGCGCGGGTACAAGAGACCCTAAGGCTGCGAATATGAGCCTCCCAGGTGAGGCGTCGGTCGAATACAAGACCAAGGAAACGGTGCGACTCAACCACATCCAGGCGCACCCCATTAAGAAACAAATCTGGGTCGGGGTGAAGCCGTGGATGGCGGCAGAAGTGCACCACCTTAGTCTTGACCAAAGAAAACCGAAACCTGTGCGCTTCGGCATTGCGAGAGACGTGGTTCAATGCCTGTTGGAGTCGACGCTCCAGAGTTGGCATTTGGGCCGCGCCAAAAGAGATCGAAAGGTCGTCCACGTAGAGCGTAGCGAGAACATCTTCCGGCAGCACCGAGGTGATGCCGTTGATGCTCAGGGCAAAGAGTGTGACACTGAGGACATTTCCCTGCGGGACACCCTCCTCCTGCTCCTTTGGGCCGGAGAGGGCTCCCCCCACCCGTACGCGGAATCGACGATCTCGCAAAAATTCAGATATAAACATTGGAAGGCGTCCCCTCGCCCCCATCGTGTGGAGAGTCTCCATGATACCGTATCGACATGCGGTATCATAGGCCTTCTCCAGATCGAAAAACACCGTGGCGTAGTGCTGTCTACGAAGTAAAGCCTCGCAAACGGCATTTTCCAGTCGGAGCAGAGCATCCGACGTGGAGTGGAACTTGCGGAAGCCGCACTGTGCGGAAGACAGATGGCCTCCGCTGTCCAGGAAAAAGGCTAATCTAACATTTACCAATCTCTCCATCAACTTGCACACGCAAGAGGTTAGAGAGATTGGGCGGAAACCGGTCGGAGTAGAGTGATCTCTCCCCGGTTTGCGAAAGGCAAGCACAGTAGCGATTCGCCAGGAGTCTGGGAGAAGACCTTTCACCCAGATCCTGTTGAACAAATCTAACAGAAAGGCGATGTCTCGCTCACCTAGATGTCGAAGCATGGCGTACGGGACATCGTCCAGACCGTGGGCGGTGTCCGCGCACGAAGCGAGAGCGGAACGCAACTCGCTTACAGTAAACTTGTCGTTGAAGGGTTCTCCGCCTCTGGAGTAAAAGTCCAGCCGGCGGCCTTCCGTGACATCACGACGTGCATTGAATGCTGGCGGAGCAGCATCACGGCTAGAGAATGCAGAAAAAGCGGTCGCGAAGGATTCCGCCACGGACGCGGGGTCCGAGATTGCGGTCCCATTCTCCTGGAGAACGGGAGGGGGGTCCTGCGAGAACTTGCCCCGAATCCTTTTGACTCACTTCCACACCTCAGCTAAAGGGGTCTTCCCGTTAAGTGAAGACACGTATGCCCGCCAAGAAGAGCGGCGGGCGTGCTTCGAAATATACCGGAACCTAGCCCTAGCCCGACGAAATTCAGCGACAGTGAAATCGTTCGGGCGGCGCTTATAGCGCATGTAGGCATAACGCTTCTGTTTGAGGGCCGTCTCACACTCGGCCGACCACCATGGGAGTGGTCGGCGTGCAAAACGGCCAGACGTCCTAGGAATAGTAGTCAGACCCACGGCGATGAGGTTGCCGGAGAAGAACTCAACCGCCTCATCTACCGACCTAAACTCCTCGACTGAGATAGAGAATTCAGTCATTTCCTGAAATGCAGGCCACCGCGCCCGCGCCAAGCACCACCGAGGTGGTCTCTCAGGCGGCAGTTGCCCTGAAAATGATATTTGAATGGGAAAGTGATCACTACCATGGAGGTCATCGACCACCCCCCAATCAAAGTCAGGCTGTGCATCCGAAGAGCACAAAGATAGGTCAAGGCAAGAAAATGAAGCGGTTCTCGGACAGTGATGCGTAAACTCATCAACGTTTAGGACACCCATCTCAAGCTCTTCGATCAGATCGGCAAGGACTTGTCCCCTGGGATTTATAGAGTAATCTTCCCAGAGAAGATGCCTGCCGTTCAGATCTCCAAGCAAGAGATAGGGCCTCGGCAACCGTGCCACGACGCGGCGGAAGTCCCCCGCGTCGAAGTCAGCTGACGGTGGAATGTACGCAGAAATGATAGTATACCTCCTATCCAGGTGCAGCTGCACAGCCACTGCCTGAAAGGAGGTATCTAAAGAGAAAGGAAGAACGGAGACATCATGCCGGGTGTAAACCGCGCATCCCCCAGCCCGGCCATCCCGCGGTGGTGGGGTCGCAAGACCCTTGTATCCCGGGAGGGCGGGCAGGGGGCACGCGCCTAGCATGGTCTCCTGTAAAAAAATAGCTAACGGGGAGCGGGACGAGACGAGCCACCGCAGCTCCTCCCAGTTTGCCCGGAGTCCACGGCAATTCCATTGAAGGAATATGCCCTCCAGGCCTAGCTCGGAGGAGACGCGGGGGTCCTCCTCGAACTGAAGACCCTCACGGGAATGGCCGTACGCTTCCCGGGGGCAGAACCCCGGGCGCTGTTGGCCGGACAAAGCGCTGGAGGCGCTGTCGCCTTCGAGGACTTATTGGGGGAGGTTGGGCTCGCCATGCGAGTCTTTTCCTCCCTCCGCCTCGAAACCTTAGGCGGGCGGTGCGGCTTCGGAGGCGGGGGGCCCTCTTTTCGAGGAACCACCGTCTCCGAACCACTCGCTCCACCTCGGGGCGTGGGCGAAGGAGCCGAAGCTCCTTTGTTGCTGTCCTCCTTTCGGGGGACAGCTTTAGGAACTCCCGAAGATGGCCTAGCTACCATCTTCAGGGGTGTTGCCTCCTGTGAGTCTAACGACTCGGTGGAGGCGCGTGGCCGTTTCGCCTTGCGGGAAACGGTCACGCTGGGGGAAGAGGGGGGAGCCCTGGTTTTAGCCGGGGCTGGGTATGAACCCTTTTTGCAGCCAGCTTTACCAGGGGAGCGCCGGGGTTGGGTAGAGCCCGCAGAAGGGCTCTGAAACAACCGTGCTCGTTGGCCTGGATGGGCCAGGAGCAGAGGGTGCCTTTCTAGCTACTGAGGCATATGATGTCCCAGGCAGAGCCGGGTACGCGAGGACCAAGTCCTTAGCCTCGCGGAATGAGTCTATCCTGGGCCTGAACGGCCAGGATTTCTTTCTCCAGGAGATATGCACCACATTGCTTCGAAGACGCAGGGTGCGGCTCTCCGCAATTGACACACACGATTTGGACTTATCGTGTGCGACCTTGGAGCAATTTACACATACTTCGGGTGACCCCGACTTTGCACGTCTACATGAGCGATTCGTATGGCCGAAGCGGTGACAGTAATAGCACCGCCGCGGAAGTGGCACGAATGCCTTCACGCGGTAGCGGTAGCAACCGGCACGCACCGACTCAGGGAGCTTGTCACAGTCGAACGTGACGAAGAGTGTAGGGGTGGGTCTCGAGGCCCCTCCCTGTTTTCTCATCACACGTTCGACTTTGACCGCCCCATGGTCGGCCAGCTCTAGGGTGATGTCCTCAATGGAGTAGTCAACGAGTTCCCTCGCATAAACTACTCCTTTTACAAAGTTCATGGTAGAGTGCGGCGTCACACTCACCGGGGTGCCATGAAGTGTCCGAAGAGCAATTATCTTGGCCGCCTCGGCGGGATTCGCCAGAAGGCGGCCGTCCGAGAAACGGGTCACCTTCGGCTCTCTACCAATTGCACTAGCTAATCCTCTCCTCTGATGGATCATGTTGCCCTTGGACAACATGGTGCCATCAGTGGAGCGAATAACGAGGAAGGGTTTGAAGCCAGCGGGCTCGAAAACGCCAGGTAACCTCTGAATGAGGGGCCCCGATGTCATCGAGGCTCCGCCCTGTGCACTCTTGGTCTTAGTCAGGGGCTCCGCACACGGGAGGGTAGAGGGGCTGGATGTGCCGATCTTGGCTTGGTCACCTACCAAAGTGGCAGCAGACCTATCCGTCCCCGCAGCCCCCGCGGATGGAGAGGAGCCCCGAGTCTTCTTTGTCTTTTTCTTTTTTGGAGAGGAGGGCGGGGAATGAACCCGCTTCTCACCTCCGCTGGCAGAAGCCCCCATGCCAGATGAGCCGGCCTCAGCAAGGTCCCTCTCCGAAATGGAGAAGGTCCTGGTAGTCATGGGGGCACCTGTCGGAGGAGATCCCTCCCCTCCTTGTATTGCCTCGGAGCCCTCAGCCGTTTGAGGGGGACCTTGCATAGGGGCGGACTCGGGTTCGGTGCTTGGCGCCGAGCCCGGATTCCCCCCCATGGAAGGCCCTACCGTCCGAGGCTGTGTCTCCACAAGGACCATGTCTATCACAGGAGGGGCCTCCAGTTGGCCATCCCCTCCCAGGACATCGCAGGTCCCCTTGGCAGCGTCAAGAGTCATTTGTGGGGAGGCACAAGCCTTAACCCCGGCAAGGTTTAATATCCTTGCCAGCAGGTCTTTTGAGGGAAGCGACCGAAGGGGCCTGGCTTCCCTCTCCCCCCTAAGGGGGTTTGCCCTACCGAGCCGCTTACAAGAGGGGCGGTCGGCAATGGGCTGCCTGCTGGCTTTCTTGGCAGTCCCCTTAGAAAGAAAAGGAGGGACTGCCGCTGGAAATAGGGAGGTGCCCAAAAGCACCTCCAGAGAAGGGAGTGAGGGGAAGTCCCCTACACCCGTAGGCGTAGGAGAGGAGTAAGCCTCCTCTCCGGTTGAAGAAGTATGGAGGGTCCCCTGCGCAAGCACAAGGAGGGGGCCTCCATTTTTTTGGTGGAGCCGCCCGAGGGCGGCTCTGTTGTTCTTGGGGAAATTGGGGGTTGGGGTTTTTTTTTTTTTTGTCATACATGGGCATAGTGACCCTCTTATTTACACGGGACGCAACAGCTCACCACCTCTCACAGTTGCCCGCACTGCAAGAGGTGCTTGCAGGCCCGGCAGAGCCAGGCGCCGCCATTTGGGGCCACCCCTCCCTCCTGGTGGCCTGGCAGTCCATCGCCATGGCGGCTCCACCTTAGACACGGCGTAAAAATGATAGATTTTGAATACGAGAGGAAAAGGGATGTGAGGAAGGTATGGGTAGGGATGAAGCAGGTAGTTAAAAACCAGCCACCCCAGACCGGAGCTCAGGGGTTAGGGAACATTGTCCCCCACCCCCTCAGCCCCGATGCGGGATGGTTGGCTGAAAGGAAGGTCAGCATCTACCCTGTGAAATTAGAGGCTGACCAGAGAAAGTTGTGGGAGAGGTTGTGTGAAAAGAGAGGAAACAAGTGTTTTGAAGGAAGGAAGAGAGGCTAAGCTGGGGCCGGACGGGGTGCTGAGTCCCGTCAGCACGGCAGCCAGGATGGCAAATCGCCGCGCCCCTTACGGGGTGCTCATGAGGCAGGTGGACAGTGAGCCATGTATAGCAGCACCAGAATTAAAGGAAAAGAATCATGTGTTATTGGCTGATACGTCTATGAGAACCATATACCACTGGCTCCACAACCTGAAATTCTCTCACCACACTGCTCACAAGAAACCAGTTGTCCCCTTTAAGCAAAGACAAAATAGGGTTGCTTTTTACCAGAAATATTTTGAGTGGGATGAGGCTAAGTGGCAAAAAGTGTTGTGGAGTGATGAGGCTACATTCAGTGTGACTGGGAATCAAGGTGGAAAAGTGTGTCAGCAGCTGGGAAGTGATCCTTTTGATACAAAATTCCCCCAAGGGACTGTTAAATTTCCAGATAAATTAATGGTCTGGGGTGCTTTTGGTTAGCACGGTGTGGGGAGATTAGTAATACTTTTTACCTAGGTCTTGTTCTTATATTCTACCTTGTCATCCTTTTCTTTTGCTTAGTATAAATTAATGGTCTTGTCTTTATATTCTGTCTTATCCTTTTCCTTTGCTTAGTATATATGAAATGAGTGAAATAATTGGCTAAATTGTATAATTTTTTTTTTCTCAAAGAAATAACACAGTTCAACTATAATCAGGCCTCTTTTGTCCAGGAGAGCCTTACATAGGTAAATACTCAATAATAAAAAGGACAAGTTTTATGCCAACTCTAGGCATAAAACTTTGCCTATAACCCTGTCAGTAGAGAAGAATTCTAGATACCTCTCCCATGCTTTATGATTATTATTTACTTGAAAACTAGGAAACAAAAACCAAAGGGAATCCTTAATGTAAAGTTATGTGATGAGAGATGTCAAGAAAAGGGTGAAGTTAGGGAATTATAAATTTGAAAAAGTGTAGTTTACTGAGGAGACTACTTAGTATCCTTTACAAGTGCATGTCACATGTTACCTGGGGAGCCATAAGCCACCTGACGATCGTAGGATTGCATGACCTCCCAGCTCTAAATTCATTCCTACTTTAGAATATAAAAATGATCTTTTCAGAGCTACTATTAGACTGGGATTTATTTATAGAAAATTAATTGAATTTTCTAAGAGAGAATATAATCTGTGGCAAATATATATCCTACACAAAGCAAACTTACTTTATTAAAGCCTGTTTCTTATTGACATTTGGAGTTTTGGGCCTGATTCCTCGGAACCTAACAGTTTCCACCTGTTAAATGATGAAAATGTAAACATTTACAAAGTTAAAAAAAATCTCTAAACTTTATTTTATTGAAAAAAAAAGAAAGGAATATAGAAAAACAAGAATTTTATTTAGCTTAGAGAAAATGGATACAATGAAAGAAAAAATAATGGTAAAAGTGATTTTGAGGGAAATCAAAGCCGAATTAAACATAATGCTGGAGCTAAGGTAGGGATCTTCACAAATTTTTTTTTTTTTTTTTAAGAGCTCATCTGGCGACTGCCTACATGGGCATTAGTCGCCGTATTAAAACTGGCCTAGTTCTAGGCTACTTTAAAATAAAATTAAATGAAGAAAAAAAACAACAACAAAAAACAAACTCTGCTTAAATAATAGGGAGAAGGCCAGCCTCCCCCAAAAAGTCAATAAGTCCACCAGTCAATGTGCACACACTCATCCCGAGTACAAGGGACAGGCGGTAGCGACCCCGCCCATCCCGGTACCGTGACAGGTGTCATGCGCGAAGATCACCCAGACTGGGACATTCGACAAGAATGTGCCGAACAGTCTGGGGAACGACGCAGTCGTTGCAATAGGGCGCAGGCGAGCGCTCCATCACACGAGTGTGGCCGATTCGGAGACGACAGAAAGCAACCTGAAGCTGCCGCAGCATTGGGGGATAGGTCCATGGGAACTTTAAGTTCCTTTCGACCATTTCCCATCTTCTTTGCCAAGCAGTCCGAAGAGCTGCCCGTATTCCTGCCATGTAGTCAGTGTAAGGAAGAGCGAAACGCTGGTCCGGTCGCAGAGTCCTCGCGGACTCTTTGGCGCCCTCATTCCCCGCAATTCCTACATGTCCAGGAATCCAGCAGAAGATAATCTCGACATCTGCTCGGCTCGCCAAAACCATGGCGTCACGGATTTCGCGAACCAGGGGATGCGGAGATTCCAATGCCCCGAGAGCACTCAGGGCGCTTTGTGAGTCGCTATAGATCACGATCCGGTCTCCGAACCGGGCACGTCGCGTAATCTCCCGTACCGAGTGGTGTATTGCCACCAGCTCGGCCGTGAAGACAGACGCAGCGCCTGGTAGAGCCCCGCTGACTTCAAACAGAGGGGATACGGCGTGGAAGCCGACCCCCTCTTGGGACTTGGAGCCATCCGTATACACTGGCACGGTTCCAGCGTGACACGATGTGTGCTCCAAAAAGGTCGAACGCAATACTCCCGGCGCAGTACAAGCTTTGAGAGCAGAGGCGTGGCGACAAATAGCCAAATGTGGTACCGTCCAGGGTGGCGTCCTGGGCAAAACCAGGGGCGCCACCGGCCCGAGAGCTATATTTACCTCTCGAAGCAGTTTCCTGGCCCTAAACCCAAAAGGCTTAGGGTATGACTAGCGTCTCTCGACGGCATAGGCACCATCGAGATCAGCTGCGGATGCAGTGAGAGCTGTTGGCGACTGAGGGAGGTGCCGGGCTCGCGCGTACAGTCGAGTGATACACTGCACGCGGCGCAGAGCGAGTGCCATCTCCCCAGCATCGACCAACAGGCTCTCAATGGGGAAAGTGCGGAAGGCACCGGTCGCAAGGCGAAGGCCGGTGTGGTGGATCGAATCCACCTTCCGCAATAAACGCTCGGCTGCGGATGCATAAAACTCGCATCCGTAGTCGAGCTTCGAGCGAACAAAGGATCGATAAAAAAGTAAGGCAGTAGCCCTATCAGCGCCCCAAGCGCTGAACGTCACGGAACGGAGAATGTCCATGGCGCGGGTACAAGAGACCCTAAGGCTGCGAATATGAGCCTCCCAGGTGAGGCGTCGGTCGAATACAAGACCAAGGAAACGGTGCGACTCAACCACATCCAGGCGCACCCCATTAAGAAACAAATCTGGGTCGGGGTGAAGCCGTGGATGGCGGCAGAAGTGCACCACCTTAGTCTTGGCCAAAGAAAACCGAAACCTGTGCGCTTCGGCATAGCGAGAGACGCGGTTCAATGCCTGTTGGAGTCGACGCTCCAGAGTTGGCATCTGGGCCGCGCCAAAAGAGATCGAAAGGTCGTCCACGTAGAGCGTAGCGAGAACATCTTCCGGCAGCACCGAGGTGATGCCGTTGATGCTCAGGGCAAAGAGTGTGACACTGAGGACACTTCCCTGCGGGACACCCTCTTCCTGCTCCTTTGGGCCGGAGAGGGCTCCCCCCACCCGTACAAGGAATCGTCGATCTCGCAAAAATTCAGATATAAACATTGGGAGGCGTCCCCTCGCCCCCATCGTGTGGAGAGTCTCCATGATACCGTATCGCCATGCGGTATCATAGGCCTTCTCCAGATAAAAAAAACACCGTGGCGTAGTGCTGTCTACGAAGGAAAGCCTCGCAGACGGCATTTTCCAGTCGGAGCAGAGCATCCGACGTGGAGTGGAACTTACGGAAGCCGCACTGTGCAGAAGACAGATGGCCTCCACTGTCCAGGAAATAGGCTAATCTAACATTTACCAATTTCTCCATCAACTTGCACACGCAAGAGGTTAGAGATATTGGGCGGAAACCGGTCGGAGTAGAGTGATCTCTCCCCGGCTTGCGAAAGGCGAGCACAGTAGCGATTCGCCAGGAGTCTGGGAGGAGACCTTCCACCCAGATCCTGTTGAACAAATCTAACAGAAAGGCCATGCCAAGCTCACCCAGGTGTCGAAGCATGGCGTAAGGAACATCGTCCGGACCATGGGCGGTGTCCGCGCACGAAGCGAGAGCGGAACGCAACTCACTCACAGTAAACTTGTCGTTGAAGGGTTCTCCGCCTCTGGAGGTAAAGTCCAGCTGGCGGCCTTCCGCGACATCACGACGTGCATTGAATGCTGGCGGAGCTGCATCACGGCTAGAGAATGCGGAAAAAGCGGTCGCTAAGGATTCCGCCACGGACGCGGGGTCCGAGATTGCGGTCCCATTCTCCTGGAGAACGGGAGGGGGGTCCTGCGAGAACTTGCCCCGAATCCTTTTGACTCGCTTCCACACCTAAGCTAAAGGGGTCATCCCGTTAAGTGAAGACACGTATCCCCGCCAAGAAGAGCGGCGGGCGTGCTTCGAAATATACCGGAACCTAGCCCTAGCCCGACGAAATTCAGCGACAGTGAAATCGTTCGGGCGGCGCTTATAGCGCATGTAGGCATAACGCTTCTGTTTGAGGGCCGTCTCACACTCGGCCGACCACCATGGGAGTGGTCGGCGTGCAAAACGGCCAGACGTCCTAGGAATAGTAGTCAGGCCCACGGCGATGAGGTTGCCGGAGAAGAACTCAACGGCCTCATCTACCGACCTAAACTCCTCGACTGAGATAGAGAATTCAGTCATTTCCTGAAATGCAGGCCACCGCGCCCGCGCCAAGCACCACCGAGGTGGTCTCTCAGGCGGCAGTTGCCCTGAAAATGATATTTGAATGGGAAAGTGATCACTACCATGGAGGTCATCGACCACCCCCCAATCAAAATCAGGCTGTGCATCCGAAGAGCACAAGGATAGGTCAAGGCAAGAAAATGAAGCGGTTCTCGGACAGTGATGCGTAAACTCATCCACGTTTAGGACACCCATCTCAAGCTCTTCGATCAGATCGGCAAGAACTTGTCCCCTGGGATTTATGGTGTAATCTCCCCAGAGAGGATGCCTGCCGTTCAGATCTCCAAGCAAGAGATAGGGCCTCGGCAACCGTGCCACGACGCGGCGGAAGTCCCCCGCGTCGAAGTCAGCTGACGGTGGAATGTACGCAGAAATGATAGTATACCTCCTATCCAGGTGCAGCTGCACAGCCACTGCCTGAAAGGAGGTATCTAAAGAGAAAGGAAGAACGGAGACATCATGCCGGGTGTAAACCGCGCATCCCCCAGCCCGGCCGTCCCGCGGTGGTGGGGTCGCAAGAACCTTATACCCCGGGAGGGCAGGCAGGGGGCACGCGCCTAGCATGGTCTCCGGCAAAAAAATAGCTAACGGGGAACGGGACGAGGCAGGCCTCCGCAGCTCCTCCCAGTTGGCCTGGAGTCCACGGCAATTCCATTGAAGGAATATGCCCTCCAGGCCTAGCTCGGAGGAGACGCGGGGGCCCTCCTCGAATTGAAGACCCTCACGGGAATGGCCGTACGCTTCCCGGGGGCAGAACCCCGGGCGCTGTTGGCCGGACAAAGCGCTGTCGCCTTCGAGGACTTATTGGGGGAGGTTGGGCTCGCCATGCGAGTCTTTTCCTCCCTCCGCCTTGAAACCTTAGGCGGGCGGTGCGGCTTCGGAGGCGGGGGGCCCTCTTTTCGAGGAACCACCGTCTCCGAGCCACTCGTTCCACCTCGGGGCGTGGGCGAAGGAGCCGAAGCTCCTTTGTTGCTGTCCTCCTTTCGGGGGACAGCTTTAGGAACCCCCGAAGATGGCCTAGCGACCATCTTCAGGGGTGTTGCCTCCTGTGAGTCTAAAGACTCTGTGGAGGCACGTGGCTGTTTCGCCTTGCGGGAAACGGTCACGCTGGGGGAAGAGGGGGGAGCCCTGGTTTTAGCCGGGGCTGGGTATGAGCCCTTTTTGCCGCCAGCTTTACCAGGGGAGCGCACGGGTTGGGTAGAGCCCGCAGAAGGGCTCCGAATGGGCGCGGAAACAACCTTGCTCGTTGGCCTGGATGGGCCAGGAGCAGAGGGTGCCTTTTTAACTATTGAGGCATATGATGTCACAGGCAGAGCCGGGTGCGCAAGGACCAAGTCCTTAGCCTCTCGGAATGAGAGTCGATCCTGGGCCTGAATGGCCAGGATTTCTTTCTCAAGGAGATATGCACCACATTGCTTCGAAGAAGCAAGGTGCGGCTCTCCGCAATTGACACACTTGGCAACACACGATTTGGACTTATCATGTGCGACCTTGGAGCAATTTACACAGACTTCAGGTGACTCCGACTTTGCACGTCTACATGAGCGATTCGTATGGCCAAAGCGGTGACAGTAATAGCACCGCCGCGGCAGTGGCACGAATGCATTCACGCAGGAGCGGTACCAACCAGCACGCACCGACTCAGGGAGCTTGTCACAGTCGAACGTGGCGAAGAGTGTAGGGGTGGGTCTCGAGGCCCCTCCCTGTTTTCTCAACACACGTTCGACCTTGACCGCCCCATGGTCAGCCAGCTCTAGGGTGATGTCCTCAATGGAGTAGTCAACGTGTTCCCTCGCATAAACTACTCCTTTCACAAAGTACATGGTAGAGTGCGGTGTCACACTCACCGGGGTGCTATGAAGGGTCCGAAGAGCACTTATCTTGGCCGCCTCGGCGGGATTCGCCGCATTCGCCAGAAGACTCCAGTCCGAGAAACGGGTCACCTTTGGCTCACTTCCAATTGCACTAGCTAATCCTCTCCTCTGATGGATCATGTTGCCCTTGGACAACATGGCGCCATCAGTGGAGCGAATAACGAAGCGTTTGAAGCCAGCGGGCTCAAAAACGCCAGGTAACCTCTGAATGAGGGGCCCTGATGTCATTGCGGCTCCGCCCTGTGCACTTTTGTTCTTAGTCAGGGGCTCCGCAACCGGGGGGGCAGAGGGGGCGGATGTGCCGATCTTGGCTTGGTCGCTTGCCAGAGTGGCAGCAGACCCATCTATCCCCGCAGCCCCTGCGGATGGAGAGGAGCCCCGAGTCCTTTTTGTCTTTTTCTTTTTTGGAGAGGAGGGCGGGGAATGAACCCACTTATCACCTCCGCTGGAAGAAGCCCCCAGGCCAGATGGACCGGCCTCATCCAGGTCATTCTCCGAAATGGACAAGGTCCTGGTAGTCGTGGGGGCACCGGTCGGAGGAGATCCCTCCCCTCCTTGTACTGCTTCGGAAACCACAGCCGTTTGAGGAGGACCTTGCATCAGGGCGGATTCGGGTTCAGTGCTTGGCGCAGAGCCAGGTTTTGCCCCCATGGAAGGCCCTACCATCTGAGGCTGAGGTTCCTCAAGGACCATGTCTATCCCAGGGGGGGCCTCCAGTTGGCCATCTCCCCCCCCCCCAAGACATCGCAGGTCCCGTTGGCAGTATCATCACTAGTCTTCTGTTGGGAGGCATGGGCCTTGACCCCGGCAAGGTTCAATATTCTTGCCAGCAGGTCTTTTGAGGGAAGTGACCGAAGGGGCCTGGCTTCCCTCTCCCCCCTAAGGGGGTTTGCCCTACCAAGCCGCTTCGATGTGAAGCGGCTGGCTAAGGGCTGCCTGCTGGCTTTTTTGGCAGTCCCCTTGAAAAGAACAGAGGGGACTGCCGCTGGTAAAAGGGAGGCGCCCGAAAGCACCTCCAGAGAAGGGGGTGAGTCCCCTACACCCGTAAGCGAAGGAGAGGAGTAAGCCTCCTCTCCGGTTAGAGATTTATGGAGGGTCCCCTGAGCAAGCACAGGGATGGGGGACCTCCATTTTTTTTGCTGGAGCTGCCCAAGGGTGGCTCCGTCGATGTTATAGGGAAAGTTGGGAGTTGGGTTTTTTTTTGGTACTCATCATTGGGCATGGTGACCCTCTTTTTTACATGGGATGCAATCGTGCATCACCTCTCGCAGTAGCCTGCACTGCGAGAGGTGCTTACAAGCCTGGCAGAGCCAGGCGCCGCCATTTGGGACCACCCCTAAAGGCCTGGCAGTCCATCGGCATGGCAGCTCCACCTTAGACACCGTGTAAAACAGATAGATTTTGAAGAGGAGAGGAAAAGGGATGTGAGGAAGGTATGGGTGGGGATGAAGCAGGTTGTTAAAAACCAACCACCCCAGACTGGAGCTCAGGGGTTAGGGAATATTGGCCCCTCCCCCCCCAGCCCCGATCTAGGATGGTTGGCCGAGAAGGTCAGCATCTACCCTGTGAAATTAGAGGCTGACCAGAGAAAGTTGTGGGAGAGGTTGTATGAAATGAGAGGAAACAAGTGTTTTGAAGGAAGGAAGAGAGGCTAAGCTGGGGCCGGACGGGGTGCTGAGTCCCGTCAGCACGGAGGCCAGGATGGCAAATCGCCGCGCCCCTTATGGGGCGTAGGAGAAGGAAAGGAGTAAGCCTCCTCTCCGGTTAGAGAAATATGGAGGGTCCCCTCTGTAAGCACAGGGAGGGGGGACCTCCATTTTTTCGACGGAGCCGCCAGGGCGGCTCCCTTGATGAGCAAGGGGAAGTTGAGGGTTGTTTTGTTTTTTTTAGGTTGTGCATCATTGGGCATGGTGACCCTATTTGTTCTACAGGAAGCAATAGTTCATCACCTCTTGCAGTTGCCCGCACTGCAAGAGGTGCTTACAGGCCTGGCAGAGCCAGGCGCCACCATTTGGGACCACCCCTCCTGCCTGGTGGCCTGGCAGTCCATCGGCATGGCGGCTCCACCTTGAACACGGCATAAAATTGGTACAATGTGAACAGGAGAGGAAAATGAATGTGAGGAAGGTATGGGTGGGGATGAAGCAGGTTGTTAAAAACCAGCCACCCCAGAGCAGAGCTCAGGGTTAGGGAACATTGTCCCCTTCCCCCTCAGCCCCGATCCAGGACAGTTGGCTGAAAAGGTCAGCATCTACCCTGTGAAATTAGAGGCTGACCAGAGAAAGTTGTGGGAGAGGTTGTATGAAAAGCAATGAGGTAGGGGAGAAATACAGGCTATCTGAAAGAAGGAAGAGAGGCTAAGCTGGGGCTGGACAGGGCGCTGGATCCCGTCAGCACGGCGGCCAGGTTGGCAAATCGCTGCGCCCCTTACAGGGGGTAAAAAAGATGGAGTGGGCATACCAGCTCCCATTTAACTTGACAAACCTTGGATTGATGAGGTGCATGGGCAAAGCCCAGGGAATAATACTGTCTCTTACCACTCAAAGGGGCTTGTGGTGGTTCAAGTGACCAAGGAGGGGGTAGCAATTAAGTAAAACAAATACACATCAAATCACATACTTGTATACAGAATTATAAAGTAAAGGCCAGAAACTATTAAAATATAAATTGGGGAAATAGGAATAAATAATCCATACCTTAATGGCTGGGCCCAGGATTTGGGGGTTTGAAATAGAATTTAGGTAAAAGGTAATTAGAAAAGAATGAAAATTTAAAAAAGACCAAAGAAAGAGCAATCAATAGTGAGGGAGTTGAATTTTAAAGTGATCAACATATGAATTTTATTTTAAATTGCACTGATTTTATCTTGTGACAGCCTACAAGGGTAGAGCCATGGGAAGCATAAATATAGGCCTATCTTCAGGCTAATTTAAAATAAAATAAAAAGGAAACAAGGAATAATAACAGGAGGAATAAAAATAAAGACAATACAGAGATCAACAGAAAAGATAGAACCACAAGAGTGAACTAAAAATTACAAATTCATAATTAAAAATTTAAATAGTATGGAGGAAACATTCCTCCTCCAAAACCTATTACACCACAGTCTGGTATACACCAGCCCTAGACCATATGAAAACTTAAAAGATAGCAGTTCATAATGAATTTCAAGCCAAGCACAATATCAACATATTTATCTATAACTTAAAAATTACTTACTGGTCCATATTGTGTGAAAAACTTTTTTACAGTTTTTCTTTTAGTATTGATACTTATATTGCCCACAAAAATGGTCCGTGCTTCTAATTCAGGATGTTTAGTAGGCAGCGATTTTTTTTTCCGCCTTTCGATATTTTGTTTCTTCTTTTTTTTAGCGAGGTGTGAGGCAAATGTGTCTTTTTTATCATTCTTTTCATTATAATCATGAAAACTTTCAGTCAACTTATTAAAAGCATATTTATTTTTTATTACATTAAAAGGTTGAGATAATGTAGCCTTTTCAGTTTTGTTTAATTCATTGATTTTTTCATAATAGTAATAATCATTCACATCACTTCTTTCTCTGAGATCTTCAACAATATCCTCTTGATCTTCATCTTCTATTAGGTAATGATCGAGCGCACTAGCATAATTATGTGGTGGAGAGGCCATATTAATTCAATATTTCCTGTTATTCAAATGAGTTTTTATATTAATCATATAATAATAAACATATCAAATTTAATTCTTAAAAAAATAGATACATGCAGTACACTGCTTCCCCCTTTTAGGCGTATAATGAATGTGTGTATCAATAAGCAAATTGATCAATTATCATTTGCAAATCAATTGGCTGATTATTTAAATTGAGTTTCCCAACTTACTTATCCATTTAGCATCTTCTGTCTCTCATTTATGAGATAAGACGTTTGATGATGGAGTTCCAGTGGTCTCTATCCCAACTATATGTGTTAAAGTATATGCGGAACTATTATCTATATGCAACATCATTACAGTAAAACATAGGTGACCTATTTTTATTAAGGTATAAATAGTATCTATATAGCAAATAATAAAAGTGGGCTCTTATGACAAAGTTACAAATGTGATAAAAATATTCATTCCCATATTTTTCAAGATATAATAACTGGTTAATAAGCAATTTGGGACAAGAGGAGATCAATAATTTTTGTCATTTTGATAAATAACCATGATTCAAGTAATGACAAATCAACCAAATTTCCATAGTCATATTAAAAAGAATATCTGCATTTATTTGCTGGATAAAACTTTATATACATTCTTGTTACAGGGAAGGAGTCGAGAGCAAAAAAAAAATTCTTTCTAATTTAAGGTGGCTCACACTGTCAATTATTATGGGCTGAATAAAGTATTAGTAAACTAGGGAGGGGGGAGTTAATGGTAAGGCTTTTATCACTGATCTGGACTCATTTAAGATGCCTTTATTCAAACTTCCAATCAAACCATGTCATATCACTTCCTCTCTTAAGGCACTGAATCTATAAAACAAAGCAACAGGTTCTGAGATTTTTGAAATGTACCTTACTTCATCATCTTAGATTTTTATGAAATTTCCCATGCAAACTTTTTTAGGCCCCCAAGAGACAGCTATATCAAAAAATAATTAAATTAAGGAAAATAAAGACAAGGAAAGATACCTGTTCAGTTGCCTAGTTGAATTTTTCCCACCTATATGTAAAAAATATAGCGGAAAAAAAATCCCCAAATTGTACCATGTTTAAAAAAATAGAGAGGTCCTAGCCCAAGTGGGGAGATTCTAGGATCCTACCTACAATACTGGTCAGATGTATAGGTCTATAGTTTACTATTGAATATTTCTGGTCACCTTTATAATTAGAGGTTATATCAACTGGAGAGAACAAGTTAAATCATTATTAGAAACAAAGTCCTTATTTAATAGTTAATCTGAGGGTATATTGTCTATATACTAGTATATAAAATATACTAGGGGTATAAATCCAAATAGATCGTCTTTCTGTCTCCTTATTTGTGCATATTTTCTCCACCAAGGTTTTATTGACCCTCGATTCCAAAGACTGTAAATTTGTGGGAGATACAGAGAATCTCACCACAATGGAGTGTCTGAGAATTATTTTACAACCTTTTGAATTCATGGGATGCCACTGAAAAGGGAAAATCTGATTTAATTTAAGATGGGCATTTTAAGGATAAGATTCTCAACAATTTGCACAGCAAAGACGATTTGAATAGCACTTTGAATCATGGTCAAATATCTGGCATTAGAAGCATTGTTGGGAATATGCATTTTTACAGGGCAATTGCTATATCCACAATATATATATATATATATATATATATATATATATATATATATATATATATATATATATATATATATATGAAGTCATAGTTTCTTGTTCCCAAGGATCATGACTAGTAACCTAGTAGGAGGGAGCTTGGCTTTTTCTGTATGAACATAACAGCTTTTCAAGTCTTGAGATTTTAACTTAGATGGAATATCCTCATCAGACACACACAAAAGGTAATGAACAAAAATGGTTTCCTGTACTGAATGAAGGAAAAGTGCTAGCTCATCTTGAAATTGAACTCCACCATTAAGTAAGGGCTGTTTCACAAGCCCCAAAATATGATCTAATAGGTTTTCAAGGGAAATACATTTATTTAGCTTTGCTAAGAGTTTAATTCCTCCATGAGGTGAACTGAAAAAAAAACACTAGTGGCATAAGATGGAATGTCTGTATGACCATCCAGACCAACAGTAGGTTTTAGGATTGGTATTTCTTCAGATTTAATATCTTTATTGCAATTAAAGGCATTTTTATAAATACTTTCATTTAAATATATATATATATATATGATAATGAAATTACTGTATAGGAGCTTAAAATTTATTCATGAGACTAGTTTTGGTATGAAGTTTACCATACCCTCTTCATACTGAAACTAGTCTCATGAATAAATTCTATGATCCTCCTACAGTGGTTTCACTATCATATACCATAACTCACTATTGAGTTATGGCTTGTTGTGCTCCCAAAATCTATATTTAAACTTACCTTTTTAACTAACATTTCTCTTAATGGAACACTTTTTTTTTCTTTTATTTGCCTCAATACACTGCTTAGAAAACCTCAGTGACCTAGTTATTACTACTCCTAAGTCCTTTTCATCCTCTACTGAGTTCAGTCAATCCTCATCCATTTCATCAATAAATTCTCTAGGATAATACATTTGGGAGTCTTTTACAGACCACCAAGACAGACTGTAAATATTGACGAATTAATGCTGCGGGGAAATTAGTACAGGATATGAGGGAGATGCAGTTATTCTTGGAGACATTAATTTAAATTCTGTGGACTGGGTAAATATTTGACAGGATGAGATAGAGCACATTATAAATTTCTAGAATGTTTGGAGGAATATTTTTTGAGCCAATTTATTAATAAGTCAATGAGGGGTGCAAGTATTATAGATCTAGTACTTTCAAACAATGATTATTTGGTTTAGAAATTTATTGTTGCAGAAGCTTTAAGAAATAGTGATCATCTGATAGTTCATTTTTAACATATAAAATGAGAGAGGTAGAATATCTGAAAATGCTACACAAGCTCCAAATTTTCATATGGGGAATTATAGAAAGCTTCAAAACTTGCTAAATCGGGATGTAGAATTCAAAAGGAAAAATGCGTATGGGAAGTGGAATACTTTTAAACATGTATTAAATTTGGTACAAGAGTAATGTATCCCAATTAGGGTCATTAAGGAGAAAGGTAGGAAACCATTATGATGGAATCAGGAGATAGCTAGAAAAATTCCTCAGAAGAAAAGGGAATATTAAAAATTGCAGGTAGAATATACTTGAAATTTTAAATTATTATAGATTGACTAGTAATGAGCCAAATAGAAGTATAAAGAAAAGCAAAAGGGCATCAGAAATTAAATTAGTTCAAAATAGCACCAAAGATAAAGTTCTTTAGTTATAAGATAAATAACAAATCTAGTATGTAAAGATAAAATAGGACCTATTAAATATATGAAGGGGTTGTAAGAGAAACTGATGAGGAAATAATTGAGGTACTTAATCCCTTCTCCATGATGGATCACCTGTTTGATCCATGAGAACAATGTATTGACATGACGATGGATCATATGGGTGATCCAAATTTTCAAACAATGTTCCTCAAACTTTAAAAAGTTCATAATACTTGCAGATAAGAGTCTAATTAGTATCGTAATGGATGATGATGTGTGATGTCATAAAATTTTAACCAATGACTGAAAAACAGCTTAATCATCATTGGATGTCTACGTTTCGCCTGGGCAATGTCAGTCAGTTCTTGAGTTACCTACGTGCCAATGGTGTCTTTCAAATCTTTTATGTGTTTTTATTGTACTATAAATATTAAATAGCCATGTCTAGTGATGAGTTTAATGATAATAATACCTCTTATCATATGGAAAGTGAAAATAGTGATTCAAGTAGTGAACATACATCATTTGAAAGTGACTATGATGATCAACCAATGGAGTTAGAAGGTAGTTGGAAATACATAAACGATCTGTTTAGTGATGAAAGACAAGCATTTTAGAATGCATAAAGAAATTCAATGCACATGAAATAAGTCATATTGTGGAATGTAAAATGAGAGAGCCAAACACTTCTTTCTTGAAAATCAAACATTGAATGGTAAAATGAATAGCATAAAGTTTCATGATGTGACTGTAGATAATATGTACTTTTATACTGGCTTGTGTTATTTTGGTGAAATAAATCAGTATTGGGCCAGAAAGCCTTATGATTATGAACCAGACATTTAATTTTTTGTGCCAATTCATAAAATCCAAGCGACCTCATTTTGTAATAAAAGTTTTCATCATGTGTAACAGCGATAGTGCTTAGAGTGGTTATTGTTAGAATTTTAGTATATATTACAGCAAAGAGAGTACCACACAGTATAATTTACCTGACATTGAAGGAGTTTTTGAGTTACTAAGCAACGAAAAGATAATTGTTCATTTATCAAATTCTGTTCTAGATCAAGGAAGGCACCCATTTTTAGATAATTGGTACTCTAGATTTTGATGAGCAAAGTTTCTGCTTACTCTGAAGACCCTGATGATTGGCACTTTATATATCAACAGAGGAATTCCATACAAAATTCAAAATAAAACAAAAAAACTTGTTTCAAAGCACAAATATACAGGGATTGGACAAAATAATGGAAACATTAACCAATGCACCCATTCACACCAAAAAAGATTTAAAAACTGGTTTAAAATGCCTGATAATGATGTTGAACACATATTGGTCTCCATAATTTACAGATCTTGCTATAATGAAGTTTTTTGTGTACATTGGAGCAAAAACTAGGGGCTATATTCCCTCTAAAAAGCATCTACGAAGGAGCTAGAGCAGGTTTCAGCTGAAAGCAGTTAAATTTGTATAGATACAGCACAAAACTGTATGAATCGATTGGTCAGCATATTGAATCTATTTATACTGCTAAGGAGGAGGGGACTCAAAGTCAGTAATTTAATTAATGTTTCCATTATTTTGTCCAACCCCTGTATATGAATTATCCACAAAATAGAGGGTGGTAACTTTCCAAAACACCCAAGCATAAAAGAGTGGTTCCACAAATTCTTGCTTACTGCAGCAAAACTCTACCCACTGACCTAATGTACATAAATACATTTATAGAAAGTGTAACTAACAATAAAAAAAATGAAAAAAATAATAAAAACTATTCAAACAAATAACAGAAACAAACAAAAAAATATTAAAAGAATAAAGGAACATAAATACAACAAACGTACAAACCAAAACAATAAAAAGAAGCATACATCACGCTTGTACCCAAATATTTGAAAACATGTGAAAAGAGAGTTTATTTACAAGACCGATAATTAATAGGCTTCAGAAAAAATAAATGCTTATGATTGTTCAACACAAGTGAATGATGCACATCATAACATAACATAACATAACATAACATAACATAACATAATTACACGGATGACAAAAGCCACAAGGGCCTATCAAAGGTCATCCGCCTCCGTCAAAACCCACCCACAAAAAGCACCATCACCAGGGGAAGACAAAATCAAAGTCCCCCACAATATAATATAACGGATGACATCCCCAATTGGCCAAGGTGAAAAATGCTAAGAAAATAGTAAAACTGTAGCAAAAATCTCTAACTAAATTGTGTTGCACTAATCTTAACAATTACTGAAAATTTAAAAATCATTGTCTTAAAAAGAATATTATATTAGTTTTCTGTATATAAAAATGTTGTTCATAAGAAATGTACATTTTGGCATTTTTCACTACACACTGTTGAACTAATCAAAACTCGCAGCCCTGAAGGAATTTTGACAAGGAATAATAACGTGGAAAAAATAAATAATTATGATTGCTTAACACAAGTGAATGATGCACATCGCTGAGTGGCCAAGGTGAAAAATGCTAAGAAAATAGTAAAACTAGCAAAAATCTCTAACAAAATCAGGGGCCACTCATCTTAACAATTACCAAAAATTTAAAAATCGTTGTCTTAAAACGAATATTATACTAACTTTCTGTGTATAAAAATGTTGTTCATAAGAAATGTACATTCAAGCATTTTTTACCACAAGCTGTTGAACAACTAATCGAACCTCACAGTCCCAGTCTTGAAGGAATTTTGACAAGGAATAAATTAATTGCAAATAATCCCAGAAATGTAGGAAGCCATTGTAGTGGAATCACGAGATAGCTAGAAAAATCTCTAAGAATAAAAGAGCATATCAGAGATTACAAGGAGAAATTACAGTTGAGAATTTAAATCATTATAGGTCAACCAGAAATGAGTTAAATAAGATTATTAAGAAGTGCAAAAGGGTGGCAAAATTAATT
Organism: Ceratothoa steindachneri; assembly: GCA_963969495.1. NCBI lineage: Eukaryota > Metazoa > Arthropoda > Malacostraca > Isopoda > Cymothoidae > Ceratothoa > Ceratothoa steindachneri. Next base: position 179,627,307 of record OZ018318.1, on the reverse strand, counting down.
TAGTTCAAAATAATAATAAAGATCCAAGAAAATTCTTTAGCTATTATAGAATTAATAACAAATCTAACAGTGATAAAATGGGCCTATTAGATATGAAGAGGTTTTGAAAGAATCTGATGAGGAAATAGTAGAGGTTCTTAATAATTTTTCTTCAGTATTTACAGAAGAGAATCGAGATAGATTAATTGATGATAATTCTAGGTCAAGGAAAGTAGTGTTGAATACCATTAATGTGTACAGGGAAATAATTAAAGGTCTTATATTGAAGTTAAATACTAGTAAGTCATCTGGCCAAGACAACATTCATTCTAGGTTACTCAAAGAAGGTGTAGATAGTATTGCAGTAGCTCTTCAGAAGATATATACTAGATCACTAGAGTTTAGAGAAATACCTAATGATTGGAAATTAGCGAATATAGTGCCAATTTTTAAAAAGGGAAGTAAAGAGGACCCAAATAACTTTAGGCCGATAAGCTTAACTTCTATCATTTGTAAAATTCTTGAGAAGATAGTTAAGGGGATTTCTGACCATCTAGATTATGGTAGGTTAATAAATGATGCTCAGCATGGGTTTAGAAGAGGTAGATCGTGTTTAACAATTTTACTGAATTTTATTGATTATGTTACTAAACAATTAGATAAGGGAGAGAATGTTGATGTAATTTACTTAGATTTTAGCAAAGCTTTTGATAAGGTTCAAAATAGGAGACTAGTTCACAAATTAAAAATGCATGGGATATGTGGTAAAGATTTGAATTGGATAACTGAATGGCTGAAAGACAGGAAACAGAGTTGTGCTGAATGGGGTGAGGTCACAGTGGAGGGACGTTATCAGTGGCGTACCTCAGGGATCCATTCTAGGCCCTTTATTATTCATAGTTTATATAAATGATCTTGGGGAGGCTGTAAATAGCAAAGTGTCAATTTTTGCCAATGACACTATTGGCAGCTGTAATCAAAGAAGTTGAGGGTAGCTTTAAGGTGTAGAGTGACTTAAATAAGTTATTAGCTTGGGCTCAGAAGTGCCAGATGACTTTAAACCTTAAAAAATGAAAAGTTCTTAACATGGGAAGGGATAATAGGGAATTTTAGCTATGAAATGGATGAGCATTGGCTGAATTTAGTTGAGGATGAGAAGGACTTAGGTGTAGTAGTCACTGAAGCTTTCAAATAAGGTGCTAGGATACATTAAGAGGAATGTTAGCTACAAGAGTAAAGAGGTTATCCTTAAACTCTACAACTCGTATGTTAGGCCACATTTAGAGTACTGTATACAAGCATGGTCACATTTTAAACATGACATCAACCTGCTAGTCAGTACAGAGGAGGGAAACAAAAATAATACCTTCCCTGAAGCACCTTGAATATGAAGATAGACTGAGGCAGTGAGGGTACTAAATATGTTCTCATTTGAGAGATGATGTGTGAGGGGAGATATGATTGAGCTTTTTAAAATCTGTTCTGGGATGGATAAATTGGATTTTAGCAAGGATTTGAGTTGGAAGGTAGTAAGGTAATACTTCAGATTCGTGGCGCACGGTAGATGGCGCTGTTAGTCGGCTACAATTTTGGGCTACAGCATATCTATTATGACGTCAGACGGTAGCCTCAGATATGACCAATCACGGCGTTATATTGTTTTGTTGTTTGGGGGATTTGTAACTTTTAGTTTGTATTATTTACTAAATATCTGTGCCTCTGCTTGTTTATAGTTTTTTCTAAGTTAGGTAAGGTTTCTTGATGTCTTTTATTGTTGTTTTTTTTTGTTTTCGTATATTTTGTATTGTTACGAACGATAACAGCTTCTTACTGGCAACGTCGTAGCTTATAACTATGACCCGTTTTGCAAAAAAAAAATTTGCAGTTATGTCGTCTGCGTGCTCTACTTGTGCTTCGTCATTATTCGAATTTGGCTTTATTTTGCATAACCGCGAAAAACTTTTAGGTTATCTAGAGGCTCATAAATTAATTAAGAAAACTATAAAATGCCCAAAATGCAGTGCGAATTTACATTTTTCGGAAAATTTACTGTTTCGTTGTGATAAGTTCTATTTAAACGAAAACGGTAAACATTTTGCTGGCTATCTCGCAACCGCTCTTTTCGTGAAGAAATTTTCCAGTATCAAAGAGCGATTCCACGAATTTCTGCTAGCCATAGCAGAATTATACCCGCCCGCTTAAAGTTAGTATTGTTTGTCTTTAGGTTACGTTTTTTCTGCCAGTAAAAAGCTGCTCGTGGGGGAGTAAGCACTGCAGGGAGACCACCCTACGATGACCCTGAGTTTCAATCAATTGGGGGGGGGTCTGGGGGGCGCAGCCCCCCAGTATATACTCACATACCAAAAAATATTACGCCGATATTGTTCACATCTGACGCTACCGTCTGACGTCATAAGAGATATGCTGTAGCCCAAAATTGTAGCCGACTAACAGCGCCATCTACCGTGCGCCACGAATCTGAAGTGTTACCGGTAGTAATAGGACTAGGGGTCACCACATAAAAATTAAAAAACAGAGGTGCAGGTTGGATGTTACAAAATATTTGTTCACCAATAGAATGGTAGATTACTGGAATAGTTTGCTATCTGAGACAGTAGACAGACAGTCCAAAATTGAATGTTTTCAAACACAGATTAGATGATTATATGGGGAGGAAGGGGGTAAACTTTGGGGGTGCGGGGGGTATTCTGGACTCATTCCTGTGGATGCAGTTTTTTATTATTTTGTATTATGATTGATTTTGATCAGTCTTAATGATGATGCTTTTTGTTTATGACAGATTCCTGTGGATGGTTTTAATTGTATATTGTAAATGCATGATCTGACACAATCCTATGGATGCATTTTGTGGGTGGGTTTTGACAGATGCGGATGACCTTTGATAGGCCCTTGTGGCTTTTGTCATCCGTTAAATTATGATATGTTACAACCACATTTAGCATTCAACTTTTCCCTTCAAATCTCATATTTGGCTTTAGAATTAGGAATATTACCAGGGGTTTTTTTTAAAGTTGGGGGTCAGGTATGATTTTGAAACAAAAGAGGTTACAGGTTGTTGAGCCACCCTTTGCATCAGGATATGGCATTTATTTTCTGTGGAGGAGAAATAATTAATTAGCCTTATTCATTCCTCTTCTTCCGCAAACACTGCAAAAATTTCTTTGTTGCTCTTACCATTCCTATTCTCTTGTCATCTATATCTTTTTTTTCACACTCAGTCCATAATCCTCCCTCTCTCTACTTCCTCCCACTTTTCTCTATCCAGCTCTATCACCAATTCTTCTTTCAATTTCTTTCTCTCAAGAGTGTGACCCACACACTACACAATCAAATGTTCTATAGATTCTCTCTGCCCCAATAGGCACCACTCGCATCTGTCCTCTCCTCCATTCCATCTATATGTTCACCCCTTCACCTCCAAGGATCCAGTCCGTGCCTTGAATAGTAGCTGGCTTGCAAAAGTCCCATTATACATATCCTCAATGCAGGGCTCCCTTTTGCCTCTGTATAAGTTCAGACTTCTCTTGCCATTTATTCCTCTTCTCCAGAACCTTTTCCCTCTCTGTGTGGGTAAATGTTGCAAGTATGGGCGGATGTGATTCTAGCTTATTTTGAGGGTAGGCTCGTTGTTGGGGACAGCTCGTTGGGGAAATGGGCCTATGATGATCCTGAGATTTCATTCATTTTGGGGGTCTGGGAGGTATAGCCCCCCAGTATATATTTGGAAATCACCATAAACTTTATCCATGTAAATTTCAGCTCAGAATAAATAGCCCCAAATAAGCTAGGACTCGGATCCGGCCATACTCTACACAATTAGCACTGTATGATTAATTGTTGTTTTGTTACTTGTTCCTGAGGGTGAGCACAGCAAGCAGAGGGTACAGGGGGGTGTGCCTCCCCATATAGCAACCCATAGTAGGGTTCGCAGGGTATGGATCTTCAGGTTTACCCCAAATTATTCAATGCAAGGATAGTGAATCATTTGAATAGTCTCCCGGATGAAGTAGTCATGAGCTAGAGTGTAAATTCCTTCAAAAAAATTCATATGACAGGTATAATGAGATTGTAAAACAGAGAAGAGGCACCTTTTATGAGCTTTGACTCCCATGCCTCTTAACTATCACTAAAGGTAAGCAAGGTGTCGCTGCAGATTTGGTCAAGGTTGGTTTCTTGTAGCATAAGTCTAAGTTCAGTGTCCCACTTCTTCCTGATCTCTTTCCTGGTAAGGGTTTGGGGGTCGTGGTATTCAAGTTGGAGGTTCCTCTGTGTCTGGAATGGTAAATATGTAGATTAGCAACTCAAACGATGGGATATACTATTTTGTCTGTGTTCCAAAATGTTTCACATTTTTGGAGTACATTTAAGGGGATGGCTCGTGTGGGGGTAAACACAATGCGGGACCACACTACAATGATCCTGAGTTTCATTAAATTGGGGGGGTCTGGGGGGCTATATAATCCTAATTGTTTATAGAATAAAGTCCTAACATTTACAGAGGTGAATGATGTAACTAAATCATGTCAGTGCCTTTAATTGTTTTGCAAATTATAATAGGGGTGGGGTCTGAGGTCAGAAATAACTGATTTAAATTTTTATTTTGTTTTTCACTTAATATCTTTGGTAATTGTGTAGATGATGGCCGGATGCGATTATTTTGAGCGTCGGCTCGTTGTTGGGTACGGCTCGCCGCAGGAACAACACTGCGATGACCCTGAGTTTCAATCCTTTGGGGGGGTCTAGGGGGCACAGCCCCCCAGTATAAAAATGAAAATCGCCATAAAATTCTTCAATTTCATCTCTAAAAAAGTAACAAAAAGTAGCCCAAAATAGCCCCCAAAAAGCTAGGCCTAGGATCCGGCAGTCGTCTACACAATTACCATATCTTTTTATTATCCTCATTTGGAGTCATTTTTATTTTTCAATATATTTTTCCCCATATTACTATTTTTATTACCTTTTTTTAGACATTTAAATCTATATATATATATATATATATATATATATATATATATATATATATATATATATATATATATAGTTATATCAGGAATGTATCAACTGGAAACATTTCCTTTCGACATGCGCACGAAAAGCCAGGCATCGTCCCATTTGATTTGTGCTCCCGCGTTAACAAGACCCCAAAATTCACATTAACCATTATCATAGACATTTCGCTCACCCTAGAACTAATTATCATAGAACCTTCGCTGGCCCTAGAACTAATTTATCACACGCTATATATATATATATATATATATATATATATATATATATATATATATATATATATATATATATATATATATATATATATATATATTATAAATTCGCCTTATTTTTAATATATTGTAATCGGCATATCATCCCTAAATTATTTACATATCGTATAGTTTCAATTATCAATCGCCAATTCTTCTATTTAATAATTGTACTCACAAACATCATCACAATTTTCAAGTCCCCCATTAAGAGCATTTTCTATTCATTGATTAATGACGTTGCCTGTTTTCAAAACACCATAATTGTCGTACTACAACGATTCTTAATTTTTTAATTTAAAGGACCTAAATAACTTAAGCTCTCCCCATATTATATTACCTCAATTAAGATATTAAAATATTAGATTTCTCAAATAAATATATTTTGTTAAAACTTAGAATTAATATCCCTTCTGAAGAACTGCCTTTATTTCATACATTCAATTTTCAATCTCAATTCATTGCTAAAGTAATTTCTTACTTTGGATGGTGCCCAAGATTCCCAGGCTAATTACGAATAAAAACGTTCAACTTATTATTAACCACTTTATAAGCCCCACACAAACCGCTTTATTGATGACGTTCTTGCCAACAATTTTCTAGACTTTTTCGATCAGAAAATCGAAAAAATAATTGGATAATTTAAAACGAAGATAGCGCCGTCATTTTCAAGGTTTTAGAGCCTTCTAATAAAAACAGGTTATAGAAGCAATGTTATTCGGCCCATCGAATTATATAGGAATACCTATGTAATTCTGAAGAAATTTATTTTTCGAAATTTTGGTAGTTTTTCTGGTAAACCTGAAGATCCATGGTCGGGGTCGCATAATATTTCATCCGTGTTCCAAAATGTTTCACCTTTTTTTACTAATTTTGAGGGGCGGCTCGTGTGTGTGTGGGGGAGGGGGAAGGCTCGTAGGGAAAATCGCCATGCGATGACCCTGAGATTTCAATCATTTGGAGGAGAACTAACATTAATTCTCACGGGTTTTTTTTTTACAAAATCGCTTCTACAACTCATGGGGTAGGGCTGACGTCATCAATGAATGAATAATTAATTTTTATTTCTTTTATTCCATTTAAGATCACTTTAATCATGTATATTTATTTTTTCAGTCGTGATTTTTTTCCACTTATTTGACTATTTGTATAATTTTTATAAATTTTAAAATACTTAGCTAGATCTTTATGAGGAACTAGTTTTTGAAGACGAGAGACGATCCTTTATTCGGGAGTTTCAGTTTTAACATGGATTCCTTGTCTGTAATTTGACATAAAAATATTTTCGAACTTTCCGGGGTGTTTTTGCAATCGAGAAAAATTAATAACATTTTTAGCAGATCCTAAATTAATTAAAGTTCAAATTAATTGTGAAGAATGTGGTTAAGCGTTAGCGATCCAAGATAATTTTTATTTTAAATGTGCTAAAACAAAACGTAATTTTGAGACCGGTGAGAGCAATCGCCATTATTTCAAACGTTCGGCTCTAAATAAACTTTTTTTCAAAATCACTTCCTCGCCGCTATTTCCGTTTTACTCCCCCCCCCCCTCCTCAATTAAGTAAGTGAAAAGCACTTTCCATATATTTTTTCGTTTTAAAAAGTTTGTGCTTAATTTCTGGGATTTTTTTAATCAATACAAAAAAAGCACCTTGTAGATTAGACTAGGACTCAAACGCGCATGAATATGCGCATTTGAACGAAACAAACTTTGTCCCAATAGATTTCGGCTGAAAAGAATAAACATTGGCGGCTAAAAAATGTTAAAGTAGGCGGCGCTATCGTCGTCTTAAATTACCAATAATGGAACATTTTGATGTGAACCATGGTAAGAATATAACTTTGAGAAGACAAAATCCTGCTGATGTAAGACTACTGCGTTTTCGGTCAGTAAATATTGACGAGATTGAAAATATTGATCCTTTCCCAATTAGTGACATAGCACAATATGGTTCTTTTCATGATATGTTAAAGATATATTTTGGAATTGTTAACGGCAGTATATAAAATAATTCATTCCCAGAGAGTGAGAAACTAGCTCTTGTGAAGTCCATTGTGAAAGGCAATCTTGACTCGCAGTGGCTTACCTCTTATAGACCAGTGTCCAACTTGACCTTCCTGTTAAAAGTAATTGAAAATGTAATTTTGTAACAATTGCTTGACCATTTAGAAACCATCCAAGCTCTTCCCGACCAACAATCAACTTATAGGCAATTATACTCGACTGAGACGACTTTGTGCTCTGTGATTAATGATTTGCTTGTATTGTTGGATTAAGGAAAATGTGGTATACTGTTGTTATTGGATCTTAGCGCCGCATTTGACACAGTTGTACACAGCCCTTTACTTGAAGATTGTAAGGCTGTTGGCTTTAAATAGGATGCTTTGAGGTATTTAAAGTATAGAAATATATATATATATATATTGGATAGTAAGTTAGTTAGTTGTTTGTTGGTCTCGAATTGCCGAATGTGTGAAAATCGGTAGTTTGAAACTTGTTAGTTTGCATTGTTGTTTGTTTATTTTGCGCGAACGAGAATGAACTTAATGAATTTAATATTTATGCTTATTAGCTTGAAAAAGTTCAGTTACCTCCTTTATTTGAATGTTAAATGATATGCTACCCTTGTTTTTGAAGCTATCTTTAAATATTGGATTGGGTTATGAATATTTGGGGCTTAAGTTGTAAGTCATTTGAAACGAAAGACTCTCGACTTCCTAAAATCCGTCTGCTGGAGAAGAAAAGAAGTAAGTTCATTTTTTGCACCCGTGGATGAACGATGTGCTACGATGGTTGAATAAGTTTAGTAAAACAAATGTCCCAATAAAGCAGTAATTTATTTTGAAGACTGTATTAACGAGAAGCGAGGATTCCGTTTTGGATAAGGTAAGGACTATTATTCCCTTCCCAGTTTCTTTATTTATTTGGTAGCTTCCTCCTTTTTTTCATATTAGTCTTCACCGTGAATGGAAAGTTAACTTAATTTCCAAAAAAAAGCTACCTTCAAGATAGAACATACCGAATTCAAAAAGGAGAATCTTTTTCGGCCACGAGGAGACTAGAACACGGTGTTCCACAGGGCAGTATCCTGGGTCTTACTTTATTCTGTATATACATAATCGAGCTGTCAACTATACTAGAGAATCATAAGGTAATGTTCAAGTTGTATGCTGACGAAACAACTCTATCTATCACTCAATAATGTAGAGAGAGCAGAGGAGAAACTCAGTCGACTAATGACAGATATAGGAAAATGGATACAATCTAAACAGTTGAAGCTAAATGAAGGAAACTTGAGTGCCTGATTGTCGGGATGAATAATGTCATGCAGAGGTTGGGCATTTCTGAATTACTTGTTAATGGGAATGTGATGAAACCACAGAAAGTTGTTAAGGATTTAGGAGTATATATTGACAAACATCTATTACTTAAAGATCAAATCAATCATGTGGTAAAGGTGGCAAGTTATCATCTTCGTAATATCACCTTTGTTAAAAAATATTTGGATGAAAAAACTATAACTATGTTAATTCACAACCATGTGATTAGTAGACTGGATTATTGTAACTCAATCTACTATGGTTTACCTAATTATCTGCTGAAGAAGATGCAGTAGGTCATAAATAGAGCAGCAAGATTAATAAAGGGTCTACCTCCAGTTGGAGAATCACACCAGTACTCATAGAACTACAAAATTTGTACCCCAGCCTATCAAGCTTTGAGGTGTGGTGTACCGAAATATATGAAGGACTACTTAAAAGATTTTAATGTTGACACCCCAATGGTACTACAGCAGTTATGATCAACACAGACTGATGGAACCACGTAGTAACTCAAGTATGGGTTTTAGAGCCTTTACAAGATGTGCTCCTAGGCTCTACAATAGATTACCTGTATGTGTCAAGAGGAAAACTAAAGACTCATCTTTTGAATAAAGTGTACTACGTCTGCGATCTGTCCATCAACCCTGAATACAGGGTCTATTATGGGTGGATTTTCTAATTTATGATAAGATAGCTCGGAGGGAGGTCCTGTGGACCAGGGCTTCAGTCGTGGAATAGGACCTTGAATTATACCACCTAATTAATCCTAAGTAAGTAAGTAATCCAAGTCTTATAATGTCCAATATGTTTAGTTGCCTCTCCATACCAACACCATTGTAGCGACCGGCGTGTACGTCCAAAATAGGACACACGCGAGAGTCGCTACACACATAAAGTACAGAGAGAGAGAGAGAGAGAAAAGTAAAGTTAGCGCCGTTTACGAGAATGTCACATGGTAGTAAACGGAGCACAGTTATCTCTGTTAGAGTTGGTCAAGGCAATCTTAGGCAAATATTATAATCAAGGTAGAATATAGAATAAACCGGATAGCTATTACAACTAAACAAATACAAGCCAGATCAGGAAGCTGTCTCCATGGCAACATGCCACTGCCCACAAAGAATTTTACCCAATAGTCTGAGTACCTTCCTTATCAATATGGTCGGCAGTAGCCAATCAAAAGTCTAGTTATGTTAATACAGAAAAATCAACAGGTCGCTACATAAGAGGGAGGTGTGGCTTAGTCAAACGGGGAACTTGTAGGGCGTGGCTTAAATTGAATATATAACTGTGTGAAGCCAGAACAAAGTAGATTACTATTTTTATATAGCAATATATCGCATTATATATCGTTCAGTCCGATCTCTCGGATTTGCGTAATTCATCTTTGTATGTAGTCGTGTACATAACGCAGACATTAAGGTGTAACTCTTAAAGGCTCTATTCGTTCGGCCTCCTTTAGACTTTGCCCGCACTTGACCTCAAACTTAATTTATGTCATAACTTAGAACTTTAAACTTAATTAAAGAACTTTTGTAGAGTGCAATAAGATCTAGTTCAATAATAATTCTATTTTTGCTTTGGTGACTTTAATATCCTGACGTTCCTCAATCTTTCTGCTTCAAGGCCTTATTAATCGGGAAAACAGCCGTTGCGCATTCTCCTCGTTAATCGCAATTCCTCGCGATTACATAACTCCCGAAATACCGGTGTTCTACTCTGGTGTGGTCTATCCCCATCCTCCGGGCTATTTGACTCCGTCACTAGAATAAGACCACCCCTCGATTAGGGCACCCCATAGCAATCAACAAATAACTCTCGTGGAAAATAAGGGAGGGCAACGCAAACCAACCGGGCATCTGTATCAACCGGAGTTCTTGCCAAAAGATTACGCGATAACTCGGTAATCTATCACCATTACTGGCAACCAGCGTCCCCCTTCCAAGGCTCTTAGGTTGTCCTCACGATTACATTCAAGGTTCCCTCGTAATTAGGGACGACCTTCAAGAGCCCCCCTCCTTCTCCTATCATCTCTTATGATTGCATTACAAAATTTTCCATTGTCCCTGCGTATCTCTATTTCTATTCGCCATTCAGATTGGACAACACTGTACACCATCAGATTAGTTGTTCTTTGTTTTTTATCCTCTTTCATTGTTTTGACTATTTCTTCCTTTACCTCTTCCACCAGCTTTTTTTCTATCCACTCCACCTATCCCTTTTATATTTTCCCCTTCCGTCTTTAAATTTTCCATTATCTCGTGCATGGTTTCTTTTACCACATCCTCTTCCATCTCCTTCCACTTTTCCTCCAGACACTCCATTTTCCTTTGCTGTAGGTAGGCTTGTAGTAATCGGACCACGTAATAGGTAGGCTTCTGGCACCAAAATTGATGGATTCATTAGGCCCAAAAGTTACCTTAGCAAAGTGAACGCAAATTGGTCCTATTAAATTCAAGCATGCCTAATAATATATATGATGTAAAGATTCAATATTGTATAAGAAATATGATGGGATTTGTAAATGTACATATAAGCAAACGATCGTGAGACACAAGAAGGAGCAAAGCAAAATGGTTGAACACTCGCTTTGATAAAACTGCCTAAGTTGTGTCTCGAGATAGAATTATCAAAGCCGGATATTTATGAAGAGCCCAAGTAAATGCAGCTGTTGACCGTATAACAATTGTTTTAAATCTAAACAATGTTTTTTTTGTGGGTCAAATTCTCAAAAAGTGGGGGGGGGGGGTTGCAACGCCCCTCCCGCAATTTTTAAATAAAATCTTAATATTCTTAATTCGAAAGCCTAACATTAGATTCGAATTCAATAGGCGATTGCTAAATCTCCTTAGGCCCCTAGGTTTTATACCGTGTTGCTTGACTTCATACATTATAAGCCTCACCCCCAAATGCTATTTAAATCAATCATATTTGCTTTAAAATTGATTAATATGATATTTCCATATCATATTTTAAGTCAGAAAAAAATCACTTCAAAATGATATATAATACACTGTAATGTGATTCCAAATCACAATGGTGTCTCCCAAGATGGTGGCCAATCTATTTTTCGTCATAACATCATAATTAGAAATTTGCCAACATTAAGTAGGGAAAGTGCTATATATATTTTTTTATAGAGAGATATTTATATCAAAGCGCCCACAAAATTTAAGGTTGGGCATAATCTCAAAATTAAACGAATAATAATATTAATTTTGTTAGACCAAATTAAGTGCATAAAATCAGTGTAATTATTAATTTAGAGTTAACTTCGTATTCCTAAGCTTCGTTTAGTTTAAGAAAAGTGGTGTTACACATACACACAAAGTAATGTACATAAAAAGGAGGTTTTGTTCATTACCAGGAACTGCAGGTCTTACTTGCAGACACTCAAATAAATCTTAAATGCTTGGCATAACATAAGTTAAACAAAGAATCTCAAGATTACTGAGGACTGAAATTTATGTTCTCCAGTCAAGAATAACAAAAATGAGATAAGAAAGTAAATATAATGTTGTGGTGCGCGCGCACAAGCGTTATGCATAAAAATTGAAAATAATACAAACCATCAGGACAGCTTAAAAAATTGAATTTTATGTTGCAGCCAATAAATAAAAGTGAAAGAAGACAAAATGAAAGTAAAAATAATAAAGTTGTGGTGTACACACACACGCAAACAAATATTTGTTCGCATTGAAGAGTTGCACTTCCTGCGTCCAAACACTCCAAAGAACTTGTGATTACAGTGAAATATAGATGTGTAGACATTGTCGGTTTAACCTGGTAGTACATGTAGCACGTTTACGGGCCCCGTGCCTAAGTTTTTGCTCTTAGGCACAGAAGGCCGAGAAAAAATAATTATTTATTTTCTTGATTTTTTGTATAATATTATTATTATTATTATCATTATTATTATTATTATTATTATTATTATTATTATTATTAGTGTTATTATTATTAATATTATTATATATGATACTAGTATATATAAGAAAAATATAGAAAAGTGTTCACAATAAAACCCTTTTTTCAGTTGAGTCCTCCCAGCGATACTAGTAAGCAGGTCTTTTAAATGCTTCAGATAATTTTTTCCCTCTCTGCAAAAGAAAATGGGGTGAAATACAATATATATATATATATATATATATATATATATATATATATATATATATATATATATATATATATATATATATATATATATATATATATATATATATATTTATATGATAAAAATTAATGCAATATCGCAAGAAAAGATGAGGAATTAAACCACATTCTCCGAAGACAATTGAATTCAGAACAGTTTCGGTGTATCTCACACCCTTTTTCAACTGACACTGGATAGAAAATATAAGAAAAGTGCTTACAAACATAACACAGGGTCAGGTCGTGTAAGATCCCCTCTTTTTTCGCCTATTCCCTATCCAGTGTCAGTTGAAAAAGGGTGTGAGATACACCGAAACTGTTCTGAATTAAATTGTCTTCGGAGAATGTGGTTTAATTCCTCATATATATATATATATATATATATATATATATATATATATATATATACATATATATATATATATATATATATATATATATATATATATATATATATATATATATATATATATATATATATATATATATATATATATATATATATATATATATATATATCAGTGCTGGGAAGTCGAATCGATAAACCTTTAAAATCTATATATTTTCAAACTCGAATCGAAAAAAATTTTGAACGGAAAATTTTTTCAAAGCTCGAATCGAAATTTAAACTCGAACCGAAAAGAATGAAAAAAAAAACTCGATTTTGAACTTGAATCTATTATAAATATAAGTTTGAGGCGAAAACGTCGAGTACCATTAATAAAATAATGTAGGAATTCCAAGAAATAACAGTGGTTTAACTTGTGAATAGTAGGTAAATGTATATTTTAATATTTCCTCCTAATCCTAATCTTGTTTTGCTAATCACAGAATGACCCAAAGCTAAACCTTTCTTCTGTTCCGAGTTTTTAAATCCCTACATCTGGTACATATGGATAGCTATAGTAAACAAAAAATAACACAATAAATAACGGATTTACTTTAAAACAAGGAAAATGTGTAATAAGAGGGGGAAAAGTTTTATGTTACTTTGTTATAAATTATATTTTACGAGAAAAAAAACATATAGAACGCTGAAATAACAGATTTAAACATTTGAAATGCAGACTGAACTCGAACTCGAATTGAATTCGAATTCGAAACCAAATTCCTATAAAAAAAATCGAAAAGCCGAAAAATTTGAATCGAAAAAAATATAGAGAACTCGAATTGAAATCCGAATTGATATTTATAAAAATGGCAAACTCAAATCGAAACTCGATATATATATATATATATATATATATATATATATATATATATATATATATATATATATATATATATATATATATATATATATATATAAAGAAAGCAACTACAGGATCTGCGGGTGATTATACAACCACCACAGGGCTATGCCATTTTCTTGTCTCATTTGCTCATTCGCGTCCAATTCTTATTCCTTTTGTAATATATATATATATATATATATATATATATATATGGAAAACTCACAAAGTATCGCGTGAGTAAACAATAAATGCAACAAAGCCCACAGGGGAAATTAATACGAGGATTCCGAGTACTTTCGAACTTTATTTCGAGTTCTTTATCAATGAATAACAGAAGTATTGAAAATTGTAATATTTATACGGGACACGCAGCTCCTTAAACCGGCCTTGTGTGTATATATGTCTATAATTATAAAATATGTGTACGAAAGGTTTATTTCTAAATGCATACATAATGCTATTTTAAAAACTCCGTTTTCTCGGAGGGAAGTCGGTAGTGTTAGAACCACATCTTTGGATGAAATATGACTAAAAAAAATGAACACTCTGAAGTTTTAGAAAATTTTAAAAGATTTCACACTTGACTCCCCCCCCCCCCCAAAAAAAAAGAAATAAAGAAGGGAATCTGAAGAGTGCTCCGAGAAGAGCGCTCGTCCCTTAACTCCTTACGCACGATTCTGCGCCGCATGCGGAATTTTATTTAAAATTTTAATTTTTTATTTTAGGCATTGTATTCAAATATATCCTACTTTTAAGATGTTTGTAAATGTTATGAATATCTGTCAATTAATTTAATCAAGATAAAAATGACATATTGCTGACTTACGATGTTTATTTATTACTTAATAATTATTGATCAAATTTCGGAATTTTGTGATAATTCATATTTAAATGTGTTTAAATAAAATCAATTGTTTTTAGTGTAGACAAAGTTTTTTCTTGGGCAAATTCCAAAATGTGCTTTTGGTTGTTTTTTGTTTTTTTGTTATGCTATTGCAATCGCATCATATTATATTATCTATCAGATTTAATATAATTTCAAATTAAGTAGGGTTTGCACTACGCTATTTTTTATTAAATTCGTAGTATTCCTAATTCGAAAGCCTATCATTAGATTCGAATTTAAATGCGATCGACAGATGTTATTAAGCCTCTAGTTTTTTTTACCACGTACTTGACTTCAGACATAAGCCTCGCCCCCGAATGCGATTTAAATCAATCATATTTTCTTTAAAATTGATTAATATGAAGTGTTCATATCATATAATAATTCAGAAAAAAATCCCTTCAAAATGATATATTATAGGGGGGTTCCCAGTTATAGGGAGTTAGGTAAATGGTATTGTAGACGACAAGGTTACCAGTTATATAGGTTCTGACGACGGTGAATCAATGGTATATGAATGAAAGATGTTTCCGCAAGCCACCACCTTATGAGGAAGTGACTAGTTCTAGTTTATAGGTGAAGGGTGGTATTACGACGAATTATTTATGACTCCAAGAATAAATGATTTTACGATGTTCTTCTACTTGGCTGGGTTATCGAAGGTTCAAGGCAAAGATGGATATACGAAAATAAACCCTTTATTCTAATAACGGAATATTATGATGCAAGCGGCGTGACACGGAGTGTACTAGGCGGGAGAACAGTAGTCTATATATTATCAATGTGAGTACGAGTTAAGGGCGAGACAAGACTTTGTGGATTTTGGTTGGGGCGTGAACGCGAATGAATTCGTTACTATCCCTGTCTTCATTTTTCTTTTCTTATTTATATGTACACTACTAATGCAGAGGGCGTGATCTGGAGATGACCGTGGGACGACCTAACTCTGTTATGGTCATTTCTCCACCCTCTGGGTGGGGTTAGGAAGACTATGCAAGGTGTGTACATTTACATAATAAACTCTTATTTGTATAATTTGATACGATTAACAGCTGTGTTTCCTCGGGCTCCTCCTTATATATCAGTCTTTGCTAAGTCTATCTCGAGACACAATTTGGGCAACTTTATCAAACGCAGGTGTTCAACCATAAACTTGTCCACTAAAAACTCAATCCTCGGACGAGTCATTCTTTTTTACCATTCGCAACCCCACTCTCACTCCTATAACTTGGTGACCTTTTTCTGCCGAGCGAGAAGAAGGATAAAAAAAAGTGAACTCATAGAAGGAATAACGGGCAGAACTTAAGGATGTGGAAGTCGCCTACGGAAACAACGTTGAGCCTACTGTCAGCGTAAGAAGAAAGGACTTGGAGAACTCCATCAACGTTGGCCTACTCTTTCGAAGGAGCAGCAGTAGAAGGACACATTTCTACGCACCGGACCTCTGCAGGCAACAGTGGAGCAAGCTGAAGACATACACTCGCGGTATACGTTCGGTTGCAGATTTTAAATAATTTATTAATAACAAAAGTAGAAAGTGTTGCAGTGATAATCAATTTAACTGCTTAAATTCAATTTTTTAAAGAGGTGAACAGTAAATGTCGGGTGATGTAGAAAGAATATCGGTTTTGCTAGACTGAAGTAAAATGTACAATGCCAGTATATTAATTGTGGAAAATTAAGTGCACATAGTTCGTCTATATATAAATTAAAAAGAAAAAAAAGGGAGTTAGCTAAATATACATAACATATTTATAAAGTAATGATGTAAATTAATAATGTTATATATGATATCTTTGTAAAATAGCAATGTATAGTTTTGGCCATGTAACTAATAAGCCAAAAGTGCGTTGCGAGGCAGGATAGGCTTTATGTTGAACCATCACATATGAGTATCATAGCAACTCTATAATGCCTTGTAACGGCACCAGGAAATAAAATAATGATGTAAAATATAAATGCTATAAAGGGTCTTTCAATAAGGCTGCTCGATTTAGAAATGTAAATAAAACAAGTTGTGTGCAATATATGCACTCAATTTATTTTAAATTTGAAAGTACATTTTATGGCATTAAGTAGGGAATATGACGTCGTTTAAATGTCCGCCGCGGCTTCGCTTGATGGAACGTATTCGGGAGGCCTAATTTTCGATGACTTTGTCGCATAAATCTGGCTGAATTTGCTGGATGGTGTTCGTTATGTTGACTTTGAGGACATCAACTGTTTGCGGATTATTCGCATAGACCTGCGATTTAAGGTAACCCCAAAGAAAGAAGTCTAATGGCGTTAAATCACATGATCTCGGTGGCCAGTTGACGTCGCCACCGCGCGAGATGACCCTGCCCTGAAATCGCTGGTGCAAATTGTCTATCGTGGCGTGCGCAGTGTGGCACGTAGCTCCACCCTGTTAGGACCACATGTCGTCAGTATCCATATCAGGCAGATAATCCAGTTGAGGCCGCAAGAAGTCACTTATCATCGATCTGTAGGTCTCGCCGTTGACGGTTATTGCAATCCCATCTTCGTTCTCAAAAAAATACGGACGGATGATTCCGTTAGACGAAAATCCTCATCAAACAGTGACTTTGTTGGGATACAATTGGTACTGGTGTATCTCATGTGGATTGTTCTCCTCCCAAATCCAACAATTTTGCTTGTTCACAAATCCATTCATCCAAAAATGGGCCTCGTCGCTGAAGAGGATGGATATCACGTAATACGCGGAACGTTTGTCGAACGGAGCACTGATTTTGATAATAACATTTGATGACTTACACACGCTGTTTAACGTTATAACTTGCCATCGTGACTTGCCAAGTACTACTGAACAGTTCACAGTGAGGTTGCCAGATGTTGCTTTAACAACATGGCCACTATCGCCTGACAAAGCTCGAGCGTCCTTGTTGAAAGACACTATATATGATATCTTTGTGAAAATAGCTATGTATAGTTTTCGTCCATTTAAGTAATAAGGAAAGTGCGTTGGAAGGCAGAATAGGCTCTATGTTGAACCCTCACATATGAGTATCATGGGAAATCTATAAAGCCTTGTAACGGCACCAAAGAGAATAACAGCAAGCCAGATGTCTTCACGCGCTCCCGGAGACGAGTCACGTTGGCCAGAAAGCCATCATTCTTATATTTTTTAATTCTATTGTAGTCATTATATTGCAGCGGCGTATTATAATGAAAGAAAAAGAGGCCTAAATATAAACACCCCTCGTTACTCTATAGCTTTCTTGTGTGTCAAAACTATGTATACATGTACTGTATCATAATTATAGCATTTGTATAGCAATAGAAAAGAGGATGAGACCAATTATAAGATAGCATATATATTATTGTGTATTATATGGCAGTACATGGTATAATGAATAGGCCCGTTTGTTCGGTACATATGTATGTGCTTACGAATACCGATGCTCTGTACGAGTCTTATAAAGGTGTTAGACATTAGGTCTCCCTAAAGTACGTACTTAATATGTATCTCTCAATGTATTTATAATGCGTAACTCCATTACTGGTAGGGGATTCTCCGTACGGCACGTTTTGTAAAATAGGTAGGTAGGCCTGTGGCACCCAAATTGCAAGATTTAATAGGCCGAGAGAGGAACTCTGCAAATGGGCGCTCAGTGGATTTATCAAATCCTAAAAATTACTATGTGTAAATTAAGGAAATAATATGCCAAATGTAATAAATAAAGAAACTAAGACAATTAGAAGACGAAACAAAATATATGTCAAATTGTACAAATAGATGTGAGGCAAGCGGTCGTTAGAGTCGCGCAAAAACACACGAACATACACACGGTGGAAACAGCTAGCAAAGGTCAACACCTGAACAAATACGAGTATTGCGCTCACACAAACATACGCAGGCTAAGAATAATTATCGGCAAAAGGTCACAATAGGCAAGCCAGGCAAATATAGGCTTTGACCAGAAAAAATCACAAAGAACTGTAAGAGACAAGCGATTCCCTATAATTGAGATAAATCTGGGACATGGAAAATATGTAGAGGCAATATGTACATATAGCTGTCGGAACTCCTCCCAAGGGGTGGAAGTAACGAACAAATTAGATCACTGGGTCCTCCTCACAGACAAGTCAAGGTCAGGACCCTTGGAGACGGTACACAATATATAGAAACCGAGACCGAGAGACAGAAAGTCAATTCAGGCAGGTAATTAATTCGATCATTAAGTCAAAGCGTTACGATACCCTGTTAAACTCGCTTAAATTCTGCTGCCTCAAGACTCAAAACTTCGCGTAAAACAGAAGCATACACACCAACCGCAAAGAACTCGAGACGTTTCCGCTTACCTCTTTTAATAGGCCACTTTAAGAATAAAATTGCTTTCTTTTGCCGCGTCCTTTCGAAGTCTTTTTCTTACCCCGACCACGAAGACACCTTCGGTAAACCCAAACTATCTAATCTCAAGCCTCAGTCAAATGAATTCCCCTCTACGCCGAAGCCTACCCCAAGAACGTACTGCGCTCCAACAAAATTATCTGAAGCGGAGAAGGCACAAGTACTCGCTTTGAGGGAGGAGAATTTATCTACAAAAGAGATCTATCACCAGACAGGATGAGGAGAAGCAACCGTTAGTATGGTGGCTGCCGGAGCTCGCTGTTTACTACCCATGTTTTTACCAAGCGAAGACTCGGGACTGCCGGACAAAAGAAGACTTCCAGCAAGACTTGTCAGCTGCTACGGAAAGAGGGTGCTGAAGAATCCTTTCATTACAGCCGCCGAACTGAAAAAGAAATCACCCCAAGCTGCTGGAAAATGCGTCGATTTAGATCATTCAATATCGTCTGCAAAGGAACCTTGGGATCCAAAGTCGACGCACTGCCAAGAAACCTCTCCTTATCCGAGCATGGCGAAAAAAAGACTCGCTTTTGCGAAGAGATAAATCTTCACGGGTTGAAGATGATTTGATGAAAGTGATGTTTTCCGACGAAACCTGCTTTAAGTGTATCAGAGGGGTGAGCGGTAAAGGGCGACGACCCTCCACCATCAGCTGCTACGACCCCCGCTATACCATTCGTACTGTTAAAAACCCCAACCAGATGATGGTTTGGGGTGCTTTTAGTTGAAATGGTGGGAGGGGTGACTTGTATTTTTACCTAGAAACACTACAATGAACAATGATCGTTACATGAACGTTCTGGAGGACCATCTTCTGCTTTTTTATGCTATTTAAGGTGCAGAATTTTTATGCGAGAATGGGCCCAACTACACCTCAAAAAAGGTAAAAAACTTCCTTGCAGGCCAGGGAATAGATATTTTGGATGGCATGGGAACAGCCCCGACCTAAACCCCATCGAAAATTGCTGTGATTTCATGAAAGACCAGCTCGCCACTGCCAACACATCCTCAGTTCTCCGACTCATCAAGAAGCTGAAGGCCCTCTGGATTACTTTGGAAAACAAATAATTGACAGGACTGGCTGCATCGATGCCCAGGCGTCTTCGTTTGGTCCTCAAGGCAGAGGGCCAGATGATAAAATATTGACAGGTATGTTTTGATTATTATTTTTTTTAGTTTTTAAACACTTTTTTAACGGTTTTTTTTCTCGCGAAAGTTGACCCTTTCGGCTGGCGATCAATTTCCGTTGCAGTGACTGTATATGAATTATCCAAAACTTCGAGGGTGGGCATAGTCCCAAATTCATATATTATTCTTATAACCGGACACTGGATTTTTCACTGTTTATATATTTTAAAACTAAATCAGCAGTGAATTTACACTTAAACTATTTTTCACTTGGATTTTTTAAAAAAACTATTATTGTTATTATTAATTTTAATCACTTTTCCCGAACGAAAGGCGTTAGTTCGTATGTTGGATTCCTTTTGGTCCGGTGTTGTTCTTATGAGCTGCGATGATGGGTGCTATGTTCGTAGGTAGAGACTGGACAAACTTTGGCCGGGTTAGGTCTCAACCCACGTCCACTTGTAGCGGTTCATCGTGGCTCATCCAGGTTGCTTGAAGCAGTCGGGTGCGTAGAAATGAGTTTATCGAATCATTCTTTCTGCATCAGAGTCTCACATAGCACAATGTTTGGATTCTTATGAGAGTAGCTCTGTGAGGATGCAATCGTCGGTAGAATTCGATCCACCGTCTCTGGCGGCAAGACGGCAGAGATCGACGATTTTTTACCATCCCATAACGGCTGCTTCGTTGAAGATGGAAGGCCGATGGAGATGGAATTCGCCAGGTTTTCTTCTTAGTTGATAAAGCGAGAAGCTCTATTTTTTTTTGCTCTCTTAGCGAATCCATCTTCTTCTCCACCATCCTTCGGAGGGGGTCAACGTTTATGGATGTGCCTACCTCCTTGGGAGAGGAGCACCCCATAACTGGTGATAGATCTTTTTATTCTGTAGCTCGGGTATTCTCGGATGGTGGCGAACGAGAAGTTTCCTCTTATGGTGGTAACCACTCCATTCCATAGAAACGTCTTCTGATGTTACTCTCTCTTCGTAAGTGATTTCTCTTCTTTTTATTTGTAGAATTTATGTGTATATATATCTCTCTTTTCTTGATTTGGGAATTGATCCTTAGGCACCTTCAAGTCCACGTTTTACATACACGGCCCGCATACATTCAGCATTTTAATATACACTAATAGAATTATTTTTTTATACATTTAATTAGTTCACATAATATTAAATTTATTCTTTCTATTCTTTCTGTTAATCAAAGATATCTAAATATTACAAAAGCCAATCAATCCAATATATTTATTGTTTTCTTAAGTAATACCTTGCATGGTTGCCAATTGTCACCATTTCTCTTATATCAGAGCCCTAAAACAAATATCCTTTTTAATTGTTAATTAAACTTGGTTTATATTAAATATATAGAAGAAAAAAAGATTGTAATTATTATCTATAGACTTTTATACTAATTTTAAATTTACTAACCCAAAATTACTATATTCCAGTCTTTCGTTTCTTTATTAAGTTTGTTTAAAGTTTCTTCAAATAAAGGAAAGAAAAACTTATTTACTCGTACAAATGTAAATTTGTTAAGGAAAATGAGAGATATTTGAAGTATTTTAATTGAACTGTTTAAATTATGTATCGTTAGGAGATATTTAGAATTTACTTTGACGGTATTTGCTTTTTAAATTTTAATTAATTACAATCTAGGTCGGGCATTGAAATTCAGGAAGCGAAGATTTTAGCATCTCCTAAATTGTTTAGGAGCTCTTCTCCTGTCTTCAAGCGATCTGGGCTGTAAACTTTTAAGTGCTTGTTTTAGACCTTGTAGTTTGTAAACGTAACTAGTTTATGTTTGCCCGCTTGCCCAGATCCCACCAGTTTTGGATCAGAAAAAAATGGGGGGAGGGGGGTTGTTTTTTTTACCAAGTGTCCATTCGGACATAAGTCTGTCTTTTGACCAGACGTCCTTTTTCTACTTTTAAAAGGAGAGGTAATGATACTTTAAAGGATTAGCGTTCTTCAGATTCCTTTATGTCAATTTTTTTTTTGGGGGGGGGCAAAGTGTGAACCCATTATAAAATTTAAATAAAATTTCAAAGTGCTTATTTTTTTAGGTATCTTTGAGTCATATTTCCCCCTACGATGTGGTTCTAACACTACCTTACGAGTATATAGTCTTTTTCATCATAAATATTCCCTAATATATGCACCAGTAGATTATAAATTCCTAATTGCAATATAATAATAAAATCAGTTGAATTAATACAGATTTACCACGTTACCTCACTTTCAATAAACCGGACTAGATTTTCGCGCATTTTCCATGCCATTTCATGTAAACAAGTACGAGCAACTCTGGCTTTGTGGAGCAAAGCCGCCAATGAATGCAATAAACAGTCTCCACCATATGTTACAGGTTGGAACAAACGAAGATGATGTTTCAAATAATTTTGTAGCAGAATCTTCAAATGCTCTTCTTTATTTATCGTTTCAGTGTCAGCCATAGCTTTCGACATGACAAATACTTCAGAATCAGATGATGATCTAGTAGCCATAATGACGTAAAAACAAATTCTTGCAAAACAAGCGATATGAAATAACTCAATAAAACAAATGATACAAGTATCCCACGTCTTCTTGTCCAGAAACAGATCATCGATTTTGGAACACAAACCACTTGGATTTCGGTGATTTAGTATCAAATCACTGGACCCCCCCCTAAAAAAAACACACAACTATTTTGGACTTCCAAGTTCATCAGATTGCAATAAAAATTAAATGATCTACAGCAAGACTCAACTAAACAACTATCCCTAATCCATCTACATATTTTCCCTCAAACATCAGTGATCCCAGAAGACATGCCTCTGACCCCATTATGGAGTCAAAGGCCTTTCATAGCTTGCATGCAGATGAACCTTAGCCTGAGCGAAGGGGATGTAATAGATCTAAACAAAGATTCAGGTATCTATGTTAATACTGCATAGTGGACTCCACTTCACAGTTTGTTGCCACCCCCCATCCCCCTTCATCCAACCACTGCCCAAATACCCCCTTCTTTGGATAATGTAAAACCAAGCTTGTTTCTTTTGAAATGTTAGATATATATTTTTTTTTGTTGCTAAAAAATCTGGAGCGACCATGGCCTCGGCAGCCACTCCGCCTGATACGGCCCTGAAAGGGCCGTAAATGCTAGTTCGAATGAAAATATGGTGCAGACAGAGTTAGGGCTGAATGAAATAGGAGGATACTGAAGTGATTATGGTGAGAGATTCTCAGATTAGATATTTAGATAGGAAGTTAAGTGAAAGTAGATGAAAGGGTTTGTGAGTATGCTTGTCGGGTGCTGGAGTGTTCATTCTGTCGGAAAGATGTATAAGAGGTTGATTTGTGGTGCTGGAACTACGTTATAGAATCGTATTTGACTCAAAAGTACCTCATAGATGAACATTTTGTAGTCTTATGAAATTTTATAATCCTTGAATGTGATTGATTATCTTTGTAACGCTTATGTCTGAAGATGATATGAGAGTGTTAAAATGTGTATTAGATAAATATAGGTAAAATAGAAGTTGAGTATTGCCCTGGTGTTGAGGCCTTCTCTTGAGTTCTTTTCTTTTCTTTTCCTTACGCTCTTTTGTTTCACTTTTTGTACCATCAGTGGTGCCATCATTACTTGGTGCAGTTTTTTGTTTTATTTTTTCTTTCTCTCTCTTCTAATTCTCATTTTCTCTATTTTATTTTATTTTATTTATTTATTTATTTTTATAAATATATAGATAAACTTTTTCTATTTCCACCGTCACATGGCGTTCAAGCCTTTAAATAATAGTAAATGCTATCTCCTTAGGTTTATATTTTGTGTTTCAATTGACTTATTTTTATTTATCGTATCTGTTTGTGGGCATTTTGGCTCCTTTGTTCTTTTATTATTTGTTTTTCATCATAGGCACTTTGCTTCTTTTTTTTCTTGTTTAATTGTAATTGCCGTGGGCACTTCGCCTCTTTTTAATATTATTTTTCACTTTCAGTATCTAGTATTTTAGTTGTAGTTGGGCGTTTCGCCTATTTTATTCTTGTCTTGGATTTGTTCTTTTTTTGGTCGTTTCTCAGGTGAATATTCCATTTGAGTTCTCTCGGGAGCATTTTCTTCCACTCGGGAGTAGGGCTCTTCCGGTGGCGCGTCC
The DNA here is from genome assembly GCA_963969495.1 of Ceratothoa steindachneri. Lineage (NCBI taxonomy): Eukaryota > Metazoa > Arthropoda > Malacostraca > Isopoda > Cymothoidae > Ceratothoa > Ceratothoa steindachneri. Next base: position 179,602,812 of record OZ018318.1, on the reverse strand, counting down.
AATTTGAAATCTTGGAATGTCTATGTCGGTGTCCATGTTTGGGAGTATTTCTTCTTCGATTTTGTCCCAGGTCTTTCTCCCTAGCCTATAAAGTTCCATATTCAATGGTTTCAATCCTGCTCTTGCGTGCAGTTCTGTCTGCCGAATATGGTCCATCCTGTGCGCTCCAGGTATCAGCAGGGCTATTTGGTTCTGCATTCTCTGCATTTGCCTGAGAGAGGTAGAACTCGCGGCCCGCATGACCACTGCCGGGTGCCCCACTGTTGAGCGTACCAGAGCAGTGTACAGCCTTTTGATGTTATTTGAGCTGAGGCTTTTAAACCTATATAATTTCCCAAGCTCTCTCTTGGCTAGGGAGATTCTGTTTTAATGTGCGACTTGTGTCTGAAGATTGTATTGTATTGTGGGAGTAGTGGTGAAAATGTGGGTGTGAGAGATAGTGGTGTACACGAATGATAGAGGTGAAAAGTAAGGAAGTAGAAGGGTTGTAAATATTGCAAAGTTGCCTGGAGATCAGACTAATCTCTTTCATTGTTGTTTTATTTGTTGTCTTAATGTAGTTTCATATATTTACATGTACACATATACACGCAAATATATGTATATATCTCTCAAAATAGCGCGAGAGAATGATGAAAATGAATCCATTAAACTACATAGTGTACTAACGGCATACTTTTAACTGTGATCAAATCGATGCTCGCTGCCTCAGTGTGCCTGGTTAGAATCGCTTCCCTGCACGGATTTTTTCGAAAAAAGGTAATAAAAATATTACTGCAAGGAAAAATTATTCCGTTTTCCCTTTCAATGTGGTTTAATGGATTCATGCAAATATATGTATAAGTTCGGCATTCAAGCCTTTGAATTCGTTTATTTGTTTTCGCCTTTATGTTTTTGCCGTATTCTTGTTTAAGTGTTTGTTTATTGTTTTTAAAGTGTTTTTCTTACGTTTCTATGTTTTTGAGTAGCTTGTTAGTTATGTTTTAATCTTACTGCTTGTGTTGATGTGGTTGTTTGTTATTTCTTCTTGTGTTTGTTCGTTGTTTTCTCCGTACTTTCGTACTATCTTCTTGTTCTTTTTCTTCTTCTTCTTGTTTACTCTTGTTTATTTGGGGGTTAAGATTTTCTTGTTCAAGTTTTAAGTCGAATTTGGTTAGTTATTTTCATTGTCGGTTTTAATATTGGTCGAGATTTGTTTCGTATCCTTATGCATAAAACGGGACAACTTCGTTTCCAAGCTTGCTGGCGCTGATTGGGAATCTCGCTTTGCATAGATTCCTTTGTTTTCTTCTAAGAGTGTTCTGATCTCGTCGGTGGTGTTAGATGTTATTTTTTATTCCATGGCTTCTGCTCTTTCTTTTAGTAGAGAGTTGAGCGGAGAGATCTCCACCACTCTATGTAAGTCTTCTGCTCTCTTCATTTCCCTTCTTTCTAGGTTTGTGATGATATACACGCATTTGTTCTGTATTCTTTGCAACTCTTGTAGTGCCGATTTTGCGACACTGAAGAAAATTGCTGAAGGGTATATTAGAATTGATCTTATTCGTGCCATGTATATTTTCCTTTAGTTTTTCATGCTCAGGTTTCTAAAAGTGTAGAGGGTTCTGATTGCCGACTTCGCTTTCATTATCCGATCTGAGACGTGCTTCCTGTACCCGGTAGAAGTGATTTTCATTCTGAGTACATTGCACTCATTGCTGTAGGGATAACGTGTATCCCCCACTCTCACTTCTCATAGCATCCTGGTGTCCCGTGTTCGTAATGTGGGCGTGAATTATGCATGTAAGTATCTTCGCGCTCATTTCACTGTTCAGATTCGTCGTGAAGTTTGCAATTTGAGGAGTGCTTTTTGAAGCTGCGGCCGCGTAGCTCTGGTTGCGTCGGGTTCGCGCATCCTCTTCTTTTCTTCTTATTATTTTTGTTCTCTTTGGGCAATTAAGGGCAATGTTTTTGTGTTCGCCGCCACAGTTTAATCATTTCTTGGCGGTTGAAGCACAGTCTTTAAGCCGGTGTCCCGCTTGGCAGCACTCAGAACACTTATTCTTATCTTTGTCTGGGCAGTTGAAGCTGGTATGTCTCTAATTTGTAGCAGGAGAAGCAGATTTGGATGTTATGAAACTTCTCCTATTCTGTTTTTTGATAGTATTCTCATATTAAATGCGAGGAGTCCCTTTGTTTTAGCTTTGATAGCCATCTCCGTGGATTCGAATTGGATCTTGAACACACGGGTGTGGTTGTTGAACTTCAGGAGTTCTCTATTTTGGCCCATGTATGTTTTTTTCTCAATTTCTTCTTTTATTTATCCTGTTCTCCGATCCAGCTCTCGATCTTACGGTAGACAATACTTCAGCTTGCCGCGAATCGAGGGGGGGTCCGTACTTCAATTACAATCTTTTGAGTGCTGTCTTTCCCTTAGTTGAGAGGAATTCGTCTATGTCTTTTAGCTGGGAGCAGAGTGCGATGTATCAATTGCCGACCTTTATTAACTGTATTAAGGCGACTTTTATTTCGGAAAAGAGGGTCTCGCGTATTTCGCTCTTGGCCGGAACTGCTTGGCCAGGGAGCCCCCTGAGGAGAACTCTCTTCGTCGTATCCATCTCTCCTGAAAGGGGGTGGGGGTCTTTGTTCCAAGTTGGTGCTCTTCTTTCTTCTAGTCTTCTTTCTTGAATTGTGTTTTTTTAAAATTCGCGACTGCATCCTCAATAGCAGAAAGATGGTTGCTTGTCCCTATATTATCCTGGGCGGTAAACCCCTATCGATAAAGCTAAAATCTTTATCATCGGAGTTCGCAGTCTGTCCCTTATCCCGGGGAGCCTCTGAAATTGATTTCTGCTGTGGGATACTCCTCAAACCAGCTTCCGTCAATTCCCTCAATTATGTCATTCAGAGTCCACTGGAATAGTTGGTGGAAGGAGAGTTATGAGCAGTCCAGGTCAACGATTGCACGGTGCCCGCCGGCGGGGAACGATGTAGGGAGCTTAAGCGCTCATGTCAGTTTTACGTTACCGAAAAAAGTAGTATTTCTCTTTTCAAAGACAACGGTAGGGCTGTTTTAAAATGAGCTGGCTCGGCAGAAAAACACAAATATTATTCGGTGAGAAAACTTTACGTATGCACGTCAAATGTCAACAGCGAATAACGGTCCGTCATGTCTGAAGAAGTTCAAGTTCAAGTTAATGAAAGTGTGATAGGTTTTCATAGGTGTGAAATTGTTTACTATGTAGTTTCCCCTGGTGTTGAGGGCGTCACTAGCATGTCTCTTGTTTTTACTTTTAGTTTTTTACGTCTCATCCTTCTATAGTTTTGATGACCGCCATTGACGGTCGTGTTCTTCCTTTTGTTTAAATATTTTACTAACTCTTAAGTTGGTTCTTCCGTCGGGGCTTTCAAGCCTTTCAAGTCATATTTTGTTAACTGGTTGGTTTTCTCTTCGTTAATTTATGGGGTTTTTTTGTTATCTTAGCGTTGGGCATTTCGCCTCTTTTATTTAAGCTTTTTATATTTGTTGTTCCTTTAATCTTTATCTTAATTTAGTTTAATTATTATTTTGGGTCCTTGCTTCTTTTTATCTATGTTTTTTATTGTTTTATCATTTACTAGAGTTTTTTATGTTTGCTGTTTAATTATTCTCTTACTTATTTTAATTTAAAATTACATTTAGGCACTTCGCCTCTTTTTTATAAGCTTTTAACTTTTTTTGTTAATTTCTATTTTATTTATAATTTAACTCGGACACTTCACCTCTTTTATTAATGATTAACTTTTGTTGTTTGTTTAATAAAAAAATTCATTTTATGTCATAATAACCTGGGCACTTGCCTCTTTTTAATATCCTTATTGTCTCTTTTTGTTTATTTTTACCATCTCTTTTTTATTAAATTATTTTGGGGGTTGACATTCTTAGGTAGAGATAGGTCTTATTTTTTCTCTCGCGCAGTTTCTTTCGCTGGGGAACAGTGCTGTTCTTTTTATTATGTGACAACCGCGTTAAGATATGTCGGTATTATTGTTGATATTTTGGAGTATTTATCCCTAACCTCTGGATCTCCATATTAATTGGCTTGAGTCCCACTCTTTCGTGTAGGACTGTCTGCATGATACGGTCGATCTTTCTTGCGCCGGCAATAAGCAGTGTGACTTTATTCTGCGCTCTCTGCAACGTCCTGAGAGAGGTACAACTGGCCATCTGCGTGACCACTGCTGGGTACACCAGGACGGAGCTTACCAAGGCAGTGTAAAGTTTCTTTTTTTTAGGCACAGTGAGGCTTCGGAATCTGTAAAGTTTCTTCAACGCTCTTTTGGCTAGGGAGACTGTTGTTAATGTGTGTTTTATATCCTAAATTTGTGAGTCATAAACCCAGGACTTTTCTCTCGTTAGAGTACGGGTAGTGTTCGTCATATACGAAGATGCTGTCTACTTTCCGGCGGTTCATTGGAATTACTTGGAATTTCAGGTGGTTCGTCTTAATTTTCCTCCTTTTTTCAAATCTGATGATATTTTCGATATCGGCAGCTGTCGCCCTTGCTTGAACTCCAGGGTTCCTGATGAAACTTGGAACGATCTAAGTGATGTCATCTGCGAACTGCATATACATCGTATCGTCCCGCACTGGAGCAGGGAGGTCTAGTGTGTACACGAAGTACAGCAACAGAATCAGGCAGCTGCCTTGTGAAACACCCGCCTCGAGTTCGAATTCGGGTCCTGTGTAGCCCTCGATCGAAATTTGAGCTCTCCTTTCCATGGTATATCACAAAAGACCCTTTCTAGGACTATGTTTAGCTTAAGGTTCAAGATCTTGTATTGTAAACCCGTCAGCCAAACCTTATCGAAGGCTTTTTTTTAACATCTCGCATTACCACGTCTACGTATTTCCGCTTAGCTTTTCTGCTTGCGAATTTTTCTGTTAGGAGGGTTATGGGCTCTTTGCTCAGCTAAGTGGTCTTAAAGCCGGTCAGCCGGGAGCTTCTCGTAGACCTTCACCACATACTCAAGCAGTGAGATTGGCCTGTAATTGACCCGTTGATCAGGGCGTTTACCTCCCTTAGGTATAAAGATTATTTTAGCGATCTTTAAGCCACCTGGGAAGTAACCTATATTCAGGGATGCATTAAAGATGTTAGTGATTCCCTGAATGATCTGCTGTGAGGCATTTACTAAGTTGCATTTAACGATGCCTGTCCAGCATGGCGCCCTTTGTTCAAAGGACTTTATAGTGGCCATGACCTCCTCAGGTGTTATGAATGGGCCTTGGTCCGCCATCTCCCTACCTTCGTCTACTTGGTGATGTGGGTACGTTCGATGTATGATCTGATTCAGGTCTTCTATCAGTTGGCCTTAGAATTCCTAGGCGAACTCTTGATTGTCTTCTGGAGTGATGCTGAAGACATTTTTCCAGTATTTTGGCACCACTCTTGTGGCAGCCTAATGGTTTGCTTGACTTGGCTTGACGGCTGCCTAGTTGCTTCCTTAGTGAATGTCTTGTATTCACAAGGCTACGACTCCAAAAAGAAAGCTCTCTCCTTGTTTATTCGGCGGGAGCGTGGACTGGTTTTCAGGGAATAAAAACAGAAAATATCTCTATCTCTCCTTTGATTTACAAAATGCTACACTATATATAGTTTTTCTATTTAAACATAAGCGATACAAAATTGACCAATCATCGTTAGGGAAATCGATGGGGAGTTGGATAGGATCAGAGAAGAAATTAAAAGTGCAGAGAAGGGGGCCGTCCCCATTAACTCATTCCAAAACATTAAACAATTCACGTGGACACCAGAAATGGTGTCTTTGGGCGAGGAGATCGGCCGGGCGGCAGAAAATATAAGAAGATTCGGAACGTCAAAGGAAGCATGCAACACACTCAAGAGACAGAAGAGAGAACTAATAGCACTAATTTATGAAAAACAGATAGAGAAATGGGATCAGCGCATCGAGAAAATAGATATGGAAACATCACCAAGGGAATTTTGGAAACATCAAAAGATTAAAGACACGGAGAGCAAGGGATAAAATGAAATTAAGGATGCAGGGAACAACATTTTAGAAGATGAGCAAGAAATAGATGCATTATTCAGAGAGCACTGGAGAAATATATTCAAAATTAGCGTAGAAGAGAACGAGGACTATGACATTGAATACGAACATTAGATCATGGTCGAACTCAATGCGGAGATCGAAATGACATGCCCTTTCCACTTTGTTGAGGAAAAGAGAAACAATAACGACGGAATATACACAATAATTACATCAGAGGGATTAAAAGAAAAAATAAAGAAGTTCCGACAGAGAGCTCCATGCAAATCGGGAGTCACCAGATTAAATTACCTTGAATCACCCCCGAACATACTGGAGGGAGTGAGAAACATCTTCAATGCGTGCTTGAACACGGGATACTTTCCTGATGAACCAAAAGTGACAAGGATGATATTCATACCCAAAGAGGGAAAACCCCCCAATCAAGTTGGTAACTACCGCTCCGTCTCGCTACTAGATTTCATTGGTAAGGTATTGGAAAAAAATAATTAATAAAAGAATGTCCAAATTCCTCGATGATAATGGCCGGAGAAACAGCTACCAATGTGGCTTCAGGAAAAACAGAAGCACGGAGATGGCCGGCCCTTGGAGTCATCCTTGAAAAGATAGCGAAAGCAAACAGAGAAAAAATGAGCGTAGACATCGTATGCCGGTGCGTGTCCAAAGCATCCGACAAAGTATGGCATAGGGGTATGCAACTAAAGATACTCAGATTAGGAATGAACAACAAGATTGCAAGGATTTTATGTGATTATGTAATGGAGAGACGTGCTTATGTGGAAATAGGACGACATCAGGGAGAACTATTCAAGCTCACTGCGGGTTTGCCCCAAGACGGATGTCTGAGTCCGTCTCTCTATTTAATCTACACAGCAGATATACCACCAACAAGAAATGAAGGCTGCTTGAACATCCAATTTGCTGATGACGTCACCCAGCTCATAGTTTGCCTCTACAGGAACGGACCAATGTAAGCTAGGATAACTACAGAGGATATAAGAATCATTAATAGATACGAAGAAAAATAGAAAATTAAAACCAACAGGGATAAATTTAAAATGGTACCCGTGAACAGGAGGAGCATCTCAGATGTATGTGTAGAAGGACAGCGCTACAGATACGACAGAAAATTTAAGGTACTTGGACTAACCATTACGAAATCAGGTTATAAAAAGCACGTAACTGAGAGGGTAAATCAAGGGAAAAGCGGCCTGGCATTACTGTACAAGTTAGTTAACCTAAGCCTAAAAACAAGAGGAAAATATCAAGCCATAGTTCAGTCCGCGATTATTTATCCAACCATAGCGATATACACGATCTCGAGAAGTAACCTAGTAAGACTTCCAAAAGTCCAAAACAAAGCCATATACTTAGTAACAAACACTAGAAGAAGAGAAAGAAAAAGACTACGAGACCTGCACAGGGAGGCAAAGATAAAGCCACTTAACAGACTAATTGCAAAAAGAGAAAGGAGAGTCATAGAAAAGACACATAATGAGTTAAGAGTTGAATTAACCAACCAAATTGCCCAAAGAGAAGAATGGATATCACATAGATTATTCTTAAGTTTCATAAGGATAGTAGAAGGAGGAGAAGATGACGAAGAAGAAATCTACACCTAGAGAAAGAGAATAATATTCGACGACGACTAAGAGTAATTAAATAACCGAAGCATAAAGTTAGATACATAAAAAAAACAACAAAAAAGCAATGCGGGACACTCATGTAAATACAAATTTTCTAACTTTATCACGCTAGCTATAACTACCTATAATGGACAGAGATAAGCCTGATCTCCAGACACCTAGCATCTCTTTGCTAACTCTTACTTCCTTCAGCCTTCAGTATCTATTATTTTTTACTATCACATTCGTACACGGGACTCGTAGTAGATACATGGGATAGGGGTCACGATAAACTGCAAAGTTATAGTTAGAGACAAACGACACATCATGGTTCGGATTCCACGTTAAGTTGTAGGTCCCATGACTAACTAAGTCCACTTTTGTCTGCTACTATTTTCTTCGCTGTCCTATCCTAAAACTTTCTTCTTCCTCTCCCTCTTACTCCTATCCGCCGTACTCACAGTGCTTCAAGCCTACTTTGGCTCTAGACAGTATGACTACGGGGGACTACAAAAGAGTACCGGGCCTCTCCCCCTCCTTGATCACTCCATGAGAGCCAAAGGGGGTGGGGTGGGGTCGGAAGAGCTGTTCTTTGTCCTCCACTTCTCTTTTTATTTCGTTTCATTTCTTAAAACATACGGATTAAAGACTTCTTTGAATCAAAAACGCTAACTGCTACACATCTCATCCGATAAAGGAGGCAAAGAAAAGGGAAAGTCATTCGAAAAACGTAGAAATTTATCCTCACTTTCCCTACGGGGATTTCTGAGAAAGTTTCTTACAAGATGCCCCTAGGCGACTTTATGTCAGCCTACCCCCTCCCTCCCCGACTGCCCCGACGGAGTAACGAAGCAGAAATGAACTGGACTGCCTTTCATCTTGCCTCGACCCAAATATCTCGTTCTTTGTGATAGACATAATTGGGGGTGCCAAGAAAAGCTGGTTTGAGGAGTAGCCCACAGTGGAACTTGGCGTCAGGGGCAGGACTGCAACTTTAGGGGAAGGATGCGGGGGGCTGCCCATACCTCCACCCCGGAAGTCCAGCCAGGACCATAGAGGGAAGCAACACCCATCTCTATGTATGCCGGCTGCAGTTCTGATACCCAAACCTGCGAGGGACGGCACCCCCGGTTAGTGGCTGTTGATTCCGCGCTAACTAACAAAAAGTCCGCCATACAATCACACCTTGTGATGCCCCCCCGCCTTCCAGTTCACCCATCATCATCTTGTCGTCCCCATTTGGTAGTTCACGTTCATGGACGCATAGTTGCGACGAAGACGGAGTCTCCCCCTACAACCAAGTACTAGAGGAATATCATTTGAAGAGAGGGAGTACAAACTTTAACTCAGAATCAAAATGACCAGCAAATAAAGAGAATAATAAAACCACTGCGCCGAGGGGCCACTCTCTCAAAGAGATGGCCGAGGAAAACACTACCAGAATCCCGCTGTGTGCTATAGATGTACAATCCAATCCCAGCAGGGAAAAGGTTTTCGAGATAGTGTACGGAAAACTGAGCATAGCCATGATTAGACTCCCGGAAGTGTCCTCCGGGTACGTCGCTATCTGCGAAAAGGAGAGAGACATCGAGGCCATTACTAAAGAAGAAGCTGTCGAGGTCCTTCATGAAATCGGACTGCAGCCGGCCATATCACCACAAATCTTGGCCCACAGGAGTGTGGTATGTCGGCGTCTCGACCCATGGATCGGGCAGCACGCCAAAGAAGAAATTAAGAAAGAAATTCAACTTCGACAACTCTGGCCTAAAGTAGTCGAGGCGATTAAATTCAAAAGTAAAAGGGAGAATAGTGACTACGCACATGTCTTCAAAGTAGTCTTCGCAGAGACTACAATGACCCAGAAGGACAAGGAACGTGGACTTCTCATGTTCAACGCTAAAGTTAGCGGAAAACAAATCGAGAGAGAGGAGTTTGCGCCAGTCCAGTTCTGTTTCCGGTGCTATAAGATGGAGCAACACGTGACCAATGACGCAAAGACCCCTTGGAGACTTGCTCCAAATGCAGCGATAAGGGCCACCACTGGAAACAATGTACAAACACATACGAAAAATGCACCAACTGTTGACAGAGACATAGATCGATGGCCATGTCTTGTCCAGTCAAGAAGGAGGTGTTCAAAAAGAAGCAGCAAGAAAGGAAACAATAGGAGACGCGGAGGTACAATACCAGATATGCCCAAGCAGCAGAGGAGGCACTTACCCAAGTAGACGCAAAGAAAACCTACCTCAAGCTCAAAAACGAGAATTCGACCAAGATTCTGACGCGCATTCTCCACGCGCACGTCATGGATCTAACACAACCTGGTCCATTCGCAAAAGAATTGAATGAAATGCTCGCGAAAAACGGAATGGACCAAATGTGGTTTGCGGACAATCCCTCTTCCAGGGATGTCCTGCAAATGCAGATGGTACTAAACCAACAATCAGAGGAAATGGAACAAGACGGCACCATAAAGCAAAACCCCCGAACAGGAAACAAAACCAAAAAAGAAAAGACAAAAAAAGCGGTAGAAGTAAAAACTCCTGCACAGAAACAAGGAAGAGAGTACAAAGAAGAAAACGAAAGAACAGAGACGGCGACATCGGACTCATTGGAGTCCTCAAACTTATCGGAGTCAGAAGATGCTCCTCAAACCAAGAAAGCCAAGGGGAGGACAGGTAAAAACAAAAAACTGAACGCGGATAGAATCAACCTATTTATCTACGCGTGCGAACAGTTTCCCTTCCCCGAGAATATGGAGCACAGAAAAATCTCTCAAGGCATTAAATAAAATATATACAAGTGAGAATTCGATGTTGGCATCGACACAGAAACAGTAGAAGGAGCATTGCTCTGCCACAATGTTGTTCTACATGATAATACGTGCGAGTGAGTCTCAAATGCTGAATTCAGGAAGAAAAGGAACAGGAGAAAGAAAAACACTACCCAGAAACAATAAAAGGAAAACATGGAGAGAGTAAGAAATAGAATGAGGATCGTGACACTCAACGTAGACGGATGGGAGGGTAAAGCAAGGGCATATGGAAACATATTTCGTGTGCTGGACCCCGACATCATACTAATAACAGAACACGGCATTGACACTACATCTGGTCAAATTAAAATACTGGGATACAGAGTTGATATGAAAAATCATTTACAGGAAAGGTTTGATCGTGCTGCTATAGCTGTAAAGGAAAATATCTCGTTCAAACTTATACCGGAGCTGGACGAATCCTTTATGATGATTGAAGTCCACACATTGGTAGGAGAACTCGTGATAGCCGCAGCTTATCAACCCTCTCGACAAGCCTACCTACTCACAAATAACTTCTACACGCTGTTTGGGCATCGCAGAATGGCAATCTTAGGTGGTGACCTCAATGTCAGATGCCGAGCGGCAGGCTATGGTAGAACCAACGAAAGAGGTCGAAACTTAGGATTGATTATGGGAAGAAAAAACTTCCAAAGAATAGGGCCGGACTTTCCGACCTATATCACTTCCACATCAGCCACCAAACCTGACATAATCTTAACAAGTGAAAGCTTTCCCTTTAACTACCATAGTGAGCCGGGACCAGCAGTTCCCAGTGATCACATAGCGATCCTCACCCCAATCTCACTCGCGCCGATCCAACTACCAGCCACTCTGAAAAACTACGCATCGGCCAACAGGGAACGTTACAAGAGACAACTCAGTCTATTCGCTGCAGTTGACCTGAGTTACACAACCTTGGAGGAGATAGATGAATAGCTGGAGAGAATAACTGGGAGTATTCTAGGAGCAGACCGCGAGTGTGTACCCAAGACAGGGTACAGAACTTATTGTCGGTACTTCGATAATATGTAACTTCTCAAGATCATCCAGAAATACCCAGTCAGTCTACGCCCGTCATCCACTCCAAAAAGATATATAACGACCTACTCAAGACAACACTATAGACCCCCAAAATGTACCCTACCTGTTCCCATTATAACCTAGTGTATACATTATACTCTATTTACTAACCCATACTAACACTTGTATCGTAGCACTCATTACCCACATTTGACTCGTCACACCATCTATGTTGAGAGTGGTTAATTATTTTTGTTCACGATCTAACTAAAATTAATAACCTCTATATTACAAGAACAATTTGACAATTGCATCTTCGGTTAATTTCCTCTACCATAACTTTATCAATCTCAGTGACCTCATTATTTACCCACCCATTAGTGAATCTTATCACTTCGCTGGTTAATGTACAAACTGGAATTATTTATTTCATATTCGTTTCTATTTTCATTAAATTTGGTTTTATATACACATGACTGTGATATGGAGACTATCTCTATATTTTCCTTTTTAATATAACTAAATAACTCTCCCCTCTTATTTTTTGAAAAATATTTTCATTACATTAAAAACACTTCATCATTTAATCATTGAGACAATATTGCATGTTAGATGCTGTTTTTAACTCTTTCAGATCCGTTTATGTTTCTTTATAACCCATATTTGTATTCTGAAATTCAGAAAAAGTTATGTAATAATATAGAATGTATATAATAATAGTTTTTCAAACTGTTCTGATAAAATGAAACTTATAGGATACATGAAAAAAGCTCACAAAGTGCACGTGAGTCAAAGTTATGCAGATACACCCACAAAGGAAAAGTGAAAAACGATTCAGAGCGCTTGAGTCTTTATTCTTAAAGAGCTTTTCAAGGAATCAACAGGAGGCTGGACATATATTGCCTTAAATAGTGGAAGGGGGGATTAGACTACCCACCTCTGAACCTTAATTAGGGGGTACAAAATCCTGGAACAACTTTATTTGAGATTTTATGTATGTAGTGATAATGGGGTCTAGCGTGAACAAACCAGGTCTAAGATTGAAATTTAGGAACACGTTAATGGAGATACATTCTAATATATTTCTCGAGATATAATTATTGCATTTTATGACTGGTTTGGAACTGTTCCAGTTGATGCTATGGTTAAGATTGTACATATGTAGAAAAAGCGCAGAATGTTCACTAGTGGTGGGCGCGATAACAAAAAAAATGTATCATGATAACCGATAAATCGATAACGATAACCTTATCGGCAATAACCGATAATCGATAACTGGGGATAAATTTCTCGCCCTATAAGGTGATAACCGATAAATCGGTAAATCCAAAAATCCGATACTAGTGATAACGATATTGATATTTTAAATAAAAAAATCGATAAATCCAAATCTTTATTTTTATCTTTATCTTAGAAAACTTAGAAAAATCTTGAAAAAATTGGAAAAGTCTTAAAAAAATCTTAGAAAAAAATTCAAATTCAATGTTTATCCTGTCTCTTCACTAATGAAAAAATCCGGTTTTAAGTAAAATAACTAAATTTGCACAGCCACAGTCTATACCAGGTTCTGCAGCATGTTAGCCTTCGTAAACATGAGCATGTTGAAGTTTTCATTAGACAGGGAGCTCCTTTTATCCCTGATGATGTCGTTGCCAAGAGAGAACAAACCTCCACCGCGGAGCTGCTCGGCATCGCCGTGTTGTACCTCAAGAAGAGGTCAATGAGGATGTTCTCACTGTTGAACGCTGGGTCTGCCAGACTGTCTGTCCCTTTGACCTGCAGCCACACATTCACAATTTGAGCAGCCTTGGACTTGGTTGACCTGTGATGAACCCCAGTGTTATCCTCCTCCTCCTCACAAATGCTGACGTAGTAGTCCTCCGTCTTCATGTCCTCGCTGCTGCTGCTGCTGCTGCTGCTGCTGCTGCTGGCGGTCTCCAGGTCAGCACGCCACAAGATCTCCTCCACCTTCCTCTCTATCAGGGACTTGACCTCTGACCTCTTGACCATTCTTTCCTCAAAAGCCCCCATCCACTTGAGGCGAAACTCGGGGTGGAAGGCAGTAGCCAGAAGACATTCCTCATCTTCAAAGGTGGCGGCGAACATCCTCTCCATGGCAGCGAGGAGGGTGTTGACCAGGGGCTCGCAGAACTGGAGGTTGCCGCTGGTCATCAAGTTGACCAGCTTCTTCTTGGTCACAATGAGGGTGAGGATCAGGCAGCCCAGGTAGCATTGCTTCTCCCCCTGGATGTAATCCAGTGCGTTGGCGACAGGTGCCATGACCTGATAATTGAAAGAGACAAATAGTATTTATTATTTAATTTACTAGTTTTAAAATAGAAGCATAAGCTAAAAAGTAAAAAGCAATAAAGTATCGCGATAACGCCCAACTTATATTGAGTTTATTTACCTTAGCATATTCTGAAATAAAGTCAATTTCTTTCTGGACAACCACTGTCAGATTCCTCTGCTGCTTCATGCACCTGTGCATCTGGTCTTTCCTCTCCTCCAGTACTTTGTTTAGGACCACCAGGCTGTCATAGAGGCTGTTCCACCTTGTTTTGGTAGGAACAGTGAGCCGCCTGTTTATCGCCTTGTACAGTCTATCCGCAAACACTGTACTTGTTCATGAAAAAATAGTTTTGCATTATGTAATTATTTGCATTATTGCTGAAATATTTTCCTATTTTATTTAAACAAATTGTGGCTTACCCTGCTTGTTCCACAGCGCCTGGGCCTTGGCAATAGCGCTCTTGTATGCCTTCTTGAAGTCTCGCGGCATGTGCCTTTCCTCTATGTCGGCGCTGGCGACCAGGTTCAGTGTGTGCGCCGCACACTTGTGCTGCCTGCGCAGCTTGATGATGCCGTCCTCGCTGCCCTTCTCGATGTCATCAAACGCGATGAACTGAAAAAAACATATTTAACTTATCTAATAAATTGTCATAAATGCATCATTTCTAAAATTTTAAAACATTCTTTGAAGTACCTTTAACATTGTACAGTACTATCCAGATCAAAGACAAATTGGACAAATGCTTTTTGAAAATTGGCAGCATTGTCTGTGGTTGTCCTGAAACAAATAAAACAAAATATTTGTTTTTAAAATTTATTATAATTTACTAATATTTAGTTATAGACGATAATTTTATTCTATCGGCTATCGCTACTGCATTAAACATACAATATTAAAGAATTCTGAAACAAAAAATATAATAACTTACATGGTGCCTTGTCCTCTATCACAAACTAGCTGTAGATATTCTCCATGACCTGGGCGAGTACATCATTGGTATAGCTTCCCATGATCCTCTCGCAGGCCAGGACAGACATCTTCTTGACCATGGGAGTTTGGGTCCAGCTAATGCACAGTCATACCCAGGTACCCCTTCTTATTAGCTGACCAGCAGTCAGCTGTAGTGCCCACCCACTTGACTTGCTCCAGTTTGCTAAAATGTAAGCATAACGGTAATTGACTTCATTAATCATTATGTATTGGAGTTAATTTTAAATACAATATTGATTATTGACTATATATAGCGTTATTTTATAATACAATAGTAAGAATATTTGAATACTGTTTCTTAGTTTCTTACGTGGCGAGGCTGTCCTTCATCTCCTCATAGGTTTTGAGGATCCTCCTCCCAAACGTCCTCCTGTAGGGTACCTCTTTTTTAGGGTTGAGGGTGTGGACCATGTCCCTGAAGCTCTGACTGTCCACAATCTGCAGCGGCAGCATGTTGTTCACGACAAACCTGACAATTGCCGCTGCTTCTTGCTGGTTGACTCGCCGTCGTCTGACTGACCGGACCGGTTCCTGCTGCAGCTGCCAGTTCCAAAGTTGGCCTTGCAAGCTTCATCAACTTGTTCTGCCTTGCCAGTATGAATCCTGTTAAAATGGCTCTTCAGTGATCTTGATGAGGCAGGACAAGCACTGGAAGATGTAGCTGTCACCAATCATCTTTTTGTACTTCACCCACTTGCCAAGGAATGGCCAGGGTGACTGAGGCTCAACCTCAGTGAGCTCAGAGTTAATAGACTCCGCTGAGTCTCTTTGGCTTGATGCGGGCACAGTCTCTTGCGACGCCATTACTAATTCAATACTATAAAATAGCAAAGCACTGCACTACTAAATTAAAATAAAAATAGGATCAGTTCAGAATAGGGGCGTAACTTCGTAAGTGTTCAAAACGTTAATAAACGGATATTAAAAAATATCACCAAATAGTACATGTATTCATATACACGTGCCCCAAAAATTAAAACGGAAGAAGCACGGGAACATAGGAAAAAAACATCAAAGAACGCGTAAAACCGGTAGCGCGCAGGAGCAACAACTCGTAACCTCTTGTCCGACAGCTGGTGAGAGACTGAAGCTGAACGAACGTTTTGAAAAGACGTTGAGACCAGCCGCTCTGCACTCCGTTCAGTATACGTTCGATTCCCAGCTCGGACCTACCTATTTCTGCCCCCAAGGCACGCTCGGATCGCCCGTGTGCTAAATTGGAACCATAAACTGAAATTATCGATTATCGCTAGTTTGGAACCCAAAGTATCGGCGATACTAATGAATCAATAACGCGGGAAAAATATCGGATAACCGATAACCCGATATCATTATCGCGATAATTTATCGCGATAACGCCCACCTATGTTGTTCACTGTGATACGTACATTGGCTTGATTTTGATTATCCCGGACATCTAGTTCTTTTTACGGTTTGTCCATACTAACATTTTTGGCAGTTGTTGCAGCCTATCGAATAAACAGTGGCAGGTCGGGGGAAGGGACTTTTTACAAGCATGCGATAAATTGTAGTCTCGTACTTAAAAATAACATTTATGTTCAGAGGCCTAAGTAAACGAGGTAATTTAATGAAAATATGGTTATAGGGTAAAACTAATAAGTTTTTGGCCTGAAACTTAGGGATATTAACATTAGTTTGATAATAGGAACGCTTGGCGGACTTATAACAATTGTCGAGAAAGTACAAAGGGTAGCACAAATTTATGCCTATTTTATATATTCTATCAACTTCTTTGTCTCGGTATTCTGGTGAGACAATTCTAAGGGCACGCAAAAACATAGAGGAGAAAACACTTTGTTTGATGTTATTATGGTGGTTAGAATAAAAGTGTATAAGAGAATCTATGGCTGTGGGTTTTCTATATATTTCATATTTGAAGCAATGGTTTGTCGGATGAATTAGAATACCTAAGAAAGGGGGTGGGCGATCTTTTTCAACTTCTAAATTAAATTTAATCGAGGGCACTAAGGTGTTAATTTTAGTAAGAAATGTATTAATATTTAAATTATTAGGCCAAAGGCAAAGGATGTCATCAACATATCGCATCCAGGCTATAGGGATTTTATTAATTTGGGAAGGTATTCTTGATTCGAATCGTTTTTCACTTTTCCTTTGTGAGTGTATCTGCTTATAGGATACATGTCTAAAATACAGGTAAATTAAAAAATAATAATTAAATTCAGTATTATACCTTAGCTAAGGTCCTAAAACTACAATAAACTTAAATTTTTTATTTTTTGATGTGTGGGAAAAAATCGGATCTGAGAGAATTAGTGCTCACTCTTGTGTGAGTTACCGTTATATATATATATATATATATATATATATATATATATATATATATATATATATATATATATATATATATATATATATATTGTGAGGGAATTCAACGTGGAATCTCTCGTCCAGCACGGAACTTCCATGCTCTGTAGAAGGCGCTGTTAGGCTTAATTTGGTAAGCTTACCCCCTCTCCCCTTGTACAAGCGGTGCCTCGAACCACGCCCACCACGATTAACCTTTACACGAGCTAGAATAGCCTCGGCAAGAAGATTCGAGGCCATTCGAGAGTAGAGCTGTTGCCCACTAACCCCTTCCCCCCGCGGGGAGAGCCTCAGACACATATCATATATATTGCTCGTTTCCCATGAAACCGACACAGAGTTCAGAACTCTCGCCCAGACCCAAGAAGATTCCCCCTAGTTCCAAGTCGGGTGCTAACAACAATGCAAAGTGACAGCAGAACTATTCGTGTATTGGTATTAGCCCCAGCCAGTGAGGTAATTCCAGTTAACGATCGCCACCGAGTGATTTTTCCGACTTTTCTCATCAACTCCTGTCAAAGCCCTACTCGTTCGCCCCTTGTTTTAGGGTGGCCGAAATACTCTACCCTAGACCGGAAGTTACCGCCCCTTCCTTTTGGGGGAGAACCGTCATCACTTTAACATCCCGCTCAGAAGTTCCAAGCGGCCTCACCTCACGTGCAGAAGACATCCGTAAGCCAACCCCCCTCCCCCTTCAGTAACCCAATTAACTAATCATCCCCCATTTAAATAGTCTCCTCCTCTAATACCTTAAGTTTTAACTTCATAGTCTGATTTATAACTACAATTCCCCCCTTCGTTTACTAATGTAATTTTGCCCATTAATTCTCTGAGGTAGTTTTGCCAATCAATTTTATCACTACTTTTTTTAAATAAAATTATATTTTTGTACATACCTCTTTAAATAACCTTAAGCTTTGCCATTGTCCATAATTTACCTGACCTCGTTGCACTCTTTCTCGCTACTCAGCCCGTCTAAACTAGTGGTGTTCCGTCCCTTCGTCTGTTCGCCTGTAAGTTATTGGTCCCTTCCCCATAGATATAATATGATATTGATGTAATATAATGTCATACCACGATATATATATATATATATATATATATATATATATATATATATATATATATATATATATATATATACAGGGTGTCCACAAAGTCTGGGTACATAGGAATTTTAATTTTTTATTTATTTATGTTATTTTTCCTCCCCAGATTCAATGATGGTTCTGTCTAAAGAAGAAAGAATCGAGTTGGTACTCTTAAGTGGACGAAAAGGATGGTCTTATCGCAAAATCGCCGATGAATTTACCCTTCGACACCCTGATCGGCAACCTATTTATTTTACTGCCATCGGGAAATTGGTCACGAAGTTTAAAGAAACAGGCAGTGTCTTGGACAAACCCAGTTCCGGGCGACCAAAGACTTCAGACGAAACGAAAGAGGTTGTCATGGCCAAGATTGCTGCTAGCCCAAAGAAATCACTTCGTCGGACATCCATGGAGTTGGGTGTTCCAAGGTCAACTATCCACAAAATCCTGGTAGAGCAGAAGTTCCATCCGTACAAATTACAGATATTGCATCACTTAAATGAAGACGACCCCAATAGACGAACTCAGATGTGCGAATGGTTTTTAGATAAATTGGATGAAAATATCAATTTTACTAAAGCCCTTTTGTTGTTCGGTGATGAAGCTTTGTTTTACGTTAATGGTGAAACAACAGACAGAATCGTCTATACTGGTCTCAAGACAATCCACATTGGATGGATCCATCCAAAAAGTAAGGCTGCCAAAAGGTGATGGTGGGGTGTGGTTTGTGGAAAGCTCATGTGCTAGGACCCTTCTTCTTTGATGAACATGTAACCGGTGAGACTTATCTGAACATGTTGAGAGACAAATTGATGCCTCAAATTGAGCGCCTAGGCGAGGGACTTCCATACTGGTTTCAGCAGGATGGAGCCCCTGCCCATTTTGCTACAAATGTTAGAGATTGGCTGAATGGCACTTTTCCTCACTGGATTGGAAGAAGAGGTCATGTGGAGTGGTCCCCTCGTTCACCAGACCTTTCTCCCCTTGATTTCTTTTTCTGGGGTATGTTAAAAGAGAAAGTTTACTCAATGAAGATTGCAAATCTAAACCACTTGAGAAAACGCATTATCAGTCAGTGTGCTGAAATCGACGGCAATGTACACCTATTCAATCGAGTTCACCAGAATTTAGCAAGGCGCATCGAATTATGCATTGCAAATAATGGAAATCATATTGAAAATATAATCTCTTAACATTATAATTAAATAAAATTGTTTTGTTCTAAAGGTATGTATTTATCCTATATGTACCCAGACTTTGTGAAGACCCTGTATATATAAATATATATATATATATATATATATATATATATATATATATATATATATATATATATATATATATATATATATATATATATATATATATATATATATATATATATATATATATATATATATATATATATATATATATATATATATATATATATATATATATATATATATATATATATATATATATATATATATATATATATATATATATATATATATATATATATATATATATATATATATATATATATATATACCAGGCAATGGCTTCGCCACTGCCCCCTACGGGGAAAGCTTGCACTTCGCTACTAAGATTAGAATTTAAATTCTGAAAAAAAGCAGCCATGGTTAAATTTTTATTAATTTTCTGAAATTCGCCAATTATAATAATTTTAAAAAGGAACTCTAAACTAAATTTCCTCCCTTTCAAAATATCATGTTGCTAAAATATAGTTATAGAAGAAGATATATAAAAATAAATTTTCTGAACTTCACCATTTGTAATTCTTTGGGTTTTATAAAATTCACAAAATTTCGATACTTATATTTATTTCTGAACTTCACCATTTTCTTTTGTGGATATTATAAAAGAATTATTAGAAATAACTTTGATAAAAAACATAAGTCATAACCAAACTAAGATGAAATTATTATTCAAATACTTCCCAAAATCCCCTTCTTAAATTATAGAGTTAGTGATGATATATATATATATATATATATATATATATATATATATATTTTGTAGCAAGTTTTGTTAAATGCGACGGCTAATTTCATTTCGTATGTGTGATTTTCTTTTCAAATCTCTCGATTTGTCATATATTCGCCCTTATGTCTGGATTCATACCAAAGATGAGTTCTTCGAGATTTATTGCAACTAAGATTTTATCGTTAAAGGGGAATATGAGAAATGCCCTTTAACAAAACACTTTATCTAGCTGACCCCGTTTCAATACACCTGCATCATCCTCAGAGACAAAGTAAAGAAAGAATAGAACGTTGGTTTATATGACTGGACATATTTACATACAAACAAACAAAGTGATCGGCAAGTGCGAACGTACTGACAAACTTGTGAGAAAGGTAAGACAAGGTCGAAAGTGCTAAGCTTAAGGGCGAAAGTCAATTGCGCGTTCACGCCAAAAGAGGGGGTGAGAACCTTCATAGGATGAGATTAAATATCCCACATAGTTTGGCTCCTAATTCTACCGCTCGGCAGTATTCCGTGCTGATTGAATTGAATGTTTAGCTTAGGTTGTTTTTCTCTTATATGGATGGTTTCCGGCGATCTTGTGCGAAGTCTATAATTTTGGTGTTGTCTTCTATCATTTTTCTGCTGAGAACGGTTCCATGTTTTCTACTTGTGTGAGCTTTGGGGGCTCCGTTGTTTAGGCGATATGTCATTTTTCTTGATAATTTTGTTTCTGTCATTCCAATACATGAGTGGGGGGAGAGCCGATAGTCTCCTGGTTGCATTTATACGCATATTTAAGGTGGTTCTTTGGTTTGGGTTCGGGTATGGGGCCCTGTTTTTTTTTTCATGATGAGGCTGGCGGTTCGTTTAGTGTGATAATAAAATATACAGCTAACGATATTTTTTGTTTTGTATTTGTAGTCTTTATTGATCCGTTAATAATTTCCTAAAATTACGCTTTCGTCTGTTCAATACACCGTGTTGATGGTGTTCTTGTAGATGCAGAGGAGTTTAATGTTATTATTATTATTATTATTATTATTATTATTATTATTATTATTATTATTATTATTATTATTATATATATATATATATATATATATATATATATATATATATATATATATATATATATATATATATATATATATATATATATATATATATATATATATAACATAAAAAGAAAATAATACTGTTGAACTTCTCGTTATGGGTTAAGTGACCAGAACTCAGAAAATCCTGTACCCTCCAGCTTAAAAGGGTGTCGGTTGCCTATCCAGCCCCAATACATTCAGGAGGTTCTGTGACTTCACATTTTTACTTCCACTTGTTTCACCACTTTCGTTTCAGATCTGATCTTCCAAACTTTCTGCGGAATAGGCCCTCGTTTGTATTTCTCTATAAATTCGAAGGTGTGAGAAAATTCGCAATACCTATGCACTTACCCATTGTCCTTAATAAACAAATTGAGCTCTCTGTATTGGGTTAATATTGCTGTCTAGCGACTACTTTCCAGCCTGGCGGTGCCGCTGGTCCAAAACTCATTATTTTTTTTTTTTTTTTAATTGAGGAATATCCAAGAAAGTTCAGTGTTTAATTTCTTTTAGTTCCTTGTGTGAAATTAAGTTTGTATTATCCTCGAAAATAGCAAACAATCCATTTTTGCTTTCCTTGCATGACACTGTGGCCTGTATAACTGGGTGTAGTTTTAATTAGTTTTGCTTAGTCTCGTTTGCTTTATTTCGTTCATTCGTTCATTTAATATCTTGCTTGACGGAGTGGTTTGATAGCAAACGCGAGGCCAGGTTGACCCTACCTGGTTCATCGGAGGGACTTGTCTCCTATGAGCTTAAGGAGTCAATTCGGCACTTGCGGTCCTAGTACGCCATTGGTCCGGTGCTGCAGCTTGAGCCCTTTGTGGTACTGAAATATACCAGATTTGTTATTACTGGGGCCCCTGTGAAATGAGCTATTTCCTCGCCGGGACAGTGTTTCTAATTGTAAAGCTGCGTGGTGGTTGGTGAACCCGTTTGGTTAAGCTAATTTTAGCTAATCTTCTCTCCAATCCCTTTCTCACATACTACTTCTAGAGTAGTATCTTTTTCAAAGCAAAGGTTTCGCGATAAGCGCTCTAGACCAGTCCTCGCTCGCTGTATCCCTATGCCAACAAAATAGATCCTGAGCTCGACTATTCTCGATTCCTAGTACTAAAATTTAAGTCTGATTCCTCGCTCTCTTGACTCCATGTTATCTATTTAAACGATGCCTTTGAATCTCGTTTCGGTGAACCACGTCGTGTAGGCTCGTGGTGAAAGAGACGCTGCGGTGGAGTTTTCCTCCCGCACATAATACGATGCTGTTCGAAATGTGGCTTCTGTTGCAGAAGCTCCAGTGTCTGTTACCCCAATCCAAGACTCGACTTTGTAAAAGGTGTGACAAGTTCAAACGAACTGAAAAATTATAATGTCTCGACTCTAAAACAAGCTAGCAGCTCAACGTGTTACCGATGTTCTTAGGGTAACCAAACAATCCGGTTCAGTGGCATATTTCAAGGAGGAGGAGGGAGGGGGGGGCATTTGACCATGTCCCTCTTAGAGCATGGAAATTTTTTTTAAACTTTTTTGGAAACTATTTCAGTATGATTTTGATTTTATACTAAATAATATAATAAAAAGGTTTGAGCATTTAGAGTTCTTTTTTCTAATATTCTACAGTCATAGCCTGTTTTTTATTTATCTTATTTTTAATTTCTTTCATTTCAGTTCAAATCCAGGAAGTCGAGATGAAGAGAAGTATCGTCGATTACTTCACGCGGCGTGAGCCTGTGACTGCAGTTAAACGAAAAGCTTTACTAGAGTCACATCCTGAACTTCTAGACGTCCGATTGCAAGCCTAGACACAAAAATACTCATACTTTTCACCGACGTTAACACCGTCCACGTCTGCGTTACCTAGGATCAATTCCAGTAAAGATGACATAGGAGTCATCAACTGGCTGGAGCTCACTGCTGGAGAGAAACTGCGCGTACTCACCACACCTTTGTCTGCGCCATTGGGTTTTCGGTGGCCTTACAGCGAGCATCAAGATGGAGGCAGAGCCAGACGTAAATATCTCGGACCACAACATCTAATCTGGCAGTATAGCGTCTTCTCCTATTCTGTATCGAAACGTTGGCTATTCTGTCACCCTTGCAGGTTTATCGCTCCTGAAGCAATCCGAGAAAACCATTTCAATCGCCTGATCAGAACACCTCTAGAGAAGTCCGCTCACCTAATCGGTAAAGATGGCTATTTTTCAGCGCATCTAGTGACCAAATTCCATGAAGACAGAGTCTCGCGCGCAGAAGCGTTCAAAACGACGATGGATACTGGAGACAGCGCAGCAGCTGAACACCGCAGAGGCCAAGCAGCGGGACAAAAATCGAGCTGCTGTACAGCGGATACTATTATATATAGAGTTTCAGGGTAGACTAGGTCTACTGCTTCAATGTCATCGCGATTCCGGAACCCTGTTGCGCCCTCCCGCAGGAACCGGCGCGATATAGATTACGGACAAGACAATCTGAGAGTGACTCTACAGATGATGGCGGTTTCCAATGATAAAGTGTTACGGGAACATTTAACCACCACGAGTAGGAATGCGACATGCATCCCCCTTCCCCCCCAGCCCAGAATGAAGTGATATCAGCCATTGGAACAGTGATTCAAAAATCAATAATTGAAGAAACAAAAGAAGCCAGATTCTTCTCTCGTCTGGCGGACGAGACCACAGATGTCTCGAGAAAAGAACAGTTAACAGCATGGACGAGTAATCCGTTAACTAAAAAGTTAACTTCGTTAATCCCTGAGCCGTTAATTCGTTAAAACGTTTAGCAGACGTTAACACTAAAGCGTTATTGTTAATTATTATTATTATTATTATAAAACAATGCAGAAAAGTTTTCTTGTTCCCAAATCATCTCAAATCTGCAAAAATTATAAAACATAAACATTGCCAAGATTATAAAGGACAAAACTGAGAAAAATAGAAAGCTTTAATGAAATACATTATTATTAAAAGACAAAAAATATTCCAAAATATATGTAGTAGCCGAATGAAAAAGAAGGAAAAACAATAACATGAAAAAATGACGCTATAGAAGATAGAGGCAAGTTATCTTTTTGTTTACTTATTGCCCTCAAGTTGTTTTTGCCAAAGGAGAAACAAACGCTCAACTTCAGCATTAGAGGTGATGAATGTGTTGAACTGGTTGGACCCATGGGGTTCCTCAAAGCATCCTCGACTTTACTCTCCATGCTTTTCCTCACGTTGAAGCCCTGGGGTTTGCTGCACTTCTCCAACCACAAAAAGGAAAAATGGTGTGCAAGACATTAGCCAGGTGGCATTCATTATCCCCCAAGATATGAGCGGTTTCTTGGCTTCTCTGAGGCCCCTGATCTGACTGGTGCAGGGTAGGCTAAACAACTGCTACAAATTCTGAAAATTCTGGAATTGACATTAGAAGGACAGGGGTACGACGGAGCCACGGCTATATTTAGGAGCAAAATGCTGCACAAAATTACGTGCGTGAAGAATGCCCGTCAGCCAGCTACACACATTATCTGTCCCATTCACTCAATCTATGTTTGGTGAAGGTGAGCGATGTACCAGATATTAGAAAGGCAGTGACGCTGATGCACGAGATTGCGGGTTTTTCTCTGAGACTTAAATAAAAGATTGCTGAATCTTGAAGAAGCGATCAAGGAAGAGTGTAATGAACTCGCCCAATAGCGTCTGAAACTCCACTGCACCACGAGATGGGTGGAGCACCAGGAAGCAGTTCGCATAATCAAATAACTACTATCCGCCATCAAAGTGTCGCTACACAAAATTAGCCTATGGCCACGCGAAGATTGCGCCGGTAAGGCGCTATTATTCTATACCGCCATAGACAATAGTGGATTCTTGGTTGCCCTAGAGGTACTCATATCTGTTCTAGAGATCACCAAGCCACTTTTCAGTTAAGCTTTAGGCCGAAGCCTATGTCATCCATAACTCAGTGGACAATGTACAGGACTGTGAAAAAGTCCTGAGACAAATGCAATTAGACGAAGAAGTCTTCAGGGACATTTTCATGCTTGCGCAAGAATTGTTTGGTAAAGAAATACGCATGCCGAGAACGACCTGCAGGCAGACGCAGAGCTCCAATCATCCGGCCGAGACACCAGAGGCTTACTACAGGCGTTCTATTTTCCTCCCGTACATCAACGTCTGTATAAGTCAACTAGATGAGCGATTTAGATGGCACAGTACGAAAGCATATGTACTTAGTATGCTACTATCGGCATACAGTCAGGATTCCGACGATTCTAGTGCCCTCATGGAAGCCGCCGAGTTGTATCATCAATTCCCTTAAGGAGAACCAGAGTGCCTGGAAGCTGAATTATTGCGCTGGAAGGTGTACTTGGCGCGACAGGCGACCACGACATGTATATCACCAAAAAGAGTCGTGGATACGGTGGCGGTTACGGCGACTTTCGGTACTTATCCCATGATTGAAACCCTTTTGCGAATTTTCGCAACCTTGCCGGTGATCATTGAGACAGGTGAACGCTCAATTAGTGCTCTGAAATTGCTAAAATCATAATATCGGTCCACCATGCACGAAAAGTGACTGAAGGGCCTAGCACATCTGTACATAAACAAGGACATTCCACTAGTCCAGAGTGACATTATTGATGAATTCAGCCAAACCAACCGTCGATTGGTTTTCAACTGATACAATACAAGTGTGAAAGAAACACCGCTCGCCCAGGGTGAAATTAAAAGACCGCAAAAAAAACTGACCGTAGATAAGATTTTATCAATTTCAGATATAAGGTATTTGATATGTATTTGGATGACTAAAATGATACTAAAATCATCCCAACTGCAGGAGAAGGCCTCGCATAAGCTTTGCTTCATCCCTCTCCCTTCATAAATCGTATTATGTTTGGATAAACATTACTATTAATGTATGATTTCTAGATGCAGTACCCGAATAGTGCTGCACGATCTCTCTCACTAGATTTCAATGGTTCGAAAGCATTTTGCAATCTGTGCTTTGTTGTAGTTCATGAAAAAACTTAGTTTGTTTATGAAAAATTATATTTCATTTTAAAGACTGTCCTATATACGATGTTCTCAATTGTTAACGAACGTTTATAGGGTTTTTTGCTTGTATAGTATTTCCTAATTAAAATGATCATTTTTCTGTTAGATTTTCTAAAAAAAATATTCAGTATAATTTTGATTTAAAAATGCCTCTAGATCGCTTCTTCGGTAATCTAGTTTTAAAATTTTCCAGGATGAGAACCTCCAGGACCCTCCTCTAGTCTCGCGCTTGCCTGTCCACTGGCTTGGTCAAAATCCCCCCCCCTTTCTACCCCACTGATTGAAAAAAAAACGAAATTGATGATTTGAATGATTTAAATGTAATGCTGTGTCATTATGCAGCCTAAAAAAAAAGGATTGGCCTGATGTATGAAAATCATCTTGCTTGTAAGTTTGTCAAATTTAGGACGGATGTTAGCTTCTTTTAATGGTCGGGATACGTTCTGAGATATGCCTAGATGCGAGGAAAGCGACACAAAATTTTCCCGGAGGAAGCTTTCCCGGACTCCCCGCCGCGGGCTTCGTGGTTAACATGTCCTCCCCTCCCTCCCTTCAACGGAATCGCTATCTATACCACTGATCCGGTTCTATCCATATAAATACGTGACGTTAATTTTGACGCTTGAGCTGCAGGAACTCCCGTAATTGATTAAGGTCGGATATTTACGAATCCAAGTAACCCGTTACTTTGAGGTATTTAGGCACTGCTTTAATTGCTATCCGTTGGAATATGTGTGTTCATAAATGTCAACATTCATCTACATGCGTTAATTGTGCCTTCAACCACCATGAAGATATATCCAACAAAGCCTTTTAGTGCACCAATAACGGTGGGCGCCACAGCGCAGTGGACAAGACCTGCCAGGTGTACCAGTTTAAGAAAGTTCTTTCCCTGCGAGAATCACTTCGCATGGACATCAAGGAAACCCGCAGTCAGGTTTGAAACAAAATATTGTCACGCAACTGTATTCACTCGGAGGTTCTCCATGATGCTGAAGATAACCGCGATATCACCTTAGGTTTTCTATACCACCTAAATCTACTCTTCATGATCCTTCTCAATCACCCACTGTGGCATCTCAAATGATACCTAAACTTATCCAATTCATACCACGTACCAAATCATGTCGAACCTTGAGTCTCTTACTTTCAACCCGAGCCGAGAGCCAAGGAGACACCTTGAATGAGATCCAGTTGACTTATCTTATGGAGATCTCCGCACCGAGTGATAACCGAACAGGGAGTGAGTCCAGTGTTTACGTCCTTACTTGCTAACAAGCGGGCAGCACCCGGTGATAAAACCATTGATGTTGACTTGTTGATTTCAACAACAATTGACCTAAAAAAGATACATTCCTACATGAGTTGTGTTTTTTAACCTCATTAAGTTATTCACAGGACATAGGGACTTACCTTTTTCACACATCTGTCGAGATACATCCAGAAACCTTGTCACCTTCATCCTACATGGAATTACTACCAAGCTAAATGATACCGATTCCTTGCGATCAGAAGTTTACATTGACTGTCTCTGAG
Organism: Ceratothoa steindachneri; assembly: GCA_963969495.1. Classification (NCBI taxonomy): domain Eukaryota; kingdom Metazoa; phylum Arthropoda; class Malacostraca; order Isopoda; family Cymothoidae; genus Ceratothoa; species Ceratothoa steindachneri. The sequence goes on along the minus strand of OZ018318.1, from coordinate 179,574,949 downwards.
GCCCTCTCCCACCGAAAAACCCTGTTTTACCAGGCAGATCACCCAGTAATACATTAATTACCTCTTAATATGATGTGGGAGAGACGTCTATTTTAAACTTACCTTTTCCACCTGATTATGTACCTCCTCATGTTAACTCGATCATTAGAACTTACATTCTTCCTGGTTCTTTGGCTTTGCCAACATCCAAGTCCGGACGAGGCAACAATCATTGCTGTCCTCGCCCCGTTCTTTGGGATGTTCTGCCTCCACGTCAATTACTTCTGCCATTGTAAGTCAAATCTCCACAATAGTTTCTACTCTCACGGGACACTAAGTTCAATTTTACACTGAAACTGTAAAGTTGTTATTTCCAAATTGGAAGAACTTACTGTTCTTTTATCCGACATTCAATCTTCAATTGTTTGTCTTCAGCAAAATAAGCTCGGAGTACGCGCTTTCCTTTTGATTCCTGACCTTTAAGTCTTTAAGTCCCTATCACCCCTTGAGCGTTAATCATGTGGGGGAGTTGCCATTTTAACAACGATATATCGTTACTCAACACTCACTCTCTTAGTACTGATTAGTAGGCAGTGGGCCTAAGGGGTTTCTTCCAAAAACTGTAAAAAGTTTATAGTGTATAATTTCCACCAGACTTAGCAGTGATAAAGTTTAATATGCTTGAGCTTCCTGACCAACTACCTACACCGTTGTTATTATTAGGTAGTTTTAAAGCTTGTCATCCTCTGTGGAGTGAGGTCACCTGCAACACTAAAGGCCGTATCGTAGAGTTAATTTTATTATGGACCTTTTTATGTTTTAATTTCTAGCAATTTTCCCTAGTATGATGTTCAGACGGATTTCTTTAACATTTTAGACATATTCTCGTTTTCCTCAGATTCTTTTTTCGATTTCCAATGGTCAATTCCCGATGGCAACTGCCAGCTCAGTCACACTACTCGCCTCCTCTTAATTGAATTTACGACGAACTGACTGGAATTACTTCCAACAAGATTCCCACACTGATGCCTTGTTGTGCACCTTTGATTGCGTTGACTCGGTGGTGGACTTTATAACATCACTCATCCGTAGCGTCACCGAACAAACCATACCTAGATGGGTTCATGGCCAAAGACAGTCCGAAATACCCTGGTGGAGCAAAGACTGCCGGCAGCGGTAAAAGCTTATTGGTTGGCCCATGCCAGATATCGAGGAAATACTACACCACGTACTTGAACTGAAAGAATAAAACTAGGGCATACCACAATATGACACTTCAACAGGCCCGTTGAACCTCGTGACATAACTATGTATTTTCGATATCGCTCTCCACTCCACCTGCTAAGATCTGGAAGAGAGTAAACAAGATCCGAGGCAAATATACCGGTCATGCCGCCCTGGCCTTGAGTGTAAATAGAACTGGTTATGTCTAACCAAGTAATAGGAGTCAACACCCTGGCGAACCACTTTCACGTGGTAAACAGCATCGCCAGATATCTAAAGGAATTTGAAGCCTACACGGCTTCTCAGGTGTCTCCAGTGCCGGCTCAAGATACCGGCAACTCGGGAAGTTGCCCGGGACGCGCTGTGATTAGGGACGCCATCAAAGATCTTCCCAAAAAGGAAAAAGTGAAAATAGTAAATTTTTTTTTTCAATCTGACGTTTTACGATTTTCTTGCGATGACAAATGTCTGTTATGATGTCTTAGGCACGGTAAATGTGTCCAGCAAAACTATGCAGAACACCTCTGGGGAACTATCTATTGCAGTTTCACTAATTAATAGTGTAACTGATTACTCAATTGATTATCGTGCAAATGGATATGAAAAAGCATTAAAGACAACAAAAGAATAAACTACAAAATTAGATGGAGTCTTTTATGGTAGTAAAACAATAAGCAGAAGAAGGAGCCTTTTTGAATATGAGTACACTCAAGAGGGTCCAAATGCAAGTGATCCAGAAAGGAAATTAAAAATCCTGTTTTTAATTTAATACTGGTCAGAGCTATTACTTATTTATCAGAAAATTTTAGTAGTTACAAAGTTTCAATAACACATGAGGATTTATAAATGCCCTAAAAGATCTACCAAATCAAAATAAACTCAAGATAGCATGTCAAGATTTGGAGAATAAGTTGAGATACAAAGAAAATAGTGATATTAATGGATGTGATCTGTTAACTGAACTAGACATAGCTAAAGGATTATTTCCTCATGATGTAAAGCTTTCAATAGAAACCGCTAGGTCCATAAACACTGATAAGTTACAGGATGTCATCCCATTCTGTGGGTTGCATTCAGTGGCGGTTTTTGATATGGGCTACATGAGCCATTGCTCGGGGCGGCATTCATTAGGGGGCGCTACGAGGAAGAGAGAACCCCCTTCCTCAACTAATTCCTATTTATTTGTGCTCATCATTCATTTGTGCATCTGATCATGTTATGTGTGAGAATAGGCCCCCTATACAGACTAAACGACGGTGCCCTCACTGCTCACATGAACTGAATGAAACCAAACCAGTAAGGTGGGGAAGGGGGTGCGTTCACTGCTAGGCTTAGCCCTCAGATTAATTAAAATGTTAAAAGTCATTTACAACACGAATTGCTTACAAATGACGCACATTTCATTCATAAAATTGTATAATATTGAAAATATCACACCACAAGAGTATCGCATACATGTTATTTCACTGTGAAATGGTTAAATAATAACAACAAGCAAATCTACGAACCAAAATGAATTTGTTTAGTCATGGCTGCACAATTTCGAAAAAAGAAAAAAGAATATAAGGAGTTACGGGCAAAAGATAAAGGGAGGGAGCAATGTCATCTTCTTATGTAGACCATATTATGGAGGGGATGTGCTGAAATAAGTTAACGTTACTTCGTATAATTCAGCTGTTCATTTGCTTTCGCTACTGAAAGTTTTAATTGTACAATAAATATATTGAATTTCCAATGCAATTTAAAGGGCACTTCTGAAATATTTTGGATCATATTCTGTGGCCTGTGAGGATGAGGAGCCATCTACGTCCTCCTCAGTTACACAGGCCACCACAGAAATTATTTTGGACCCTCAGGATAAGGAGCCTTCCACCTGCGCAGAGCCTGCATCTCCAGAGCAGGACACTTTCTTGTAAAAATGTCTGAAACAGAATGACTGACAAATCCTACTGCGGAAAATGAACCCCTACTCACTGACGCTCTCTGGCTGGCATTCAATTTTGACTGACAGAATTCAAATGTATCGGGTTTACAGAGAACCAAATGAGGTACCACCTAACTACTTTTTCCCAAGGAATGGGAGAGATGGAAGAAGTTGTCACTACCAATATTTTAAGAAGACATTACTTAGTGGTCAAAATATCCCAAGAAGTTGGTTAGTATACTCATAGAAAAACAATAGCCTTTCCTGCTTTGCTGCAAATTATTTTACAAGAAGGAAATTAATTTAAAAAGCTTTGGACTGAACGACCGGAAACATGCAAATTATTGGCTCCCCTCACATGATAATAGTCAAGAACAGATCCATTAAATGAAAAACTGGAAAGAACTGACATTGAAGATTAAAAAAGGAGCAAACAATTGACAAGCAGGAGATACAACTTCTGGAGGCTGAGAGGCCAAGATGGAGAGAGATGCTGAAACGTTTCACTGCTATTGTGAAGTCTGTATCAGTTAGGAATTTGGCACTAAAGGGACATAAAGAGAATATGTTCTTACCATCAATTTGGAATTTTTCAAAAGAAGTTGAATTGATGGCACAGTTTGACTCCATAATGAAAAAAACATTTTACCCGAATCCAAAAAGGAATCTCCAGTCAGATGCTACCTTGAACACCTCACACAAAATAAACTCATAGATTTAATGAGTTCATTCTCGATTGCATTCCAGATATCAGCCACACTGAATATTTGTCAGGAGTTATTCGAGTGGTCTCCCCGGAGGACAAGCCCCATATAAAAGAAAATTTTATGGGGTTATTGGAGTCCAGCATTTGGCATCCCTGATTCTTAGAAGATTTGAAGACCTAAAAGTACCTTTTAGAGACTGCAGAGGATAGGCATATGATAATTAATGGAGCCAACATGCATGAAAAAAAACAAGGGAGTTCAAGCCAGGCTCCTAGAAATCAATCTCAGAGCCCTGTTTGTGTCATGTGGAGCTCATACATTGAATTTGGTTGTTGCTGATGCTGCTAAGGGATCTACTGATTCCACAAATTACTTTGGCATTTTGCAGAAAAAGTACACCTTGTTTTCGGCCTTAACAAAAAGTTGGGCCATCTTGAAAATCACTTTGAACAGGTGGAATGAAACAAGGTGAGAAAGGAAAGTGAAGTGTTGAGCCCCTGAGATACAAAGCAGTTGCAGTGAGAGATGCACTGATTGAGATCAGAGATCACACAAAAAACTCTGTCATAGAGGTTGAGGTGCAGTCCCTCTCAGATGAGGTAGGATCTTACCGCTTCAGCATTTGCACAGTGATGTGGTATGACATCTTGAGCTAGATACAAAATATTATTATTATATTATTATTATTATTATTAGGTATTATTATTATTATGTGTTTGAAGGATTTGTGAATATCAGAACGCACTTTCAATTATTATTTATGTTGTATTTAATAGGTTTTATGTTTGATTTTATATTATATGTTTTATTTATTCTTATTCTCATTAAATTTTGTTCATATTATATTTTTTATTCATTAAAGATGTATACCATTGGTATACATCTTTAATAATTTTTTTTTTTACAAAGTCACAAACGTGGATTTGTAAACACAGTTCTGGGTTCACTCTCGACTGTACCGCTAGACACAGTTGCAACTTCATTTTTAAGTTTGATGACGTCACAATCATCATGGGCTTCATCACAAATAACGATGATACCGCCAATAGAGAGGAAGGGAAAACACTAACCATCTGGTGCCAGGACAATAACCTCTCCCTGGACGTCAACAAAACTAAAGAGATGATAATCGACTTTAGACGACATCGCCTCATCTACATCTACCACGTTGAGCTAGAAAGAGTCAGCAGTTTCAAGTTCCTCGGCGTCCACATCACGGACGATTTGTCCTCGTCGCTACACACAGACGCTTGTGGTCAGCGTCTCTATTTCCTGAGGAGATTGAGAAAGGTTGGCATGAAAACCAGCATCCTCACCAACTTCTATAAGTGTACCATCGAGAGCCTGCTGACAGAGTGCATCACTGTGTTCGGAAAACACTATAGATAGTGGTTTAGACGCACACCACATTGCTTAAAGCAGTCTTCCCTCCAAACAGGACATTTACCTCAGCCGGTGTCTAAGGAAGACACGCGGTATCATTAAAAATCGCAGCCGCCATCCAGCAAACAGATTTTCTGCCTGCTATCATTGGCCAAACGGTATAGGAGCCTGACTGCGCACACTAAAAACCTGAATGACAGCTTTTACCATCAGGCTCCTTAACTCAATATAACCTGTCTGAGACATTGAACACTTTATATTCGAAAAACAAAAATTCATGCACACACATTTTTAGACTGTCAGTGTTACAATAAAAACTGCACATATATACAGACAAATTTGTTAATTTTTTCGTTTATGTTTCTTTTACATTTTGATACTTCTGTTTACATTTATATTCATTGTTTTTAGTGATGTGAATATTGAGTTGATTGGTTCTTCTTGGCCAATGCACTTCATTGCGTCTGGATCTGAACATTTGTGTGTGCGTGTGTATATTGGGGGAGGGGGCACCCAGGGCGTCATTCAAACCAGGACCGCCACTGGTTGCATTAAGAATAATGCTTACAATACCTAGTACTGTTGCCGCTGGCGAGAGAAGTTTAGTAAACTAAAGTTTATTAAAGATAGTTACGGTCATCCATGTCTCAAAACAATGAATTGTGTGGCAATTTTGTCTATAGAGAATTATATTGCAAAGAATATAAATATAGAAAGTGCTATGGAAAGATCTGCTGATCTAAAGGCTAGGAAAATAATGTTTCAGGTAGGCTCATTGTTCATACTGTCCAAAGTCTATGTCGTGGGTTGGCCGAGATTATATACTTATTAATTATTATGATTAATAAAAATGAGTCGTACGTTCGTACTTCCAGTGATCGCCTCAGGATCGGTCTCTAAGATTGCTTTTCTTAATCTTTATTCTAATGAATGAATAAAAGGGGAGTTCTTACTTGAATTTACCAAATACTGCCAACGCAACTCGTTCAAGGATAATTTTAAAAAAACTTCTACCAAAAAATAGACTCTTACTGAACATTAATACACTCAAATAAAATTACTATATACACTTACAAGGTACAGATAAAAAAAAAGGTTTTTGATGTCCCGCTCTCAATACTCGGTTTTTGTTGGATTTTACGAAGAACAATTTACTTTAATCCACTTCATAATTAAGATATACAAAATAAACTACTTTAACGCACTGGGACATAAAAATAGGATAGCTTACTCACATTATATAATGGGGTTTCAACCAGAGAATCCCAACGAAATACCTTTTGGTCCTGGGAGGCGTGGAGAGGATGATTTCTTAATTTCTCAAGAGATGGCGTTGTGGGATGAGGAGTAGGCGATTGACGTCACACGGAAATTAGAATAGGCGAAGTAGAATCAAAACAAAAACGCTAATGATTCCTTGGGTTCGTCGGACGTTGGTGGCCTTGAAACGGGTTTCTTCAGACGAGCGTGGACTATGTTTGATGTTTTTCTATCTAGTTTGGGGTTTTCAAACTCATATAGAGTAAGAATAATTGACGATCTTTGAGTACTCGAGCTGTGTCAAGAGTATTTGTAGTTTAGATCCTTTGACGATCCTTGGGCTTGAACTGTGCCGATACTACTTGTAGTTTAGATCCTTTTACGATCCTTGTTGTTTGAAACTGTGACGAGGCTACTTGGAACAATCTGATATTCTCCAGCAGTGAAACTCTCTACCGGTGACTTCTCTATCTCTTTACGAAAACGAAAAAACCTCGTTTTCTCCTGTCGACCTGTTTTATACATCAATTACCCCCGCGGGGTAATGGGAGGTGTAGAGGACTCGCAAGGTGAGACCTAAGGGAGGTCTCCCTTTTTGGTGTCTGTTGTTTCTCTTGCCTCAGCATTTTGAAATTAGGGAAAACCGATCCCTATTGATCCGACAGAAGTGTGGTAGCAATTCTCTCGTACTTTAGAGTCGTGTGGTTCTGGTGATAGCGTAATACGAGGTCGACAGTTTGCATTTTTAACTTTCGTGTTTATAAATAACCCCTCGGCGGGTCGGAATTTTGCGCCGAGGTCAGGAATCTGTCTTCTAAATTTACAATTTTGTCTGTTCTTGTATGTTACCGGAGACCGGTTAGAGGGGGCAAAGGGAAACCCAGGTGGCCTTTGTTATTACTTCATTATTTCTCATCGCCATGGGAAAGGCCTCGATATATATGTACACTCGCAAATTCTTAATGGTTTTTATCTAACTCCTATATCTCTACAGTCTAGGTTGAGAAAAACAATATTTTTTATTCATTGTTTGTTAAAAACAGCGCAAGTAATAAATTCATTTCTATTATTATATATTTGTAGTTTTTTCCTTGTGAACATTTTTATAATTATACTTAAAAAGGGCGCCGAACTTCTATTTTCCCAGGGTGTCAGCAACCATAGGGCCGTCCCTGGGTGTCTCGACCGCTAAATTTCAACATGACCTTCAACCTCCATTATAATAAACTTTTCATGATTTCTGAAATGCGTGCTACCCTTAATGTGCATCGATGTCTCCAGGCCTTTACGAAATCCATTATGACTTTTTACCCTCCCTTCATCCATTTTCAGACTTATTTTTACTAGATGTGTTCAACCTTATTGGGTGAAGGACTTTTATCCGACATATTGGCAGATGTAACTGGTTTTGCCTCTCTTATCTTTCTCACGAGCTGCTTGAACAAACTATTGGTAATCTTCCAGTTGGTCTGGGCTTTTTTAGAAGTTGATAATTTGCTTTCTCCTTTCCAATGTGGTTTTCGTAAGCACCATAGTACAATTCATCTCTTTGAATGTTTTAATACTCCAAATATGTTAATCTTTTACAAGAACTCATCATGTTATCTTTCTTCTTCGATATTGAGAAAGCCAAAGACACAACATGACGACATGGAATCCTACAACAACTGTATGCTTGGGGAATGAAGGGATATTTTACCAACTTTCCTTCAGTTTTTTATCTTCATGTAATTTTAACCTCCGTATTGGAGAAACCTTAGTCGTATACGAGGATACGGGAAGAAGGTACCCCGCAGGAGAGGGTCTTGCGCGTCACCTATTTTGTCATAGCCACTAATAGGTTGGTCTCAACCCTCCCAGAAGTTTCGGCTACACTGTTTGTGGACGACCTGGTGCAATCAAAATTAGCATAGCTACACACATTTATATCGCTTTAGAATCAATTGAAAGTGGCCTTTTGCCTCTCTACTATCGCAAATTGGAAGTCTGTCTGCAATATATCTTCCATATCCAGCAAATGTCATCTTTTTAAGTACATCAATGCATTTTCACAACCTCATTGTTAGCACCCTTCGGCAGAATGCCATCTAGGCTCAGACGATTGGGACTCAGGATGGGTTTTCATTTGTCTTTCCTTAGTAACACAGATGTGTTACATATTCTTCCAGGAGGTGCACCAAGTTAGGCTTCGCACCCTGTAAATGTTCTATACTAGTATTTTGGCACATTGGTAAATTTATAGATCCACGGGTGCTGAAATGTTCCTTTCTTGAATATTCTGCCTCCCACGCCACCCAATCTTCCATATCCACAGATGGTTCTAAGTCAGATACAGGATTAGGTGAAGCAGCAGTTTATTCTAGGGAGTCCTTAGGGCCTTTATACCTCGGATGGCATCTAAATTTACTGCCGAGATTTGTGCAAATTTTATTGCCTTTTACCTCATCCTTACCCCCTCTCCCGTAAGTTAACGTTTTTATAATTATTAAAGCCTCTAGAAGCGCCTTAGATTCCCTTCATATGTTTTGCCCCTCTAATCTAATAGTATAAAAAAATCATTCGTGGCTCATCAAACACGACACCAGATACGAGGTCGCCTTTTGTTGGACCTCAAATCGCATTGGAATTCTTGAAAATGAACAGGCTAGCCAAGCTGCTCGGGTGGCCGCCCTTGATATCCCAGCAGCTTTGGGACAACCGTACAGGAACTAATTTACCGTTGTCCCGAAGTATGTGCGGGATTTGTGGCAAATATAATAAAACGACTGTATTGATTTTAAATTGTGGAATATTAAGAAGTCAGTATGGTACTCGCCATAATGCACACATAAGTCCCGATCCTTCGAGGTGGCTCTTTGTTGACTACGAATTGGCATACTCAACTGACCTTTTTTAAGTTAAGTCCCATTTTACGTCTTAATCGCCGCCAGCGAAAGACCATTGATTTGTAAATTAATTTACTAAGATATTCTTCCTCAATTGTCTCAAACCTTTTTCATAGTCTAGTGCCCAGGGCTTGATGACTCATCATCTTTTGAATTCGGTTTAGCAAAAAGAGTGTAAAGTATCTTTTACTATTGACTTAAATTGCCCTAATTGACCTATGTGATAAGGCATATTTCCTTTTGTTTACTAAATTATATTTTTTTAACTTCATTCAAGCATATCTTTCAATAGTTCACCATCGATCTTATTTGTGAAGTTCTATTTATTTTTTAATACAACTAAGCATACATACTCCACAATTCTTGCCTAGACCCAGTTATTTTTGGGTTAAATTTTGAATTACAGCAAACAAACTCAACTCTCCCTCGAATCATGCCACCATATTTATTTTCGTGGAAAACGAACTCTCAGAAAAGCGTTTGTTTCGCGGAGATTAATTTAAACTACGCGGAAAATATTGTATCTGTTAAATTCTCGTCCAGTCCTCGATTTTCAAACTGCATAGTAATTCTAAACTGTTTCTTCTTATTTTCTTGGCTATTCCGCCGAGGGTGATTTTATTTCGTAGATTTTCCCGGAGTAATATAATTTTTTCGCAGATACCATGGAGAAAGAAAGCGAAATGGACTGCATAAAGCTATTCCAGAATAAGATATACTACCAGCACTCAACTTCGCCCATTACCACGTCGACCTCCTTGTGATTACATCTACGACCGCGCATTCCCCGTCATTGATGACGATGTTCCTAGTTTTGGGCTCTAAAATGGCCACGCTTTAGGCCACAGAGTCTACTGTAGTTCTGAGTTCGATCACACGTGATCTATATACTCTCTTTTCGACTTCCACCATTCATCAAAGGCAGCCAATCGCATGGCTGGACATAATGAAGGTTCTAATAGAAACAAAGAACTTTGGGGGGGGGGAAGAAAAGGGGCTAGCTATCATAGAACACCTTCTAAGTACCTTAACATTTATCCAATGGATATGGTCAAAGTCAGAATAGGGGGTCTGCTTTCCTTCTGTTTGAAGTCAGCACGGTTCTCTCAGGCACTGCGTCTATCTTCACGGACGAGCTGGATGCAATACACTGCTTGGTATGGGAGATAACGCGTTGGGCCCGGTTGGCAAACCAGATTGTGATCTATAGTGACTCATAAAGCGCCCTGAGTGCTCTCAGGGCATTGGCACATCCCCCACCCCTACCTTGGTTCGCTGTATCCGTGATGCCACTGTCGCCTTGAACCGGATGGATGTCAAGATTATCTTCTGCTGGGTTCCTTGGCATTTAAAGATTACGGGGAATAATCATGCCGATGAGGATGCTAAAGAGTCCACAAGGGCGGCGCACAGTCTAAAGTTGCGTACCATCCCGCTGCCTCTATTCTCATGGACTTACCCCAAAAGGCATCAGTGGCTTTAGGTCGCTTTCTCTAGTCTCCGAAACTACACAATCTCGGGACACTCTGGCATTTGATGGGGGCGCTCCTCTACACCTTACTGCGACGAATGCGCTGTCCCCCAGACTTAAGCACATTCTTGTTGAGTGTTCGAGTCTATCCCGATAGTGGCACAATCGGGGTCACTACTGCTTATCTCTTGTACTTTGTATGGGTTTGTGTACATAGACTTGCAGACTGTATGAATTTTTGGAGGAGGCTTCCATCCTCTATTTTATTTAACTCATGGTTTTGGGAGCACGCTCTGGCACCGGGAGAAGGTAGGCCCCCCCCTTCGACACTAGAGCATTTTTTTCTTTTTATTTTCTTGTTTCTCTGCTTGTTTTCTTTTGTAGTATTTGCTTTGGTTTTGTAACTTTTTAGGGGGGTTTTCTTTGTTGCTCTTCATCTGTTTTTGCTTTGTTCATCTTTTAATGTAGCCTAGCTAATTGGTCGAAATATTAGTGCTGTCTCTTATGTCCATGTAACAGTCGCCAGGATGGACCTAAAAAAAATACAAATTCAGTGGATATTGCCGAATAATAAACTGCCAGGCGCGTTAATATGCCTTAGAACGGCATTCTTGCAAGAGTTTGGGGGTCCCAGATAAAAAAAAAAACCAACAACAAGGGACTACCCTCCATCCCCAAAATTATGGGATCGTAAGCCTATCCATTTCTATCCCCACCTTAAGGGATTCACCCAGTTGCAGTCTTCCACGGAGACGCTTATTGATGTTTGGGAGGCCACGGGATGTGGGGGAAATGGTTGAGGAGCTCTTCAAGCATACATGTTATTATCAGGCATCGAGTACTAATCCAAGGTGGGCTTAGTTAATTTTTAAGTTAACTTTTTTTACGAGTAATCCGTTAACTAAAAAGTTAATTTTTTTTATCCCTGAACCGTTAATTCGTTAAAACGTTTAGCAGACGTTACCGCTAAAGCGTTATCGTTAATTATTATTATTATAAAACAATGCAGAAATGTATTCTTGCTCCCAAATAATCTCAAACCTGCAAAAACTATAAAATATATACATTGCCAAGATTATAAAGGACAAAACTGAGAAAAATAGAAAGCTTTAATGAAACCCATTAGTATTAAATTACAAAAGTTTTCATCAGAAGGGTATGATCTCTTGGCCCTCAAGATGTTTTTGCGAAAGGAGAAACAAACGCTCAACTCCAGCATTAGAGGTGATGACTGTGTTGAACTGGTTGAACCCATGGGGTTCCTCAAAGCATCCTCGACTTTACTCTCCATGCTTTTCCTCACGTTGCCAACCTGGGATTTGCTGAACTTCTCCAACCACAAAAAGCAAAATGGTGTGCAAGACATTAGCCAGGTGACATTCATTATCCTCCAAGAGTCGCAGAAATCTTTGGCTGATCTTTGCTTGCTAAAAGGGGATCCAGTATACGAGATCTTTTTTCCTTATCAATATGTTCTGCAATAGCCAATCATAAGTCGAGTTATGTTAATACCGACAAATCAACAGGCTGGTACATAAGAGGGAGGTGTGGCTTAGTTGGACGAGGAACTTGAAGGGCGTGGCTTAAATTGAATATATAACTGTGTGAAGTCAGAACAAAAAGGATAATTAGATTACTGTTTTATATAGCAATATATCACGTTATATATCGTTCAGTCCGATCTCTTGGATTCGCGTAATTCATCTTTGTATATAGTCTTGTACATAACGCAGACATTAAGGTGTAACTCTTAAAGGCTCTATTCGTCCGGCCTCCTTTAGACCTTGCCTGCACTTGACCTCGAACTCAATTTATGTCATAACTTAGAACTTAAAACTTAATTAAAGAACTTTTGTAGAGTGCAATAAGATCGAGTTCACTAATAATTATATTTTTGCTTTGGTGACTTCAATATCCTGACGTTCCTCAATCTTCCTGCTTCAAGGCCTTATTAATCGGGAAAACAGCCGTTGCGCATTCTCCTCGTTAATCGCAATTCCTCGCGATTACATAACTCCCAAAATGTCGGTGTTCTACCCTAGTGTGGTCGATCTCCATTCCCCGGGCTATTTGACCCCGTCGCTATTATAAGACCGCCCCTCGGCTTAGGGCCCCCCCCCCCCATAGCAATCAACAAAATAACTCTCGTGGGAAATAAGGAAGGGCAACGCAAACCAACCAAGGCATCTGTATTAAACGGAGTCCTTGCCAAAAGATTACGCGATAACTCGATAATCTATCACTATTACTGGCAACCAGCGTCCCCTTTCCAAAGCTCTTGGGTTGTCCTCATGATTACCTTCAAGGTTCCCCCATAATTAGGGACGACCTTCAAGAGCCCCACCCCATAGTGACATGACCTAGAAATGAGCAAATAGAGTATTAGCTAACAGTAATTTAGTAAATTTTAGAAATTAAAATTTGTAGGGAAACAGACTAGTAAACAATATATTGCCAACTGAATATTTTAAATGTCAATATTAATTTTATAATTTACTTTTATTATAATTTAATAACTTATTACCTTGTATACTCCTTTCCTAAGCCAACATCCTAGTTGTTGAAGTTGTTTAGTTTTACCTGGGCCACGACTCTGTGGAGAACAGGTCTCTGTCTCCAGAATGGTATTTAGGAATACCACAATCATAATGTGGAGGTACACCTCGTCGTGTTGGGAACAACTAGTCTCCTTCTCACCTTAACGTAGATGCGCACATAGTGCCGCAGCTCTGCAGTTCACAGAGTGCGCGTGCTTGACCATGGCAGCACTGACAGGCACCTCAACACCGCTCTGTAATGCAGCCTCTGCATCCTTGCTTATCACTAGATTAAAGTTGGGGAGAACCCACCTCATGTGGGCTGGTAGAGAGATGGGATTGTCAACGATAGTGTCGACGTTGTCATGCCCAGGGTCTGCCCCTGCTTAATCAGGTAGTCTGTCAGAGAGAGAGAGATACTCAAATTCCCGCTCGAGCTCGTTCACGGATCCAACCAACAGGATAGCCACAGCATCAGCATCACTACCAGGATGGTTATCCACACCCTGAGCTACTGGCAGGTCTGTCACTATGTCAGCATCTGTTCCAAACTGAACAGAGCCTTCACAAAGCTACTGCCATTGTCTGGTGTTACGCTGAAATAGAGAAACATTCAAAGTTGCTTATAAAATAAAATTAATTTACAATTTATTTTAAATAAGATACTGATAAGAATTGTTAATAGAACTAATAGAGTAATAAACAAATAAAACAATAATATATTAATAGAATTAGAATGTCAACTATCTAGATTTTAACCTAGTAACTTTGTTCTGAATGTGGAATTCATAGTGGACATTGACTATAGCCTGAGAAATACATCATATGTATGATGGCTAGTTAATCTAATAACATAATTTTACGGGTTACAAAAGCCACAAGAGCCTATTAAAGGTCATCTCCATCCGTCAGAACCTTCCCACACACTGCATCCATAGGATTGTGTCAGATCATGCATCTACAATATACAATTTAAACCATCTATAGGAATACGTCGAAAACAAAAAGCATCAGCATTAAGGTTCGTCAAAATCCAAATCACCCATAATATGCAATAATTAAAAACTACATTCACAGGAATGAATCCAAAATATCCCCCCCCCCCGCACACACTAGATTCATACACAGAAACTTCTTTCTTGATCAGATTATTTAGAGGAGACTTTCAGGACCAGATTTTCAGCAGGTGATTAGTCTACAAGGTGATCCTCACCCTTAGGTAGAGGGAAAGTAACTAGGTGGCCCCCCAAAAGGGGAACGGGGATCTCATCAGACTTGGCGCGCCAGGGGGGGGGGGAGGATAGTCTCGGCGGCTTCACAGCCATGCGTAAATGTCCTTGGCGCAGTTGGTCTGGTGCCGATCAGATGGTGAGACGGGGAAGAAATGGAACCCAAATGGATAACGCAGTCGTGCGAAGTTGCTCGCTGCTCCTTTCCTTTGAGGTTGTCTGGCCGTGCAGGTGCATCTTCTCAGGTGCCACAGGTAGACGTTGGGTTCTAAAGGGAGGGGGGGGGTAACCTTCTCTCTCTGACATATAGTCATGTAAAATAATAATGTTATATATGTTATCCTTGTATAATGGCAACTAATAAGCCAAAACTGCGTTGCGAGACAAAATATACTCCATGTTGAAACACATATGACTATCATGAAAACTCTATAGAGCCTTGCAACGGCGCCAGGGAATAAACTAATAATGTAAAATAATAATGTTATATATGATAGCTTTGTATATTAGTAGAAAAGAGAATGAGACCCCATTGTAAGATAACAAGGTCTGCTGACCAAAAGTCATGTGCTCTCACTTATACTGATTTATGACCTTACGAGCTTCAAAAAATTTCAATAATTCACGAACTAACTTTGGGAAGGCTTTGGCAAATATACCATTCGGACAAGAATGTAAAACAACCTAAGGGTCTCAAATTTCGTTAGTATTGGCCGAATAGTTATAAGGTTATTACTAAAACAAAATAATCCCAGGGATAACCTTGGGTGGTGGAGGTGTAGGTTACAGTGTAGGTGGTGGTGTTGAAGGTTGTGTAGGTGGTTGTGTATGTGTAGGCAGTAGTTGTGTACGTGGTGGAGATGCTGGTGGTGCTGTAGCTTGTGGTTGTGTGTGTGGTGGTGGTGGTGTAGGCTTGGTGGTGTAGATGGTGGTGTAAATGGTAGTGTAGGTGTTAGTGGTGTAGGTGGCGTAGTGATGTAGGTTGAGTAGCGGTGTAGGTGGTGTAGTGATGTAAGTTGAGTAGCGGTGTAGGTGGCGTGGGGGTGTAGGTTATGGTGGCGTATGTGGCGTAGGTGGTGTAGACGTAGGTGGTATAGGGTAATTTAGGTGGTGGTGGTGGTTAAGGTGGGGTAGGTTATGCAGGCGTGGGGGTGTAGGTTGTTTAGGTGATGATTTGAAATAGAATGTAAAGCAACATAAGGGTTTCAAATTTCGTTAGATTCGGCCGAATAGTTACGATGTCATTACAGAAAACTCCCCAGCGAAATGGGGACTGACCTCATTGTGAAATGTAGAGTTGCCCGCGACTAGACTTGCACTGACTAAATATATATATATAAATATACATATATATATATATATATATATATATATATATATATATATATATATATATATATATATATATATATATATATATATGTATATATATATATATATATATATATATATATATATATATATATATATATATATATATATATATATATATATATATATATATATATATATATATATTGTACATCATATCGCAGAACATGGCATAATGAATAAGACCGTTTTGTTGAGTACAGATATATGTGCTTACGAATACCGATGCCATGTACGAATGTTAAAAATGCTTTTAGATATTAGGTACGCCTGAAATATGTATTTAATGTCTATCTACCTATGTATTTATAATGCGTTATTTTCTAGTAACTCCATTACTGGCAGGAGAGTCATGTAGGGCTCGAATTGTAAAATAGGTAGGTCTGTGGCACCCAAATTGCAGGATTCAATGGACCCAGCGATAAACTTGACAAATGGACGCGCGATGGATTTATCAATATTATGCCAAGTGTAATAGTTATTTTAAGTTTCAACCACTTAGGCTAGGTTAGGTTAGGTTAAGTAAGGTTAGGTTAGGGTAAATTAGGTTAGGTTAGAAAGAGGTATTTCTAATTACAACCGCGCCCTAACCTAACTTTACCTAACCTACCCCCCCCCCTCCCTGACGCGCTGTAACACTCAGCGAGCAAGGCTCGCCTCTAGTCAGTTTCCTCTGAAAGCCGCAAATACAGTTGCGCGTATATCTATTGGCAACACATCTTAAATTTTGTAATTTAAACATTTTTCTTCGTTGTTATTTCGAAATGTGCATATATATTTAATTATACAGAGTGACCCCATCCCCCATAAAACGGGCCTGCACACATTTTTTGTGATATATCCTTCATTCATTCACTAATCACCCTTACTTTGCAGGAACATGACAGAAGCAACGCCTGTGAACACAACTAGATCTCAATGGGAGCTCCAGCAAAGAATATACTGCGTCAAACATTACTACAAGACAGACTCGTTTAAGAAAGTGCAGGACACTTTCATGCATCAGTTCGAATGTGAAAATGCCCCCTCCAAGAGCAGAATTCAGGACTGGGTGGACCACTTCGAGGACTATGGGAAAGTGGAGAACCTCAATGCAGCCAGTGACAACCGTCTAAGTCCCGCAGGACGCCCCAGGAAGCGTACAGCTGAGCTGATTGAGAGCGTGATAGAGTCAGTTCAGTAGAGTCTAAAACGCTCTGTGCGCAAGCGAAGTCAGTCCTTCGTTATATCCCGTGACACTTGCAGGAGAGTGCTGGTAATGAATGCAAAGGCCGACCCATACATAATACAGACGAAGCAGATCCTTACAGCTTCAGGCAAGGAGCAGAGAAGGGTTATGACAGTCAAGATACTGGCAAAGATTCAGGAGAGCCCAACTTTCCTTAACCTCCTTTGCACCTCAAATCAAGCTCACTTCCTTCTTGAAGGAAAGGTAAACTCGAGGACGAGATGGCTCAAAGGGCCATAAAGGATGGACTCCTGGGATTCTTCCTTCGTATAGCCCCAGAACAGGTTGAAGCTGAGGAGTTTATCCAACTCGAGTTCGGCCAACGCTGTCTGGGCCTGGAACAACATTCCACTAAAGAATGTATGGCGGCTGACGTCACTTGCTCCATCTGTTCCAGACTCGGTCACGGATGGAAAGAGTGTACTTCTGTGAAGCCAAGATGCACTAACTGCGGAGGGGACCACAAGGCCGTGGCCACGAGGTGTCCCATCCGCAAGGAGGCTATTCGGGCAAAACGCGAAGCGATAAAGCAGGCAAAGGAGGCAAAATCCAAGAACTACGTCGAGCCAGCGGAAACAACCGGGACCAATAGCCCTCTGCCCCAAAACTGGTAATGCCAGGTGAGTCCAAGGAGATTATGACCATGATCATCTTTGCTCACTTGGCGAATCTAGCTAACCCCAGCTGCTTTGCAGCGGAGTTAAATCGCCTCTTGGAAAAAAAACGGGTGTCAGAAACAGCTATGGTTCCCGCCCAACCCCGCATCGCAGGAAATGTTAAGGATACAATTCATCGACGTCCCCCAGCAAAAGAACATTGAAAAAGAAGAAGTTTTGAATTGGCGCCATAAAACCGCAAAGGAGAAGTAACAACAAAAGAAGACTTGGAAAAAGATGGAAACACGAAAAAGTTCACGAAGAAGAAAAAACAAAAAAGGAAAAAGAAAAGAGAAGTGGAACAAGAAGCAAAGAAAGAAGAGAAAACAAGCCAATCTCAAGAAAGCTCCGACGAAGAAGAAATCCTAAAGTATCCGGGAGTTCCCCTCACGGAAAAAAGGGATATCCTTCTGCGGGGCTGCTTCTTCGACGCCAAGGACGTGGACCTCAAAATCCATCGTCCCCCCAATGCCTACCCCCAAAGGGACAACCTGAAAAACTGCTCGACGGAATCATCAAAGGCAAATACAAATGGACATACGAAGGACCATGGTCACCGAAGGAAATAGGTGGATTATTGATGGAGCGCCCGATATTCATCCCGGACTCGTGCGTACATACCATCGATCCGTCTGTCTTTAAGGAAATGGAGAATGGCCACAAGACTTCGGAGTATTATTTAACTGCAAGAACAATGACAACTGTTAGCAATAAGTGAAAAAATATATAAGTGAATAAATCAAAGTGATTAAAACAAGTTATCAAAAGTGCGAACAATTGATCAAATTATAGTGTCTAGAATAAGCAATCTAAAGTGCGAAAAGTGAACCAATCAAGTAAATAATAAATTAAAATGGTCTAATAGTGTAAAATATAGAATAATAAATTAAAGAATAAGCTAAACGAGAATAAAAAATAACAGTACAACTATTTAACAGATAAGATAACTCAACAAAAAACAACTAAAATTGTAAGTGCTAAAATAAATTAAATCTCTTATGAATGTAATGTGTCTATATCAAAATTTTACTTTAAAAAATTATTCTTAAAAATTTTATACTAAGTTTATATAACTAAAATTAAAAACATTTTATGTATTGTATCAAAGTAATATACAGTAATAATAAGATGACCTCCCCCCGTTGATTCCGGGAGAATCTGTTTTCCTACTCATAATTATAGCTTACCCTTCTCCGCTGAATTTCTCACAAAATATAACTTCACCACTACACCTATCTATTCTTTCCTTTTACATATATGTATTTATTTTTAATATTTGTAAAATGGAAAAACTCATTGTATATTTATCGCTTTAATATATCTTGATCTTGATCTTGAACGAGAAGATCGAGTTAGAGATCGACACGACGAAGCCCGGCTGCAGGGCCCGGCAATCAATGAAAGGAACAGAGAAGTTCATTCTGAGTCAGTTCCTGGTGGTCTTAGCCCTAAATGTTTTCGCTCTAATGATAATCCTTTAAAATGTTTTTCTGTGTTTTCACCCACCATTTCTCTTCATATGCACGGCGTTGTTGTGTGTATATCGTTTTAGGGATGCATATGTCTGTTATTAGTTGCCTATTGTTCTTTTTATTGGTATTTTTCTGTCTTGGTTTTGTATTTTTCCATTGGTTTGTACTATGTAATAAGCGTTCCCTTCGTATCTTTGTACCCTATGTAAGCTTGTCTTCTCCATTTTCAGGGTATTCCTTGAAAATGAACTTGCAAATATAGTTCGAAAGTGCTTAGATTCATCTTTTCATTTTCCTGTGGATTAATTTTCATATTATTGCTTTCCTCACGTGCCACTTTGTGAGTTTTTTCATTATATATATATATATATATATATATATATATATATATATATATATATATATATATATGTGTACAAGAAACCACTATTATTGAAACATAAAGTTTATTATTATTATTATTAAAACGGTTATTAAAACGGGACTAGTTTCGATATGTAGTTTACCATATCATCTTCAGCCGTTAACTAAGAGAATTTGACAAAGAAAACTGAAATATTGGAAAATACAATAAAAGGCAACTGAATTTAATCTTGAGGCGTTAGCTTTAGGTGATTAACAATATCCTTTAGAATGAGATTTGATATATAGGGGCTACATTTATGCTAGCCTTCTGACAAATTGAAATATGGAATTTCTTTGATTAGTAAGGATTCAATTATTTTTATTTTATTATAATCGCTACAATGGTAAACTATTTGGGTAATAGGGAAATCTATTATATGATTGACAGGAAGATAGCAGATACTCGTGGGTACTCGGGACACGGCGGTTATTTACTGCAGTCCAAGTCCGGCGTCGGACGTTTTATAGGGATAAGACGGATGGGCTTTTCCCCGCGCACGAAGGGGGAGGGTTCTAGTGGACAGACGATTGGCCAGGCCAGGTGGACTGTGCCCGATTCCCGCCGTCGCAGGATAATCCCCGACGGGACCCTTAGTGCTCTTAAGCCCATCTCAGGCTTCCGGAAGTCGGGCCATCAGCCCATCACGACCTTCGTGCTTTGGTGTCTCGTTAGCGTGGATTAAAAACGCGCAGGTGTGTCCTCTCCCTCTCTCTCCTTGAAAGAGGCGACCGTGCGCGTCTTTTCTTTCTCTCTGACAATATATATTATATATATGAGAAATTTGTGCCCATTTTGGAGCATTTTGAAGCCATATAAGAGCTTTATTGAGTCAAATAAAACAACAAGCAGGTTTGCCATACCCACCCACATTATATATATATATATATATATATATATATATATATATATATATATATATATATATATATATATATATATAATCATCCCAAGCAACTGTTATGATTCAATTCCAAGAAAAAATATACTGTACATGTGTCAATTTTAATTACCATCATCATTAATATACAAAATAGCAAATACTTACATAGGCCTATTTATTTATGTTAAAAGAGTAAAAACAAAATTGCCAATAAGTTGCATTGACCATATATCTATTTATCTTTTCTTAGCTATTTGTTTATAATCCCCTCTCTCTATTTATATTATAGTATATCAGTAGAACTACTCAAGTAATAATTATAAACTTAATGAAACTTACGTCTCGCTCTTGCTGACTATCCCTGGTGTTGATGGAATAGCAGCAGTAAGGAGGACGTCTACTATTTGCTCCTCCTTAGGTTTAGAGTGAGGCTGGTTGATACTTTCTTTTTCGGGGTCCTGCTGAACCTTTTTCACCATCTCTCTCTCAGAATACTCAGATTCTTTCTTCTTTGGGGTAAAAGAACTAGCGATACTTTGCTGTGATCGTTTCATGATGGTAGGCTAGAGTACTATACATAACCAGACTTGTCAGACAAGTGAGGTTGCACTTCTACCGCACACTGTCCCATCCGCTCGTAACAAGCTGGGACGCGATCAAGTCTCATTCGTTTCAACCAGAGGCCACTGATCCACCACACATACGCACATCTTGGAGTGAATTTTACTGTTTACTATTTTTATTATTATTATTTCAAAGGCTTGGGGCAGCAAGGCAAGTCTTGGCAGGGGCCATCAGTGTCTGAGGGAGGAGTGCCCCCTCCCCCCAAATGACGCTCCTGATTGTGACAAATATTATTCGAGAGATTAGTTCGCAATGTCTTTAGATGCAACTATGACTTTTCTCTGGTAAGAAATCTTTTGTGTGTTGACTGGAACAGGAGCTGCCAAGTGTAGGCCATGAATGGTCTTTTGCAGTCTCCTTCTTTTCTTCTTCTTTTTTTATGTTGTTCTTATGAAACTTTATTTTAGACTTGAGACCTGCATTAAATGAGTTCGAAAAGATTTATTTGCTTTTTCAAAAAGAAATGGTAGATTATGCCTCTGTTCTCGATAAATTATGCAGTTTTACATTGTCTATGTTAAGAAGAATTTTGCATCTTCAATTTTTTAATCTTCACACAAACTTAGATATTGAGTCACACTATTTGCCCCGTGAGACATAGACTTTGGATATGAATTTACTAATCTTTTGATGAGTAAAATTGCATTTAATGAAATTTCTCCAGAAGGAGGAAAAACCGTGCAAATCTGGTGTTTTTTTTTTTTTTTCAAAGAGCAAGCAAAGAGGTTTTGACACGTATCCCTACAAACATTTAAGTGCTTAAAAAAAATTAAAGGGTTGTCGTAGAATGACCCTTGGCTTTGATCACTTTACGCTTTGACACCCTCTTAGTAACGGTATGCTTTAAGGGGCGTGAGTTACTTCTATGATGAAGTAGGCTTTGTTCTAAGAGTGCTATTTTTGTGGTTTAGTCCTTAAGGAAGAGCTATTTTTAAACACATAAGGATAAGAGGAAACACCAGAATCTACCAAAAAATAAACATGTATTTTAAATTAAATATTACAAACCAACAGTAAAAGCATTTCTATATTTGGCCTCAAAGAATTTTGAATGACAAAACATAAACAAGTAGGCTTTCAATAAACAAACTAATTGCCAATTAGTATTTTTATCACGACCCTATTTGTTTAGCATAAAACATTAAATTAATGTACTGTCATCTACAAACACATATGACCTAGGTTCAAGAATAATGGTTTCTACGCTCCTTTAAAACGTGGGACGTACTAAACTTCTACTATCGCAATAGAGATATAAATGTTATTGTTAACTTACAGGTAGGTATTAGGGATTGCCGGATGTCGCTGGAGGACTTATCTCTCGCCTTGAAGTGTGGTGGCCGAAGGTTGAAATTTCGTCGAGGAGGGGGGTGATTCTTCAACGTGATTAAAGAACGGGAGCTCGTTGGGGCTGGGTTCTTCTCCTCTCACTCTTACGGTGCTTGCGATGTAAGAATCACTCGAGTGTGAGCGGCTTTGCTTTTCTTCAGTCGGACTTCTTTGCAGACGGAAAAGGCTTCTTCGGTATGGCACCGATATAAAACTTGACTATTTAGGTTAATACGGCCCTGAAAGGGGGGGATCGATTTTCTCAATCTGATCCTATCGTTTCTCACGGAAATAGTCTTGTAGGGCTGAAGGGTCGATCTTTACGAATTAATCTTTCTTCTGGCGAATCGACTTCTAATAATCTTCTTGTCTAGCCGATGGATCGATCTTCACGACCTAATCCTACTCTGGCGTATCGACTTCAGATAATCCTCTTCTCTTTCTTTGCGGGGCTTATTTATAGGCGGATTGCCGCCCCATCTAAAGGGGGAAGTGACCAGGCCACAGATGCAAAAGGGGGGGAGCGAATGGTGGGTTAGCATCTGGGAAGAGCGAGAATTCCTGAGGTGGCACTGGGATGCCCAAGTCAGCTCGCAAATTATAGGCTCGTAACCACACCGCTCCTTAGCGTGCCTTCTGACTCGCACCGTTTTTTTTTCCTAACCACGGGTTTATGGGTCTCGTAGGTCATACGATCGTTAGAGCGTCGTTTAAGGACCTTAGGTGGTCGCCTTCAAACATATGTTAGCTCCAACTGCCCACAGCGGCGAGGCGATCACACATGGAAAGCATTTTCGCCGGCTACCTTTCCCACGCTTCTCCTCATGAAGGGAGGGGGGGCTTGAATGTGTCTATACTCCTCCAGGAGGCTTAATGTAGCCATTTCTCCACATCTACCTCCATTCTTAAGAAAATAACGGGAGGGATGGGGGTTCCAATCCGACGCTTACAATAATATACATGGGTAACTTACGGAACATTATATTATACAATAAATTCTAGTTCACTCGGGAATGCCTCGATAACATTTCACCTGACCTTACATTAATTCCTATATTACTGTGCCATCTTAGGATTTTCTTACCTACCACTCGGGTTACTCACCCCTACTTACTTAGAATTCTACTGATTTACACTTAACTTTGCTATAATACAATAGTTGGGCTGCTCCTTACTCGTCGACAGGGTTCCGACTTAACGAGTCGGCCATACAATTGTTGGACCCTTTTATGTAGTGAATGGAGTACTGGTACTCCATCAAGAGTAAACTCCATCTCAGGAGTCTTCCATTCTTACACTTATTTTTACCTAAGTATGACAACGGTTTATGGTCGCATTCCAACTTGAACTCGCGCCCTATTAGATAATATTTGAATTTACCTATGGACCATATTATGGCCAAAGCTTCGATTTCGATAGTAGCGTAGGCTTTTTCTCTACTCAACAGTTTCCTACTGACATAAGCTATGGGATAGGCTGTTTCGTCATCTTCGTACTGAAGCAATACTCCGCCTAGCCCGTCCCGACTAGCGTCCGTGCGAAGACCGAAGATCTTGTTGGGATTTGGTAAGCGAAGAATGGGCGCAGTTACGAGTTTTCCTTTTAGAATCTCCAACTGAGTTATTGCATGGGGGTTCCACGTGACAGGGTCTGACGCTGTCTTTTTTAACAAATCATTCAGTGGGGCCGCAATGGAAGCGAAGTGTGGTACAAAACGCCTATAGAACGAGGCCGCTCCCATAAACGATCGGAGTTGTTTCTTTGTTTTCGGCCGGGGCATCTTGACTATGGCGTCCACTTTTTCTTGCTGGGTAGTCAAGTGTTTTTGTCCTATTTTGAATCCCAGGTAGTCAATGGATTCGTAGGCAAAATAACACTTGGTCGGCCCGGCGGTTAGACCTTGCTCCTTCAATTTCTCCAGCAATGAGCGTAGGGCGTGTAAGTGTGACTCCCATGTACGGGTAGCTACGTACACGTTGTCGAAGTAAAACGACACGTCGCTTAGTCCAGCGATAATTCGCCTCATCATCCTATTATAATTGCTACCGGCTGTAAGTAGTCCGAAGGGTAGCCTGGTAAACTGTAACAGACCTCTCTCGGTCGCAAAAGCCGTCAGTTTTTTGGACTCCTTAGCGAGAGGTATTTGATAGTACGCTTTACATAAATCCAATTCGGTGATGAATTTAGCGTCTTCAAATAAATGGAGATTTTGATCTATTAGTGGGATGGGCTCGGCGTCGAAAACGGTCACTGAATTCAATTTTCGGAAGTCCACGCACATCCGAAATGATTGATCAGGTTTCTTAACCATTACTATGGGGGAGCAATAATCGGACTCCGATGGCTCTAAAATTCCCAATTTTAGTAAATTCCGGACTTCCTTATTGAAGGCTTCTCGTAGGTGGATTGGTAAAGGATATGGTTTGCTCCGAACCACTGAATTAGTTTTTAGTTTTATTTCATGGATAAAATCCTTGGCACATCCAGGGTTTTCAGAAATGACTTCTGGGAATTCCATGAGCAAGTTCAACATTTCCGCTTTTTGTTGAATTTCTAAGTGGGGATTTATCTTTAAATCCACCCGAGGGTCTTCCGGGGTAGGTGAGAGCGAGGGAAGTTCGTATTCCTCGTCTTGTTCCACACACACGGTGTGTATGACTTGCAGGGGCGTACCCGGGTAAACGGCATCCATCGGTTCTTCTTCGTCTAGAAGGGTAATATTCTTTATGCACGCGCGGCGGTGATATTTTTTTAGCATGTTTATGTGATAGGTTCTTCGCCCTGTTGGGGTATCTATCAAGTAATCGACTGGACCCCGTGCCTCGATTACTTCAAACGGTCCCTTCCACTGGGCCCATAACTTATTATTTTCGGTCGGGAGTAATAATAAGACTTCATCTCCTGCCTTTAATTTTCGAGCCTTTGCTTTCATATCGAAATAGTCCCGGTATTTGGTTAAATTTTTCTCGGCGTTCTCTCGAGCTAAGCCAGAGCAGTATTCTAGGCGCTCGCGCATATCCATCACGTAGGCGTAAGACGATTTGATTTCTTGCTCGAGCTTCGCGTTGGAAAATAATTCCTTAAGAATACTCATAGGACCTCGCACATTTCTCCCGTATAATAGCTCAAAGGGCGAGAATCCCAACGTCCGATGAGGTATTTCTCGGCAGGCGAAAAGGGCAGCAGGCAGGAATCTGTGCCACTGTGTAGGGTTGTTTTGACACAACTTCTTCAATATATTTTTGAGAGTCCCGTTTAATTTCTCGCAGATTCCGTTAGCGGCTGGATGAAATGGACTCGTAAAAATTGGCTTGACTAACAGAAGTTTGTTAAAATATTCCATCAATTCTGAGGTGAATTGGCGCCCTCTATCAGATAGAATTTCTTTAGGCAGGCCTACTCGTGCAAAAATTGAAATTAATGCTTCCGCGCAGGAAATAGTGTCAATCTTCCGTAGGGCCACGGCATCTGGGAACCGGGTGGCACAATCCACTAGAGTGAGGATGTAGGAGTGTCCTCCACTTGAAGGGGGGTGAATTGGTCCCACCAAATCAATTGCCACTCGAAAGAATGGTTCGGTTATAACGGGCACCTTTTGTAAGGGAGCGGGCGGTACCCGTCCTCTGGAGGGATCCTTCTGACACACGTCGCATGATCGGCAATAGGCCACAATTTCCTTTGCGGCCTGGGGCCAATAAAAGTGTCGGAATATCTGCTGCGCCGTTTTGTTGTGCCCAAAGTGTCCGGCTAATATTCCATCATGCGCGGTATTCAAAATTCTTTGCGTGTATTCTTGAGGTACACACAGTGCTTTCTTGTTCTCCTTATCCTCCTCGCTGATAGTACGGTAGAGAAGTGAGTCTTCTACGATATACTGGATCGGCTTCTTTCCTTTCACTTGGAGAATTTCACCTTTAATAGCTTTCTCCCATAGAGGTTTAAGAGTGAGGCATTCCTTCTGAGCACTGGCGAAGGAAGTCAATTTGAACCCATTGTCTTCGAGGGTAATCCTCGGGGTCAACTTAGCAGGTTGCTCTTTCCTCTGGGCTTCTTGTGCCCGGGTGACTACTGGTTGGGCCACTTCTTGCTGGGGAATTAGGGGGTTTTGTCCGATTAGTACTGCGCAGAACTTAATCGGGGCTACTACCACGTCCGTCCAACCGGTGAAATATCTGCATTGTATATGACATCTCACGACGGGGAATCGATTGTCGCGTCCTAAAAAGTCGTGGACGATTGCGAATTTCTTATGGGCAGGGTTTACTGGGGGCAGCAACTTGTCGGATACCACTATGCACGTGCACCCGGTGTCTCTGACTAAAGTGGATACTCGGCACCCATTAACAGTGCCCTCTTCAAATTGTAGGCCGCCTGGCGAACTTTTGTTGAATAGAAAGTTTACCTGTTGCTGGGGCCCTTCGGATGTTGGCGCGGGGACGTAGGACGAATCAGCTTGTCCTGCTGGGATCGCGGCAGTCAGGTTTTGCACCTGTTGTCTCGAGGTCTCCCTCAGTCGGGAGTTCTGTGGGCACTGGAAACTCAGGTGACCTATTATCCCGCAGGTATAACAAGTGACGGGCTTCCTGGGATACGTGCCGGTATTAGGGTATGATCCTTGTGGAATCCTAACTTCTTTTTGATTTTTTTCTCCTCCAAAATTTGGTTTATAAGTTCCTTTTGCTGCTGCGAACTTAAAGGGCTTCTTCTGTAAATGCCTGGGTGGCGGCCCATTTTTCTTTGGGGAGGGAGCCTTCTCTTTCTTGTACTCCCTAGGATATAACCGATGATTTACCGCGTGGAGGTCAGCCTCGTCCAGACACTCGTTGAAGGTAGAAGCTTTTCGGTCCTTAACGAATGCACGGATTTCCTGGGGTAGGGTACTTAGTAACTGATCTCTAAGCATGAAGTCGACGACCGCAGCGACTTCGTTCTCTACCCCTTCTGACTCCATCCAAAACTGTAGGCTTCGACGAAGCTCAAAGCCAAAATGTTTGTACGTTTGTCCAGGTCTTATACGAGACTGCCTGAACTTCATCCTATATTCTTCCGGGTTAAGGTTTGTAGCTGAGAGAAGTTCGGCTTTGAGAGTGGAATAGTCCACAGTCGCTTCTGAGGGTAAAGATACGAATATCTCTCTCATCCTACGATTGAGTAGCGGTAACAGTCTGGCGACCCCATCTTCTTCTAGGTCCCAATTATTGACTTCAAATATTTTCTCAAAATGGGAGAGATATGAGCATAAATCTTCTTCGTCCTTGTACTCCGGGAGTTTCATGCTGGCCGCTGGTGATACTCCTGTTTTAGATGACACTGACTGCACCTCTAACTGGTCTTTACTAAGAGCTCTTTCGTGGGCCCTTATCTTCTCTCTTTCATCAGCTTCCATTTTCGTCTTTTCTCTTCTTTCTTCTCTTTCGTTTCTCTCTTTCTCCTGAATAAACTCTCTTTCGTTTCTCTCTTTCTCCTGAATAAACGAACTCAGCTCGGTTCCTTGTAGTCCGAGGCTTTGACCTTGCTTCCGATAAAGGTCAAACAATGCCATCGCGCTTATGTCAGTCATCTACCTTGTTTTTAATCAAGCCTGACCTACTCCACCACCGAAACTTACCACTTGGCCTAACAATTACCTTTAGATGGTATCCACCTCTAACTTTACCAATTTCCCATTCGTCAAATATTCTATTATTCCTGGTGTTCCTTTTATGTGTTAGCTCTTCCTTAAATAGCCACTGCTGGGTTCTTTCTAATATAAAACCTCTAGACCTGACACCACTTTTATAATATGTCGTAGAATGACCATTGCTTTGATCACTTTACGCTTTGACACCCTCTTAGTAACGGTATGCTTTAAGGGGCGTGAGTTACTTCTATGATGAAGTAGGCTTTGTTCTAAGAGTGCTATTTTTGTGGTTTAGTCCTTAAGGAAGAGCTATTTTTAAACACATAAGGATAAGAGGAAACACCAGAATCTACCAAAAAATAAACATGTATTTTAAATTAAATATTACAAACCAACAGTAAAAGCATTTCTATATTTGGCCTCAAAGAATTTTGAATGACAAAACATAAACAAGTAGGCTTTCAATAAACAAACTAATTGCCAATTAGTATTTTTATCACGACCCTATTTGTTTAGCATAAAACATTAAATTAATGTACTGTCATCTACAAACACATATGACCTAGGTTCAAGAATAATGGTTTCTACGCTCCTTTAAAACGTGGGACGTACTAAACTTCTACTATCGCAATAGAGATATAAATGTTATTGTTAACTTACAGGTAGGTATTAGGGATTGCCGGATGTCGCTGGAGGACTTATCTCTCGCCTTGAAGTGTGGTGGCCGAAGGTTGAAATTTCGTCGAGGAGGGGGGTGATTCTTCAACGTGATTAAAGAACGGGAGCTCGTTGGGGCTGGGTTCTTCTCCTCTCACTCTTACGGTGCTTGCGATGTAAGAATCACTCGAGTGTGAGCGGCTTTGCTTTTCTTCAGTCGGACTTCTTTGCAGACGGAAAAGGCTTCTTCGGTATGGCACCGATATAAAACTTGACTATTTAGGTTAATACGGCCCTGAAAGGGGGGGATCGATTTTCTCAATCTGATCCTATCGTTTCTCACGGAAATAGTCTTGTAGGGCTGAAGGGTCGATCTTTACGAATTAATCTTTCTTCTGGCGAATCGACTTCTAATAATCTTCTTGTCTAGCCGATGGATCGATCTTCACGACCTAATCCTACTCTGGCGTATCGACTTCAGATAATCCTCTTCTCTTTCTTTGCGGGGCTTATTTATAGGCGGATTGCCGCCCCATCTAAAGGGGGAAGTGACCAGGCCACAGATGCAAAAGGGGGGGAGCGAATGGTGGGTTAGCATCTGGGAAGAGCGAGAATTCCTGAGGTGGCACTGGGATGCCCAAGTCAGCTCGCAAATTATAGGCTCGTAACCACACCGCTCCTTAGCGTGCCTTCTGACTCGCACCGTTTTTTTTTCTAACCACGGGTTTATGGGTCTCGTAGGTCATACGATCGTTAGAGCGTCGTTTAAGGACCTTAGGTGGTCGCCTTCAAACATATGTTAGCTCCAACTGCCCCCAGCGGCGAGGCGATCACACATGGAAAGCATTTTCGCCGGCTACCTTTCCCACGCTTCTCCTCATGAAGGGAGGGGGGGCTTGAATGTGTCTATACTCCTCCAGGAGGCTTAATGTAGCCATTTCTCCACAAGGGTTATCTCAGAGTGTTTGTTTAAGACAGTTTCGCCCAATATTTTAATCTTCCACTAACATTGACTAATCAATCTCAAATCGAAGAAATAGAGAATCAGTGGCGCAGATTATTTACTCAAGATTGGCAAAGTATCTTTTCTGAACCAATCCATACTAACGCGTCGGAATTTTTGGTGTAAGATAGCAACCATTAAAAATGCTGCCGAGAACCTTTATTTCCTGAATTGTCAAAGTTTGCAGTTACTGTTTGCAGCTTACCATTAAACAATGCCACTGTTGAGAGAGTATTCTCAAGGGTGACATCTACCAAAACTAAGTTACGAAATAGAATGGGGCTGCATCTTCTTTTTTCAATATTAAGACTGAAAATGACGTTTGTAAAGTAAAACATTTGCTGCTATAATTTTGTCTCAAGTGAGGCCAAGCTGAACTTCAATTCAGGTATATATGAGAAGGAATTAAGTGAGAATAAAATAGTTGATACGGTAAATATTAATTTAGAAATACAGCATAAATTTTTAAAACAGTACCAAATTATACCAACGTTGTAACAAAATTATCAAAACTTGTGTTTTAAGCAAAATAACGACTTTGGTAATATTATACCAATTCTTGCCATGCAAGTATTTCTTGGTTCGATCATTAAGGTGAATCAATTAAGCGAGAAATGGCACCATCATCCAATACACTCGATTTGAAATAGGATAGAACAAACTGCACTGCTCTCATTAAATATTTGAAGGTAAGGAGTACTTTTAAGATACTATAAAAATAATTATTTTTTCTATATTTTATGAGTTTCTGAAAATGAAATTCCTTATTGCGCTACTTTCCACCAAAATCCGCTACTTTTTCTAACTTTTGTGCTACTCTTTACAAAATTGATCTGGCAACCCTGTGCAGGACGCCGCGAGCCATACGCGCCCGGACTCGGAGGAAGAGATGAGCCGAAGTAGGTAATTACACAAAAAGGCCTCTAAAGGCTTCAGGGCAAACCGGCACGCTAAGCAAAACAAAAAAAATGGAAAATAAACTTAATGCGTACACACGTTCAAAGCAACATAACTAATCATTGTCTTTTACAGCTTTAATTGACCTGGCACACGGACAGCACAGAGGCGAGCATGGACAAGGGAACAACTGGTGATGGTTTCATGGTGGTTATGGAGCGTCCACAACGCACTCTTTTTACAGGACCAGCTTAAGGAATGTCTTTTCAAGAATGCAATCAAACAGTGAAACGGTATCAGATAGATACCGCAAATCTAGCAAATAGAGTTTTAGTTGTCGCATAGCTTTGATTAGTGTATTCTTTCCACCCTTACACCAACTGAATGAAAACAATGGAAGTACGAGCGTCAAAGTGTCTCGCAGGAGCCCCTGGAAGGAATAGGAAAGCTAATTACATTGGATTGCGAGCATATAGGTGTGGCGCAGCATCGCCTGTCTGCAAGAACAAAATTGATTAAATGGTATTAGGAGCGTCTGGGTTTCGCGCAGTACTCCCTGGAAGGCAGAACAAAGGTAATGCACTTGGATTACTAACGTCTAGGTGTCACGCAGTATGGCCTGGCAGACAAATAATCCTAACCTAACCTGTTCCCTTTGCGAAAGCCGTACAAATGTAGGGTTATGTTTAGGAATATATATATATATATATATATATATATATATATATATACGAGGGGGAGTCAAAAAGTTCTCAGACAAATGGCATAAAATTTTTATTTGTAATAATACTGTAATCATTTTTCTACATAAGCTCCATTAACATCTATACACTTTCTTAATCTATGAATCCAACGGTAAAGACCATCTTTGTAGAATTCACGGGGTTGTCTCTGGCACCAAGTAATGACCTGCTTTTTTGCTTCATCTAATGATTGAAACCGGGTTCCTTTTAGGTGTCCCTTTAAATTTGGTTAGGTTAGGTAACCTAACCTAACCTAACCTAACCTAACCTAACCTAACCTAACCTAACCTAACCTAACCAAATTTAAAGGGACACCTAAAAGGAACCCGGTTTCAATCATTAGATGAAGCAAAAAAGCAGGTCATTACTTGGTGCCAGAGACAACCCCGTGAATTCTACAAAGATGGTCTTTACCGTTGGATTCATAGATTAAGAAAGTGTATAGATGTTAATGGAGCTTATGTAGAAAAATGATTACAGTATTATTACAAATAAAAATTTTATGCCATTTGTCTGAGAACTTTTTGACTCACCTACGTATATATATATATATATATATATATATATATATATATATATATATATATATATATATATATATATATACAAAGAAAGAGCAACTACAGGGTCTGCGGGTGATAATACAACCACCACAGGTGGGCGTTATTTCTGTCTTCTCGGTAAAGGATCGCCTTCACTGTGCCGCCCTCTGCTCCCTTTGATTCTGGATTCTTCTAATGTCCCTCTCTCTTGCCTTTAAAAAACTCCGGTTTCTTGTCTCATTTGCTCATTCGCGTCCAATTCTTCTTCCTCTTATATATATATATATATATATATATATATATATATATATATATATATATATAATACGGAGGGAAAGAGAGAGAGCGTAATTGACATAATAAGAGATAAACAGAAATAAAGAAGACACCGTACTTCTTAAGTGTAATTTGATAAAAAAAGGTAAATTTCTGCCGTAGTCGAGTTGTTTCGCAA
Organism: Ceratothoa steindachneri; assembly: GCA_963969495.1. Classification (NCBI taxonomy): domain Eukaryota; kingdom Metazoa; phylum Arthropoda; class Malacostraca; order Isopoda; family Cymothoidae; genus Ceratothoa; species Ceratothoa steindachneri. The sequence continues at coordinate 179,542,468 of OZ018318.1, read as the reverse complement.
CCTGGCTAATGCGTACAATGTCCTTAGTTCGATCCCAACCACACTGGAATAATGCACTATAGCGAACGGGTGGTACGCCTCTTCCCCCATGAAGCAATCAAATCAGTTTTTACGACTAGTCAATTTATTTTGGATCCTGTAGTGGAGTGTTTGCCTGATCATGTATTAGAAACAATGAAATGCATCAGCTGCGCTGGAGTGTACCAATCATTGCCTTTCAATTCTTTCACTATTTCTTGGAATTTAGTGAATTACTAAAATGAATTTGTCCACATTATGCGGACTCAAAAAAATAGGCATAAAAACAAATCAGATTGAAGTTTAATTAACCTATTTATTAATAATGTAATCATTATCAATGACCAACAAAATATTAAGGCAAATTTTTATTCCTAGCTTTAAAAACTCAGCGTTTCTTTTTTACGAAAATCATTTTAGAGACCATTTTCAATGACATGGTTGTTTCTAAATGTTTTACCACATGTGAAGTGTTCTAGTAATTGAAATAAGTGATATTCCTCAAGTGCTAAATCCAGTGGGTATGTGGAATGCGGAAGAATACCCCATACTCATAATCTTATCTCCCTCGGTTTGTCTTGAGATTGAGCCTTTTCTTTTCATTGTCATGCTGGCGAACAAACCCCCTTTTCTATTTACCAAAGCGGGTTAATGTTCATGTAACGCTTCGTTTACATGATTAAGTTACGGGCAGTACACGTCTGTAGTAATGTTCATGGACAGGTGAACATGACTCATTTACTTTTGCGCCAAATCTTTTGTGATTTTTTTTTTACGCAGGTGGCCTTTACGAAGCTTCACTACATGAAGATACACTTCACAAATCCTTTACATTGCGTGTTTAGCAGCAATAAACCCTCGGAACTTATACGATAAGTAAGGTAGAATGCGTTGTTCTCTAATGTCTTTATCTTCCATGGGAAGATACCGGCTATAAAAAAGAACGACTCACTGCTGGATCAAAAAATAATAAACTTGACGTCGTTCTTTACCATTTTCCATTTTATAATTCCTTAGTTACCTGTCTTATATTCCACTCGCAAATATATCCGGCATTGTCCGGGCATAAAAAACTATCCTGAACAAATTAAATTCTCTGCTTGAGTTAAATTACGCAATTAAAAGTTGGTAGGTATGAAATATAAGGTTTATTTTAATTTTGAGTAATGGAGTAGTGTATCATGAAATACTAGCAGAGAACAATTTTCACATTACAGTAGTGCGGCAGGGTAAGCAAGCGGGTGGTCGGGCAGACAAACGTAAATACACGGGTGGCAGCCACAAGCTTTAAAGTTCGCCTCAAGCAGATGGGCGCGAGTTTTAATTAAATATCTATATTATTCGAGTCTCAGGAATGCTGATAATAGGTATCATCGCGTTTTTTTTTAAACATTGCAGTCGCATAATTGATCTGGCAAACCTTATTTTTTCCACGGGCAATATTGTTGTTTTCATTGCCACTCATGGCTGCGATTATTTGTCCCCCCCAAATTAGAAAGGGTAAAAATTCGAACCTAACGTAATCTAACAACCAGGTGGCGCCACCTTTGCCAAATCTGAGTAGCCTATGTTACTTAGCAGGTCAAGTTCCCCTTAATTGGCCAACCTTTGTTGGCCTTCAAGGGCACTCTAAGTGGCCTTCTATAGCGGCTTATATATATATATATATATATATATATGAGAAATATCACTAAAGTTAGCACGTGATAACTATAAATATGAATATATATATATATATATATATATATATATATATATATATATATATATATATATATAATCAAAATTTCAGAAATATATATTAAATAATGGTAAAATGCGTAATTACTTTGCGAACTTCCTAATATTTATTGTTTTATTATTTTTATCCTCGGACTCTGAATTGGAACTAATCTGCTCTTGCTTACATAGAGGCAGTATCAGATTCCTCCTCACTTTCATTTTCCGTCGCTGTTTTGTCTTTTCTCTAGTTTGTTATTATTTAAGTCAGCTTTAGCATCATTATCAACTATTTTTTGTAACATATCTACCAATTGCTCTTTTCAGTTTCTCTGCTGCAGCCTCTTTAGCTACCTGTCTGCCATTTTTGCTGCTGACAAATATGGATTCAATGACGCCATGATGGATCGGTGATCTTAAAATGATAATAACAAATTACATCAAACCGAAGATGAAAAAAATCGGCTAAGATTTCGATGAAAAATTTCTGTGAAATTTTCTATTAATTCTTTTGCCCCTCCACCCTAAGTTGCTGGCCCTGGTCGACCCCACTGATCTCTCACCCTTAAGAGCACCACTAGTCCTGATAGAACCCCTTAGAATGCGTGGTTTCAATGTTAATTAGTTAGGTAATTTTTCCCCACCCCCACCCATCTTCAATCGAAAATTATGAGATTTACATAAACACCAGAATGACAATCACCAGAAAGATCGAAGATGCCAGGCCAGCACTCGTTGGAGGAGTGTGTGTGGTTGTGTGTAGGGAGAGAGGCTGTGCTAAGTTTTGCCACCAACAAGAGAGCAAAAATTCCTTCTGTGGCCCAATGTAGAGCTAACCGTTCCACGACAAGGGTGTGTGTGGATATGAAAACCTTTTTCGGCGAGTTCCGGGACAAAAGAGTGATGTGTTGTGCGTGCGAAGTAAGGAGGGAAGAAGAAACAGTGTTGTTGTGATTGGCTATTAGTGTAGCGACATGTCTCGGTGGAGTTGCCTACGCCGGATCGCCTGACTAGCCAATATGCGACTATCTCCCTACGACGGCCGAGGTAGTTTGTGTCTCCATTGGTGGTATTGGCCCCAGTGCTTAGGCACGGATGCCCAACACCTTATCTATTAGGATAGCAAGATACCCCTTAAATTTATGCCACAGGATTAAAGAAAAACGAAAGTTGCTGTTCATAACCAGTTAAAGAAAACTGTAGAGGTATCCCCTAGAATAATATTATTTCCCCACCTCCTAAGATATTACTTTGGGAAAGAAAGCGAGCCGTTACTCGCCCCCCGCCCCCCGCCCCCCTCCGAATTCACTCTTTTTGGACTTGCCGCCAGGTCCCTGCCAAATTCACACATGCATGACGCTGAAATTGAGGCTACCTCCCTGGCGTCTCAATCTTTCCCCTCGCCCATCGGGTCGGGAGATTACTTTGTAGGTTCTCCGCCAACAGCTTTTATGGCTCTAGCCGCTGGTCGTCCGTCTGGCCCGCTGATCCCTGCCGTTGACACTTCCCTGCAAGGAGACGCTCGGTTTGTCATGCCCGTTAACGAGGGTTCGAGAAGGCCTCTCTCTCTCTCTCCCTGTTTTGGAGAACTCCGGGTATATATGCACCCTCTTCAGGATTACAGACACAGTAGCACAGTTCATCAAGCAGCAGAGCACAGCAGACAGCACAGGACTTCCAAAAATCTTCCTATTTACGCTCTACGAGAAGTCATAGCCGGCAAACGAGGAAAAGTCGAGGGAGAGTCACCTCCAGAACCTTCCAATTTTCCGAAAGCCTTACCGTGGACGGTAATTTACAGGCAGCCAGATATACACGGGACCTACGAGATCTTCGAGCCAATCCCACCCCCAGAATAAAAATTCCTTTATTTCCCTCGCACGTCATAGTCTTATGACGTGCTCCCCCCCCCCCACCCATCCCTGCCTTGCCGTAATCTGGCTCTGTGAATGTGACTCTAAACATAGAGCTCCTTTGCAACTATGCCGTTCTACTTAGAAAGGGCATAATGGCAAACTTTGGGGAAAGGAGGTCTGAGGCTTAGCCCACTGCGAATTCAAAGGAAGGAGCAAACCTGGATTGGGACTCAGTTACCTACGTGGGGAGGTTTAACACCCTACCCTGCACCACCGTCCTAGACCATAGAGGGAGATACCATCGTCTCTGTGTGAAGTCGGACGTAACTGAAAAATACCCCAAACCCAATAGAAGGGACGGCACCCTGACTGGAGTCAGTTGATTCTGGCTTCAGTCATCATTAAGTCCGCCATTTTTTCACACCCTCTTAGGAGCCCAACCAGGTCTATACTTACTCATCATTTATCACCACATCCGAGTCATTTTCACAGGGTCGTTACCGGTGGGGCGGGGGGCCCCATAAAAAGAGAGAAAAAGAAAAGGTAAAGCAATACGGCAATTAGCACGTCACACCTCGCACTACTACACACAGAAGACAAGAGCCTCATCACAAACGACTAACATACACTACTAAACTTAGCCGCTACTCATGACACCCCCATCACAAACATTATAAAAACACATACAGGCCACAAGCTCGTCTTCCGCTCACAGGAGGACGCACTAACATCTCACCAAAACGCAGCAGACACACTCGCCACATTAGACCTTCAAACAAAACTAGCTGACGGGGTACTAAAAAGACACCAGATACGTATTACAAAGACCAACCCCTTATGGTTGGCCTTCTCCACTGATGACCTCCGCACACAGATCAGACAGAAGTATGGGGAGCAGGTCATCACAGACCTGTTCTTTAACCGTACTAAACATTGGGCAGTGATCACACTGTCGAAAACAACAAAACACTGCTGCTAGACCAAGGTATCAAGGTCTGCGGCACCTTAACATACTCACATAACATGGAGTCATAACATAACATAAGACCAACACAATGCCACTGGTGTCAAAAAACCAGACACATAACACGTACATGTCAAGCAGACCTAGTCTGCTCAAAGTGCAGTGTAGTGGGCCACCAATACACCACCTGCACAGCCACCACACCCCTCTGCTCCAACTGTGGCGGCGACCATGTCGCCGTCAACCCAAAATGCCCTTACTTAAGTAAGGCCCGCTATGATGCTGTAGCGGCTATACGGCGTCCACAACCCACCCACACAGCCACACACTCACCCTTCCCTCATCCCGTCACAAGAACATTCGCTGCCTCTGCCGGCGCAACGGTGTCCGCACCTTCCCCTGCTCCACCCCAGACAAACCCAACCCCAGCAGCACCCCCAACTCACCCACATATCCTGTCATCCGCCCCCACCCTAGCGCCTTACACCCAGAGAACCCCACTACTACCGACCGCCACCCCCACTCCAAATCACACAACTAACGAGACCACAAACCCGAAGCTGGCCGACTTGCTCTCAACGGTAGCAAAAGACATGTCGAGGGGTGACCCCCGGTCTATACGCAAACATACTCAACAAACTGTTCGCCTCGCACGGTCTAGAGCAGATCCCCTTCCCTAAGAAGGTGTTCGCTCTACTTGACGAGCACACAAACAGAATACCAGCACTCCTCCCCATCCCGGTAGGAACGTACACCAAGGCACGTACCTGTAACCACTGTCGCCCATCTTCACCCTGCTCCCGCCTCCTCCCGTCCTTCTGTCCCTGCACCTCTTGCCACTGCACCTTCCTTACCTACCCCTCTGCCTACTGCTCCCACCTCTCTTCCAATTCTCTCTTCTGCTCCCTCCACAGCTCCCACTCCTTCCACCTCTTTATCTAAACTCCCTCCTACCTCCAGAACTCCCCCCTCGGCAACCTCCACTCCTCCCCGTACTGCCCCCCCCTCAACCGTCACCAGCCCCCCTTTTCACAGCCTCCAGCCCCACTCCCATTGACACCACAACCTCCACCTCCTCCAAGCCCACCACACATCCACAACACCCCGTACCAAACAAAAAAACTTATCACAAAACCCCCCCCACACACAACCACACGTAAAGCCGACCCCACCCTCCTGCCGTTCCTACTCCTCCCCCTTCCACCCCACCTTCTTCGTCGCAACCTCAACTCTCTCTCGACACCCCACCTCTCATAATCTGCACCTCTTTTACTATCTCTAGCCCCTAATCTGCTAGCTCTACCCCCTCCACCTCTGCTCCTAACTCCCCCCTCCTAGACTCTACTCTCACCAACTCTGCTTCCAAGAGTGCTACCTCGAAACCTCCTTCTACAGAACACACTCTCCCCTCCACCACGGCTTGCCTACCCAACAACACCGCTGACAACCCCCACAAACAACAGTCGACACGGGTAAAGGTACTGGCTCCTCACGCCTCCTAAGCAATAACCAAGGAGAGAGGAACGGTCCCGGGTAAATCAGCATCACGTGCACTCCACCCACGACAATAGGTCGCCTCAACGTGACACAGTTAAACGTACGCAGTTGGCACGGTATTCGCCATACTGTTGCCATTTGGGTACTAAACACACAAAGACCTGACATAGTACTCTTGAACTCGACCTGCCTACATCCTCCCAACAACAGACTCCGCATCGCAGGTTACCACACGTACCTATCTCCACAGGCGCTGCACCTAGGATCAGTGATCCTAGTAAAGCGCTCGATACACCACTCCCTCATCCAAACACAAGACGACTCTTTTCTAGCCTGCAAAGTACTAACAAGCTCTGGCCCCATTCTAGTTGCCACACACTACAGACCACCACACCTACAATTAAACATAGAAGTCCCACTCCGGGCTCTATCAAACCACAACCTCCCTATCTTCTTTGCGGGGGACCTCAACGCCTTTCACCCAACACTCCTTTCAAACACCACGAATGATGCAGGAAGGTACTTGGCCGGTGCCTTGCTGCGCTATCGCTGCGAGCACATCGGCCTGGCCTTCCCCACATTCTTCGGTCCTCACAGAGGTACCACGTCTCCAGACGTGGTCTTCCGCAACGACCACGCTACACGCTTTTACACGCACATCTCACCGTATCCCCACGTACTCTCTGACTACATACCTATATGCTTTACTATATCCACATCTCCTATACTCATGCCTACACCACCTCTCTTTGATTACAAAAACACAAACTACGAAGAGTTCAAGAGACACATAACATAACATGCCACAAAACCTTAACCTGGAGCACACCAATCCAGACCTGTTAGACGACCACTGGTGCTCAATCATAAACACTATAACCACAGCACGCAACCTACACTCACCACAAAAAAACTACACTTGCATAAAACATTTCACATTTTCCATACACACTCAGAGACTCATCACACAGTACAATAATCACCACACTAGAGGCCCACGACAACACAACATATATCACTTACGTGCCTGCATCCTACAGTGCGTGCAGCTAGATAGGAACTGGCAGTGGCGAGAAGTCGTCCGCATCGAGGACGATACCCGTTGCACTAACCCTTACTTCTTATGGCGGCACGTAAAAAGGATGATAGGCACTTATCCACGCAAATCCATCACCCTCTAAGTAAACAACCAAACACTTACAGACACTCACGTCATCCTCGACGAATTAAGGTCCCAATGGGACACAGTACATGCAAAGAACCCACCCAAACCACACGCGCGGAAGCACTTCCAGGAAGTCCAGGAGTGGTGTCGGGCCCACGCTCACGAGCTAAGGCCCTCCCCCTTGATACGAATGGAGCTGCTCGACTACACATCCACACTGACCACTCCTATCACCGTCGAGGAAACAAAACACTACATGCAAACGACACCAAAACGTGTCACCGGCCCCTCCTGGCTACCAGCTACACTAATACACAACCTCCCCGCAAACATATGCTCCACACTTACACATCTATTCAACGCCTCACTAGCCTCAGGCCACTTCCATATAATATTCAAAGTCTCTCACAACATACTTCTACACAAACCGAATAAAGATCCATAACGCCCAAACAACTACAGGCATATTGCTGCATTAGAGCACCTAGGCCAAAATACTCGAACGCATGATCAACTGCCACCTACGGGAATACCTGAAAGAGAGGGACTTGTTCTCCCCCCACCAATAGGGGTTTAGGAGAGGCCGGTTTACTCAGGCGGCCGTGACCATCGTTCACGACAGAATACAGAAAAAAACGCCAGGTATATCAAAAGACTCTCCATCAGCAAGGACGTAGAGAAGGCCTTCGATAAAGTGTGGCACGAGGGACTCCGTTGGAAATTCGCCAACAATACGGAGTTACCTCTCTACACCCGAAGGCTCTTCTCGCCCTACCTCACTGAACGGAGGTTTTACATAAAATACAATAATACCCTCTCACAATCCTCCACACCACGCTCAGGCGTTCCTCAAGGTAGCGTACTGGCACCCATACTATACACTATATTTGCAAAAGACACCCCACGCCCACCCGAAAACTGATGTCACACATAAACAGTAGCCTACGCCGATGACGAGACCATTCTCGTTAGCGGCCGTGGTCTAGAAGAAATCGCGCTCCACGCACAAACAATACTAGACGATAAGACGGATTACGAGGATAAATGACTGATTGCCACGAATCCTCAGAAGACACAGATGACACTCTAAGGCACAACCTACAAATCTTCTCACACGCACCAGACATGAACCACCTAAACCCAACAAGGCTCACACAACCTACAAATCTTCTCACACACACAAGACATGAACCACCTAAACCCAACAAGGCTCGAATATGCACAATGTACAAAAATCCTTGGGGTAACTTTCGAAAAGACCCTTATGTTCAATATATACCAGAACATAATACAAGCGAGAGCCTCACGTACAAACACATCGCTGAGCAGCTTCTACCCTGTGGGCAAAAAACTAAAGTTACACCTTTTCAAAACACTCTTGCGACCCATTCTCACGTACGCCCCACTGTCACTCGTAGCCGCGAGTGACACGTGGAAGCGGAAGGCTCAGCGCATTCAGAACTCTGCTCTGAAGCGCACTTCAGAGCTCTCCTTTGTACTCGAGAATGGCCACACTACACGACACCAACACATATGCTCACACCAGACTCACAAAACAACTCGGGAAACTCGCTAGAGACCCATTATACACAGCACTACATGTAAGAAGGTATGCGATGGCACCGCAAAACCCCGCGGCCCATGACCACCCGCAATCTATACCGTTCTTCGCATAAACTAAAGGCATCATGAATAACGCGCTTCCGACTGAGCAGACAGCCTCCCCTTCCTGACCAAACTCCAACCGTCGTCCAGTCACAAAACTTCGAGACCAACGAAACCACACCAACACCACGCATCGGTGCCTAGCCACAGACCTATCAACTCTTGCTATCCTTTCTCAAGTTATTTCCGCAACCTTTCCTCTATGACTGCCTGTTAGCCTGTGTTACACAGTGATCCATCTCTGATCTTTCTCTACACAAAATCAATCAAATAATTACTGACAGATTTGGTTAGACGACACTGCCCTGAAAGGAGTTCAATTCAACAAAGCTCTCTCCCGAGAAGTGTGAGTGATGGTCGAAAGCCACGGAAGAGCTGGACATCACACCCGTATCTTCGAGTCAGGGAGCTGAAACTCGTGAGGCAACGTCAGCCTTTCTCAACTGCCTTCGGATCAAGGATTGGAAGAGCCGTCCTCCGAAGTTCTTCTGGTGACCTCTTGAGGCAAGAGGCCCATTAGCTCGCTCAAGCCGAGCCGAGTGTGGAGAAGTTATCCCCCCCCCCCTTCAAAGTTCGTTCAGTGTTCTTTTGAGGACAAAAGGCCCGCATCTCGCAAAACACAAGTTTGAGAAAGTAGCCCCACCCGCTGCTGGTTTGTGGCTCCTCCCTGTGAGTAATCAAGGTCACCAAGACCTCCCCCAAGTTTGCCCCGCTTTACTCTCGAGGTTCAAAGGAACTAAATCACTCACTACCCTAATTCTCCCATTATAACCATTGAATAACCCAGGTTATCTAATTAGTATTCGGAACCTAATTCCGTTTTATTCATCTACCCATATACATCCATATTTATTGTTCTGCCTTTAATTTAGTGTGTATTAAAATCTATTTTTGTCGTTGTGTTTGGTATATTCCTTGGTCACGCAGCTGCCGTTATCTATTCAAATCGCACTCTTAGAACAATAACAGTTGTCGTCTTGCTTGGCCTACCTTAGAGCCTCTGTGCGCATATTCCCATACACTTGGCCATACTTCAACAAAACCCAATAAAGCAATAATAACCTACCCATATTTTGTTCACCATAAACAAAATTTTTGCAACAAAATCTGGAACATAAATTCATTTCTTGTATGTCTGTAGGAAAGAAAGTGCACCTAACGCCAGAGATGAAGATTTGGTGTGCTCGCAATTTGTGAACAATAATGGCTGTTATTATTACTTTATTAGCTTTTGTAAAATGGTAGGAAGATCTATCTAGTGATTTTAACTTATTTTATTATTCATTAAAATAAAAACTCATATTGATTAATATTCTGTAATAAAAATAACTCTTCCATCTGCCATGGCGAGCAAATTCATATTTTGACGTCAATAACAAAATTATTCCGATCACTCCATTGATGGTTTATAATATAAGGCCGTTTCTCAATCCCCGTTTTCATTGATTTAATAATAACCTTATTTATCACCAATATTAATTCAAATCAATATGAAAGTAAACTTGTGATATTTATTCAATATGACCTTTGCTGCCGAAGCTATTTTGTTGAATAGGTCTAAGAGAAGCCCTATGTCAATATACGGAACGCTATTTATTCACTTAAAATTAGATTTAACACTAAAATGAAGCACGAACACGTTGGGGCTTTAGTTTATGGCATTTTTTAAACAAATTATAAATATTACGAATACTTTTTATTTAAATGAATAGATTACAAATCAAGAAGTGAAATTTAATTCTTTATCTGCAAACCTTCACCTCCCTAAGCTGAACTTTACCCCTTTTAGAATACCTGTTTTCATACTAACTTACCACAAACGCATTTTTTTTAAATTTAAAGAAGAATTTAAGGAATTTCCAGTCAATTCAGTTAGCCTTTTATTAATTCAGATGCCAAGGGGTGTATCAATAAACTTTCACTCCCTAAGTTCTCAGACTCGCTTCCTCTTAAGTGGTAATAAGTGAGATGTACAATGAGGTGTAGGAAATTTGAAAAAATGAGGTATCTGTTCATTACTTTCACTTTGCGCCAAGTATTGGGAACTTGAATTAAGAAGTGCTGTTGGTTTCTGTCAGCCAAAAGGTAAATATAATTCGTGAGATACATTTGACGTAATTGATTTAAAATCTTTCTTGAGAGAATGTGACTTTTTCTAAAGGATTATGAAGGAAGTGGAATTAGGTTTATATGGATATAGAATACATTAATTGATTGGTAAGTCAATACTGTGCGTACATATAAAAGTCAAGATATGCACGAAGATAACTTGCTTGATTGCGAGGTACAAAATATTATGTCCAAAACACAGTAGCGGATTAACGAAGACGTATTTTTTGTAATGAAAAGGAATTACTGCATTTGTTGCACAGTTATAAATTGACCCCAATGATTAATGGACCAAAATCACGTGTGAACTCTAGCGGTGACTGTGATGATGTTGATATTCCTGGTGAACAGTACGAATAAAGACCAAAAATGAGAGTAAAATTTCACGCAATTTGTCAAGGAATCGGACGTAACGGTAGTAGGTTGGGGATTATTTTCATAGGCAACTTTCCTATGTTGGTAGATTCTGTATTTTCAAACTTATTATTATTTTCATTTTGAAATATGTATTAGCAACAATTTCGAAGCAAAGTGTATGTGCTGCAAAAGGTCATGACCTCAGTTCTTCATTTTGAGAAGTACACTTTCATGATTTTTTTTTTTTAGCATTACTTCCGGGATTAAGGTTCAATCCTTGGTGAAATTGTGTTGAATTCCAATTATGAAACGACTCCTACTCAATAACACGATGAAATAGCCATTTATTTACTTCAATCGTTTTTATCATAAAAATCGTTAGACCCACTCACTTTTTCGCATGCAACCGACGGGTGAACCACTAAAAATGCGTATGGTTTCGACACCATTAAATTATCGTTTTAAAACTAGAACAATTAAATGCAAAAAGATGTATTGGAGGAATTCTGAAGTTTATTTTAATTACCTATTAGTTTCGGCTAATTTCCTCTGCATTCAATGCATTTAGTGATATGAAAAGGGAAAGTTGATGAAAACACTGAAGTCTTGAACTGTATTTTTCCATCAATGAACATCGTGTCTCGGAAAATGTTTGTCCACTAAACATCAGGACTTCATCCTTTTGGGCGCGTTATATTTCATTCTGTTAATTGTAAAGATACAAATTTGAAGACATTCAATATCAAATAGATCTCTTAATGGATGTCCTGCGCCTTGATTTTATTTATTTTTGTGTATACTGACTCAAATTTAGACAAGTTTCGGGGCTAACCTTCTAAAAAATAGCACTGGGTTCCATTGCCAAAGTTATCTTTTGTTATTTTGGAGGGAAAGAAAACACTAAAAGAAAAATTCTAAAATTTATCTTCATAAATTAAAGTTTTGAGTTATAGTTAAGCTAAAGGTTCGAAAACTTAGGTTAGCCATTGTTTCGCGTGATGAAGAAATGCCATTTATATATGATCTGATATTTGTATATTGGGAAGGTTTTTTTTTGCTGTTTACCCTTAAGATATCGTTTTCTTATAGTTTTTTTTTAATTAGGATATTTTGTGATCATATATATTCTGGTTTCTCATTGGGATCACTTTAATATGAGTGATGTTTACTTCAAAATTACAAGGAATTTCCAAGAAAATAAGAAACACTAAAACCCTAACGGTTGCCCCAGATTTTTTCCTTATTTATTTCAGGTTTCAAGTCATACATATTTTTTTTGTTTTTGTTTTTCCCTACTCATTTAAATGTAGTTCAGTATATATTTAACAAGATATGCAATATTAAAAAAAATATTTTTAATCTCAAACTTAAACAGGGACGAATTTAAAAACAACATTTTGGCAGTTGAAGAATCGTGTAGACTATGAGAGGTTGGTAGATTAGAACCATAATCAGGAAAATAAACTTTTCTTATGTATTTTAAGGTCCTAACCAACCCCTCCTAACCTAACCAATCTAAACTTAAAGTGATAAAGAAAATATAATGAAAGTACTTATACATAAAGAAACACCTGATTATTTTTTATCTATAAAATCAGGTTCCCTCTTTTAAGAGACGGAAAGTGAAATCTTGGGGCTGGACATGTTTTTCTTTTCACACTAAACTCACTCTCAATTACATTTCCGACAAATAAACTCGTTCTGTTACACACCATTCACTCTTATAAAGGCAATAATCTACTCGTCCTGTTCAAAATAGTCAACTCCATTATAAAAATTAACGCGGTTTAAACGAACAAAATTGATTGCAAAAAGAAAAAACATCTCCACTATAAAACGAACGAAATTTAAAGCAACCAACATAAACTAACTCTGATGACAAATATATGTTCAAAGTGAAACGAAATATAAAAGAAACTGAACGAAAATAATAAGGCGGCGAATGGCGTTTTTTTGTTTACAGCATAAATATAGATTTTCGAGGCATAACAAACTATATATATCTTGAAATCATTTAGGCAACATTTTGCTCAGTAGGTAAGAACTGTACAACCGCCATTATTATCGTACTCTCTAATCAGAGATGCCACCACACATGAAAGTGACTCCTGAGCTACGTCAGAGAATTTCGCTTGAAGACTTCGGGGAAAACTCTTTCTATGATTTCAAGAGAGAATGAAGGTCAAATGAAATAAAAACCTATAAATTTTCTTCAAAAGTCAGTCGACCCCGCATAACCACCGTCCGAGAGGATAGAGCTATTAGGCACTTATCTATGAAGGATCCCTTCGAGGCTGCAGCAGGACTTTATTAAAAAAAATAAGACCAAGAATTGCAAAGAACTGAGCCTTTTCACAGTGTCCCGTTGCCTCAATGCAAGCTCGTTCTCCAGCAACCAAACCAATCATCAGTAAGAAGAACCAGAAGGTGAAACTCAAATATATTGAAGTTCATGTTGTTTGGAGGGATGAAGATTGGGAGATAATTCATTTCAGCGACGAAAGTAAAATTAATTTAGTTTGATATGATAGCAAAAGCTTTGTTAGAAGCGCTGCACGTGACAGACTTAACTTTAAATGTGTTAAAGAGTATTCAAAGCATAGAGGAGGCAACATCATGGTATGGCGGATGTTTTCATCTGAATGAGCTAGTCCGCTATTGCGAATAATTATAACGGTAAATGCGAATGTGTACTTAAATCTCGTGCAACAACATGTTATACCTTTACTCCGAGCATCTTTGAACCAGCCAGCAGTATTTATGTAGGATAACGCGCCATAGCATGCTGCGAAGCGAGTAAAATAATATTTCGAGCAAGAAGATATCGAAGTAATGAAGTGGTCTGCTCAAAGCATGGATCTGAACCCTATTTATAATCTCTGGATCATCATTGGAGACAAAATTCTATGAATTTCATTACATATTTAAACTAGCTACACACACATGTTCAGTTTGAACAAGGAAAAGAACTTGACAATTCTCTTCCTTTTTGGAACATTTTGATTTCTCGTTTGGGCAAATCTTTCCTTACTTCGGTTTATCGCAAACCTACTTTTACTCTGCTCAGTCGCAATTTTCCCAGTAGTGGTGACCGCTCTTACATATTAAGAACAATTACTACCTTATTAAAGCGTGCTTATCTATTATCATCGATTTTATGTTTGCTGCATTTAAAATTTGAATTTATTACTCGATATTTCACCAAAAACGGATATCGTTCTTCGTCATCATCATCACTAACTCTATAATTGTACTAGGCAATGGCTTCGCTACTCAGATTAAAATCTAAAATCTAAAAAAAAGCAGCCATGGTTAAATTTTTAGAAATTTCTGAACTTCGCCAATTATAATAATTTTAAAAAGGAACTCTGAACTAAATTTCCCCCCTTTCGAAATATCACGTTGCTAAAATATAGTTATAGATAAAATAAAAAAGCAGCCTTACTTGAATTTTAATAAATTTTCTGAACTCCACCAATTGTAATTCATTAAAACATTATAAAGCATCGGATAATCATATTTATTTTTTCTGAACTAAACTATTTTTTTTTTTCAAACTCTAAAGAAATTCTTAGAAATTACCTTGATAAAAATTTAAAATATACTTAAGTCATAACCAAACTAAGATGAAATTATTATTCAAATACTCCAAAAAATCCTGTTTTAAAATTATAGAGTTAGTGATGATGATGATAATGGAATTTTTGAAGATGGGTGAAAAATTAATAAATGTTTTTTTCCTTAGTGGACAAATGACTTGTTTTTTTCTATAAAAGTTATTTCTAATAATTCTTTTATAATATCAAAAAACAAAAAGGTGAAGTTCAGAAATAAATATAAGTATCGAAATTTTGTCAATTTTTTAAAACCCAAAGAATTACAAATGGTGAAATTCAGAAAATTTATTTTCTAGATATCTTCTATAACTATATTTTAGCAACGTGATATTTTGAAAGTGGGGAAATTTAGTTTAGAGTTCCTTTTTAAATATTATTATAATTGGCGAAGTTCAGAAAATTCATAAAAACTTAACCATAGCTGCTTTTTTGTAGATTTTAAATTTTAATCTTACTAGTGAAGCGCAAGCTTCCTCCCTACGGGGGGCCATAATTTAAGAGGGTGATTTTATAAGTATTTGAATAATAATTTCATCTTAGTTTGGTTATGACTTGTGTTTTTTTTATTAAAGTTCAGAAATAAATATAAGTATCGAAATTTTGTCAA
This sequence comes from Ceratothoa steindachneri, assembly GCA_963969495.1. Lineage (NCBI taxonomy): Eukaryota > Metazoa > Arthropoda > Malacostraca > Isopoda > Cymothoidae > Ceratothoa > Ceratothoa steindachneri. Next base: position 179,526,894 of record OZ018318.1, on the reverse strand, counting down.
TTTTTTAAAACCCAAAGAATTACAAATGGTGAAGTTCAGAAAATTTATATTTATATATCTTCTTCTATAACTATATTCTATCAACGTGATATTTTAAAGGGAAGAAATTTATTTTGGTAATTGTGAAGACTATGGGCAGATGCGACTCTAGTTTATTTTTTGGGCTACTTTTCATTGTTTTTCTGCTATCGCACTGGCCAATCACAGATCTGGATTCAGTTTCATAAATGACCAATCAGAAAGCTGTATTTGTTTCAAGGCTTTTTGTGCTTTTTATATTGATCAAAACTTGGTTTTTCTTATATTTTAGATGTTTTTCCCCCTTATTTCTTTTCTATATATCCTACCTACCCTATGCCTGCCATTATTTAGTCTTTTTATTTACTTGTTACTTAATTTCCCATTGTTTAATGCTCGATTAAACCATATTTCGGTGTTGTTAATGAAGTCTCACGTCTTAATTCTGACGAAAACAGTACTTTTTCATTTTTTCTGTTCCGTATTTATTTCTCTTCTTTGATTTTTTTTAACATGTTTTTTACGACCTTCATTTTGATTATTGTTCCAAATGGATGCGTTCAGTATTAGTGTTTTTATTACTATATATGTGTAGTTCAAGAAACACAAATGGTCAATTTCAGTAAAAAAAAAGTCACGAAATTTCCGGGAACAATGCTCTACTTTTCCGTCCGCATCTCTCATATTTAAATGACCACCCACGCCGTTTCCGCTCATTTGTCAAAATTTCATTTTGTGTTAAGTTTGTTTGTTACCTATTCAACGTTTTGGTGCTATTTTAACTGACAACGAGAAATATGTTGCGTTCTCGAAGCCCATGGGCCGTATAGTGGAAGGGCAGTGGGTTTTTGGAGGGTTCGAATGTGAAACAAAGAGAATTTTCATTGTTTCGGTGGCAAATCGAAATTGAGAAACCCTCCTCGCAGCGATAATTTTGAGCGTCGGCTCGTTGTTGGGTACGGCTCGCCGCGGGGATAACACTGCGATGACCCTGAGTTTCAATCCTTTGGGGGGGGTCTGGGGGGCACAGCCCCCTAGTATAAAAATGAAAATAGCCATAAAATTCTTCGATTTCATCTCTAAAAAAGTAACACCGGAAAGTAGCCCAAAATACCCCCAAAAAACTAGGCCTACGATCTGCCTATAGTCTTCACAATTACCTTTATTTTAAGGTTCCTTTTTAAAATTATTATAATTGGCGAAGTTCAGGAAATTTATAAAAATTTAACCATAACTGCTTTTTTTTAGATTTTAAATTTTAATCTTAGTAGTGAAGCGCAAGCTCCCCCCGTAGGGGACAGGGGCGAATCCATTGCCTGGTTTGTATATAAATAAATATCGTATTTTTTTAACATTTATTTCTCGAAAAGATCAACCATTATTGTACCTTAAAAATAATCGATATTTCGTGCTCCTTGAACTTAGCTTGCAGTGCTCAAATCGCAAGTAAAGTAGGCCTGTGTACCCAAATTGAAGGATAGGAAAGCCTAGCGAAAAACCTCCCCAAATGGATGCTCAGTGGATCTATGAATCTTAAAAATGGGTACTCCTATGGATTAATGAAATATTATGTCATACCGGGTGTCCCAGAAAAAAGTTAACCTTACTTTGAATTAGTATAACTCAAAAGCTATTGGAGATTTTGGGGGCCTGCAAAAGATGTTTTATTTAACAGCTATTTATCCGTCGATTCTGGAAATTTCATTAAATTCCCTTTTATGATATCGATACACTAATGGGTTTAGTGGAGGCCATCCAAAATATTTTTGCGCAAGGAAGTAAAATAATGAAACGAAGCCTAGGAAGGCTAGGCCACTGGGCACTTTCAAGAGAAGCGTAGGAAGCCTTGGTAACCTAGATCACCTTGCGATTCTTCAAGCAAAGCTTAGGCCATTTTACAGTGTTTTTTCAGCCACGCTGTGGTATGGTCTCGTTATTATGTCTTACTAAGCAAATCAAAGCGTTTCTGAGTAAAATTTACTTCCATAGAACCTTTTTAATCATGCAGTTAACAAAAGATCAGCGCGTATTTGTAGACACAAAATTTATTAAAGATGGCAGTATTAAACAAGTACAAGATTCATTTGAACAACATTTTCCAGTTAGGCACCCACCAAGCAAGCCCACAATTTGGAAAAATGTTCGCAAATACCAACATTAAGGAACAACAGAAAATATCAAAAATGTTCAGATGACACTTCTTCAAAATCCACACGTATCAGTCAGAATGAATGGGTTACAATTGTCAAAGTCATCATTTAACCGCATTATTAAACATTACTTAAAATGGCATCCCTATAAGATGCATGCAAAACACCAGCTTCTTGAAACTAATTTTCCTCGTCGTAGACAATTTGTTGAATGGCTTCTCCATAAACCTGCTCGTTTCTTGGAAAACATTGTGATTGGTGACGAGGAAGCCTTTTTCATGAATGGAAAGGTAAATAGTCATAACATTCAGCAATATGAGCCCTGAACCACCCCTCAGCATTCAACTTTAACACGTATTTGTCAGCAGAAAGTGTCTCTGTGGATCGGAATATGCGGTAATGGCTATCTTGTCGACCCATTGTTTTACGAGAATAACTTGAATGGTGCTGCCTACCTGAGCATGATCAACGAAAGGATCTTCCCGGAACTCGGCCATATTTACGGCAATCAATTGAATAGACTTTGGTGAATTCAGGACGGCGCACCAGCTCATAGACAGCTTGTTGTAAGAACAAAACTAAGAGAAACGTTTGACAACCGCATTGTCGCGCTAAGTCATGCAATTGAATGGGCCCCAAGATCCCCTGACTTAACACCATGCGATTATTTATTATAGGGATATCTAAAGAGTAAAGTGTATTCTACTCCACCACAAAGCATCAACCAGTTAAGAGATAGTATCACGCGTGAAGTCGATAGTCTTAAGGAAAATCACAAGTTAATCAAAAGAGTTGTTCAATCAATGCGATCAAAGGTGCAACTGTGCTTGGAAAGAAATAAGGACATGTCGAAGGAAACGGTGCTTAGAAAATTAACAAATGAACTTATATTACCCATATGAAGAGGTGTTTTTGTTAAAAATGGATTTAAATATATTTGTTGATTTTAAACTTCGAAGTTTAATTATTTTACTTCCTTGCTTAAAAGTAATTTTGACAGCCTCCACTAAACCCATTAGTGTATCAAAATCGTAAAAGGGAATTTAATGAAATTTCCAGAATCGACAGATAAATAGTTTGTAAATTTGTTTTGTTTTGCAGGACTCAAAAATCTCTAATAGGTTTTGAGTTATACTAATTCAAAGTACGGTTAACTTTTTTCTGGGATACCTTGTATAATAGACAGGGAACCAAAGAAAATCAGAGAAATAGAATATATCACAATTATATATTTCTAAAGGATATAAATGGAACAAGCGGATCGCCAGAATCTCACGCAGACACACAAACATACTCACACTAGGAAACTGCTGCCAGTCAAAAAAGTCTCGATGATAGATAAACCGGGACAAACTGAACAATTAAAGGGCAATGTATGCTTTGACCAGTTAAAGTTTCAAAGGGGATGTGAATAGCAAGGAGGCACAAAAATTGTGGAAAAGCATGTGAAATGGGGAAAATTACACATGATTCTTGTAGCTCCACCCAAAAGGGACCCAGCAAGCTTGCCTGATTGTTGACTACGCCCGGCTTCCAGATCAAGTGAAGAAAGGTCACGCCCCTTGGAGACCGGTCGCTTATATATATATATATATATATATATATATATATATATATATATATATATATATATATATATATATATATATATATATATATATGTATATATATATATATATATATATATATATGTATATATATATATATATATATATATATATATATATATATATATATACATATATATATATATTTTACTTCCTTATATATATATATATATATATATATATATATATATATATATATATATATATATATATATATATATATATATATATATATATATATATATATATATATACATATATATATATATATGATAGAACGGTCTGAGGCCGCTTTAATTCAGCTTCTATCACATGTTAACCATGCTCACTCACATTATTACCTACGTACATCCTGCCTGCGAGAGGAAGCAGAACCGCGTTATCTCCCATCATAGCCAATGTTTAATCAAGGAGCTTTACTCCCCCGTTTCGCCTCCAAACGTCGATCTCGCCAGATTGAATTAGGCTTATGGGCAGATAAGGTATTTTTCCAGGCGCCACCGGGACATTCCCCCGAAGTCCCCCACTCAATTATCCCCTACGCCATGGAGATGGCTCCAGCTATTTATACCGTAGCTTTTCTCAATTGAGGCAGATCCAGATTATCTTCGCGAGGCATCAAGCAGATCCGGTCTCCCTTGTGCACCTAGGAACTCTGCCGAGAAACCCCTTATTGTCCAGAAGAGGACAATATCCCTTGAGTGCCAAGGTTCGTGCCCTTCGAGACGCCAAGTCAACAAGGCCCCCCTGTTGTTCAAAAAAGAGAACAACGTTAGAACAGCCAATGTTCTTTGAGCCCGTTCAACAAGAGACGGATATCACCTCCCCCCCTCCTCCCCATGTTGTTCAGAAAGAGCCATTGAACATTAGAACAGCCATTGTTCTTTGAGCCAGTTCATCAAGAAACTGTTCTCGTTCCCAAGACCTCACGTCCGGATATTTTAATTCCCCCCTTTTAACGTTCTCCAAGAGAACGCTTGGTTTCAACAATAACCTCCATTGTTCACATAGAACAGCTCCGATTTGCTGTCACAAAGATCGCTAGTACTTCAGAGCCCCACTTCGCTCTCACTCCTCGAAGACAGTCCTTCCCCCTCGTTAAGGACAACCCCCCGAAGAACCATTCTGCTGGAAATCGCCAGTGGACCGAAGATTCCTTCGCATCGTCTTCCTCTGCACAACAACTTTGTAATTACGTAGCTGAGCATTACCTTTAATCATTTAACCATTTGTCAACGCAACCCTGAGCTTTAAATGGTCCAGCGAACCATTCGCCCCTTTATTTTTTGTTTGTTTACCTTTTTAAATCTCTCCAAATCTTAATCCTCAGATTAGTCAGATATTCCTACGACTCTTTTTCATTCCCCGTTTATGTAAACATTTTCTTTGTGTGTTGTTGATAGTTTAATTAATAAAACTCTATTTTATTAATAGTAGCCATATTATTTATCCTTGTGCCTTGTTCCACTTCTTAAGCATATTGAAGATAAATAAGACTCTCCAGACCTCCCGCCCTTTTTTTTGAACTAACCTCGGTCAATCAGATTACCACGCACTCGAAATATAGAAATTCCCTTAACTAATAGTTATATATGGTATATCGTCGAGAGCCTATTCTACGACAATATATATATATATATATATATATATATATATATATATATATATATATATATATATATATATATATATATATATATATATATATATATTATTTAAATTTGGTGTCAAGTGTGTAAGGTTTAACGCTATATCTTTTCAAACACTGGTCTCAGTCGAGTGAAGCATAGTGTTATTTGTTATAAGAATAGAGTATAGTAGTTCCCTTTTGTTTTAACGATTGCTATCCCCTTTTTGAAACTTAAGAAGCTGGAGTAGCTCAAGGAACTATTATAATAATTTGTTTGTGTTTTTTTGTGTGTTATTTTGGTCATTGGTTATCTAGGTCGAGAAACCAATCACGAATATGTCAGTGCCCATATTTAGGTAGGCCAATTCTCTAGAAGGCGTAATTCTTATCGCAAGGAATTTAGTTGGTTGACTATTGCGCCCCTAAGTGCAAATATGTCTCAGTTTGAAATCTTCAAAGCGCAAGGAGAATCCTTGGGACTTTCCGGAAGAGAATTGATTGAGTACGTTCAAGAGGAGCAACGAACAGAACGAGAAAAATTAAGAGAAGAAAGGCAAAGAGAAGGAGAGGAACGGAAAAGACAAGCTGAACTTCACAATCAGCTTGGAATGGCTCGCGTACAGGCTGAAATACAATCAGTCAGTTTACGTTCAGAAGCCGCGCCCAATCTCCCACTTAAGCTCCCCAATTTCAAGGGTGGAGAGGATTTCGGAGCATTTTTTAGCACAGTTCGAAAAGATCCTCGAGATCATTACCTGGATTTGGAGGCTGAAGGTGTAGTAAGATTACTTCCCCTTTTAAATTGTAAATTGCGCGACATTTTCATATCTTTACCATCTGAATGTACAATTGACTACAGCACCTTAAAAGCTGAGTTATTGGCCGCTCATAATATGACTCCCGATTTCTACCGACAAGAATTTCGAGGAGGTCGTATTAAACTCGGACAGACGTTCCGTCAATTCGGATACATTCTTCAGAGGAATTTTAAATTCTGGTTAGAATCCTCAAAGGTTGATCCTAACTACGATTCTTTAACAGACTTCGTGTTGCGGGATCAATTTTTGGCGTCTCTCCCGACGGAGATCCGCGCGTTCGTCAAGGATCGTCGGTGCCAGACCTTTAAAGAGTGTACCGAAGAAGCGGATGTCTATGCTGCAAGCTAAAATTTATACCCCAAGGAGAATCGAAATTCTCACCAATCCCCCTACCAGGAAATTAGGAAGGTTTCGCACCCCTTCCCAGGAAAGCCGACGAAGTTTCCGGGCCCCGTAAAACCCCCAAACTTCTTCCCCCCAAACCAACAACGGGACATCAAACCTCCCATTAAGATTTCTCCACCATCACTCTTCCCGAAGCGACCAATCATATGCTTCACCAGCGGTGTAGAAAACCACATGAGCTGGAATTGCCCCCAAAATTCTAGGCTTAAAAGCGCACCAGCCCACCAAGTTCATCAGATTAATGCCACCCCGGCTTCCATGGTGGTGCAGACCCAAGCAACAACTTCTCCCCCTCCGTCAGGCCACCAGGTAAATTTTATTTTCGATAAAAGTTCCCCGAGAACTTTGAAATTTGAGGAGGCCAGCGTGAACGGCTGCCGTGTATCTACTCGTCAGGGACACAGGGTGCACGTGTTTCATCGTGCCCGACGAGCTCCTCCCCCCAGTGGACCCTAACCACGAAAAATTTGCGGTGGTACATGACTACCTTGGGCGGGCGACCGATTCCCCGTCGTTAGATGTTACCTGCAGTGTCAGTATTATGATGGCTGTGCTGAAGTCATTTCAGCCCCCATAAAATTTTGTTCCGTACTTATAGGACAGAGCCCTCAAGTAAGCTCCGACCCTGTGTCCCAGGCCGCCCTTACTCGAGGCCGAGCTAAGAAGGAAGCTCAGTAGTCCGTCCCCCTCAGAACCCCGATACCGTCCGAATTCTCGGAGATCCTTAACCAGGATTTTAGGTCCTCGAAGACAGTCCTTCCCCCTCATTAAGGACAACCCCCTGAAGAACCCTTCTGCTGGAAATCGCCAGTGGACCGAAGATTCCTTCGCATCGTCTCCCTCTGCATAACAATTTTGTAATTACGTAAGCTGAGCATTACCTTTAATCATTTAACCTTTTGTCAACGCAACCCTGAGCTTTAAATGGTCCAGCGAACCATTCGCCCCTTTATTTTTTGTTTGTTTACCTTTTTAAATCTCTCCAAATCTTAATCCTCAGATTAGTCAGATATTCCTACGACCCTTTTTCATTCCCCGTTTATGTAAACATTTTCTTTGTGTGTTGTTGATAGTTTAATTAATAAAACTCTATTTTATTAATGGTAGCCATATTATTTATCCTTGTGCCCCGTTCCACTTCTTAAGCATATTGAAGATAAATAAGCCTCTCCATGCCCCCCATCCCTTTTGAACTAACCTCGGTCAATCAGATTACCACGCACTCGAAATATAGAAATTCCCTTAACGAATAGTTATATATGGTATATCGTCGAGAGCCTATTCTACGACAATATATATATATATATATATATATATATATATATATATATATATATATATATATATATAAGCGACCTGTCTATTGAGCGAGAGTAGTTTTATTTAATGGGCTTATAGATTCGGGATTACCAGTTTATAGGTTGTTTACCACCCTTTGTGAGGTGCGTTAGTTACGAAGTATTTGGAATAGAAGGTGCAGGCGTCCTCAATGCTATTGCGCTCCTCGAAGACAACCGTTAATCGTGGCAGTGCATGAGTGATGGCGTCTGGCAGATGGTGACATGACGAGTATGTACTGGTAATAGGCAGAAGGCCTACCTTTGTCCTTTAATCAATTTTGATTCTGACTCTGTAGGTTTTTAAGCAATTCGCTTTTAGGCTGGGTGTCCGAAGGTGCCTCGGTAATCGTGGGAAAAGAAAAGGACTTCAAAAGGAAGACGGCTATAATAAGTTTTATTCTAACGAGTGGCCTACAAAACTGGGAGCAATCGGAAACGTTCGAATTCTGCGCGGGTATATATGAGTCTTCCGTTTTAGAGGCTATGTAAGTAGCTAAATCTAAAGGTCAGCAGGACTGAAGGACGAGGGAACGGATTTGGGACGCTAACTAATATTAATAGGCTGCTAACAGCTTTGACTTGACTGATTCTCTTTTTTCTTCCTGCCCCTCTCCTCTTGCTTTTGTGTGTGTTCTCACCCGAAAGAAGAAAGCATGGTCGTATATTATTTGATTTGCCCTGTGTGTAACCAAGGCCACAGTTGGTTCGCATCTCGGCATTAGCCTAAGAAATTATCTACCTCCTCATTGTCAATAACATAATCTTAACCATCCAATATTTGCAGCGCACCGTAAACCAACCTTACTTCTTTTCATCTTCTCCTTCTTCTTTAATTCCTCATTCCGCAAGGTGAGCTTTTGTGCATGTGACTTAATTCTTGTGTTCATTTAATCGTTTTGTTTTTCTGTGGTTCTAATTTATAACCTCAACCTTAGAATTGTAAACTTTTATTGCATATCTTTGTTTACAATTCATTTATTGTTTTATAGTACCCGAGGATAGTCGTGTATAGCTCGAAACGTCGTAGTACATGAATCCTATTTTACTAGAATTTACTTTCATCCTGAACTTAAAGATCCGCCTCTACAGGGGCAACCCCGCACGGTTTCTCAGAGACGATTTAAGGGCATTACTAATCCTGTAATCCTGCACTATCTCATCCATTAAAAATAGAAATGATATTTAGAGGACTGTTTGTGGCGCTAAAAAAAAACTTCTGTTGCTCGTCATGGTTCTGGTTACTCATCAAAACATCCACTAATACTCATCAAAACATCCACTAAGTCCAGCCACTTTGTGGGTTGATGTTGTCGAATGGTGGGAAGCCGATGAAGGGTAGAACAGTACTTGGGATCAAACTCGCGCCTTCGGTAGGCATTGGGGCTGTGACGGTCATCATCTGACTCGAAATTGCGTACGTAGTCGATACGGATGAGAACGCGACCATGAGGATCCACATGGATGGTGAGGCAGGATTTGGATAGCCGTTATGCTGTGGCCGGCGAATGAGGTTGGTAGGTACAATTTGGCTTGGGTTTGTGCCGTATGTTCCACTTAATTAGAGAAATTACGAATTTCAGGGAGAATGTACCAAAAATTCTGCACTAAGAGTCAGAGAAAATTTGTGGTAATGGTTTAAGATAAATGAACAGTTATGAATATAATACATTAGCGAATTGATGAATTCAAAACTCACTTGTGTTTAGTCTAGGCTAAAAATCGTTTTCTATGATGTCCGAGGAAAATGGGACAAATCATATTATTGATAGAATGATTTATTACCAAAATTCATTTATTTATTTCTGCAGTGGCCCTTGTGTAAAATACGCAACTACTACTTATTATCGTTAAAATTATTAGTAAATAATAATTTTCGTAGAATTCTCCACAGCCGATGTGAATATTTATTTCTAACGGCAATGTAAAGGCATCTATTTTTCACTGATATTGTAAATAAATATTATCTAATGTATAACGTAATTATTTTTCATTTATGTTGCAGGTAAAAAAATATGAAGTAGTCTCGTTGAGCTGACGCCATCTGGGTACGCTTCCTATATTGATCACAAGTTAATTCAAATTGTTCTGTTTGGACAATATAAGTAATAGTCTGTTTATGTTTAATTTTTCCCTAGGTATCATCACTTCCCTTAAGGACTGTCTAATTAGATTCATTATATTGTTAATTTAGATTCCATATATTGTATGTATATTAATTTTTGTGACATTTCTATCTAAAGTTACCTTACTCTCGAATTCACTTTCCATCCTCGTTACTCATTATCTGATAGTCACTTAGTAAATTGTTGATTGTCATTTTTCCTTGTTGTTAAGTTTAGTTATATTTTAAATAGGCAGAAGGTTCTTACTATTCATTATGGAATACTTTCATATTCCATTTACACGTTTGGGCGTAACTATTGTAATATCTGAAATTTCCATTTATTTTTGTGTTCAAATAAATCTTTTTCTTTTAATATTTCACTCGGTCTTAGTTTATTAATATTCCTTATGGACTTACATTAGTCAAGATTATAACCCCAGACTTCGAACCGTTATAATTATTAATGTTCGTCCTGAATTGTCATGGACATGTACAGAAAAATAATAATATACAAATAGTGTTAAAATTAATATAAAAGAGTCAACGCATGATAAAGTGACTCTAATTAACAATCACGAACACCAAACTGGTGCATTCATTATACACACGCACATTTAGTTTTATTATAAGACCAAACAAGAATCAAACATAGATGAGGAAAGAAGAGAGAGATAACAAACTGGATAAAATAATATAAAAATCTTATAGTCGTTAACGAAGGAGGAAAATGGGTGGGGTTCGAACCTATGTTATCGAGAGCTGTTGGATTTCTAGGCCACTACACTACCTAAACAAGATTTAATCCAGTCCAGGAAAGTTAAAGACATTAATATACATAGAAATGCTGTTATGGGCAAAAGTTTTGAGACTTCTATATTTCGGCATATAAAAAAAATAATACAACTATAATTTGAAGGTGAAATATAAAAAAAAAAGTCCAAACTTATTTTATTAATAAAATCAATTTATGCGGGCAGTCAATATTTACAATGATTGTCCTTGTTCTACAGGACTGCTTCAATTAGATTTGGCATGCTGGGGACCAAATTTGTGATGATATCTTGATCAATATTGCTCTATTTTTTGGTCAATAAGCACCGGCAACTGCTTACAATCCGATGGTTTCTGTTTATCTACGGCCAGTTTAATTATCCCCCCACAAATTCTCTATTGGGTGCAAATCTGGCAAATTCCCGTGCTAAGGTCCCCAAATTTCGATTTTTTTTTCCGTAAAAAACTTTATTATTGCTTTTGCTTTGTGTAAGGTGCACCATCAAGCTAAAAAATACAATTATAATTCCACAATTTGTCTTGAACTGTTGAGAAAAGGAGCTGATGAACCACGTTTAGGTACCATTTTGAGTTCATGGCAGTGTTCCTGGGAAAAATTGTAAGCGCTTTGGTTCCCGTAGATGAGAAGCAGCCCCAGACAAAGAGAGTGTCCGGATGCTTCACCTTGAGCACGACATAGGACTCGTGAGAAGGCTTCCCTTTTCTCCTCCTAACGAGGGATCTTCCAGGAGCTAAAACCATGCGGAAGGAAGCTTCATCGGAGAATATCACTTTGACCCATTCTTCAGCATTTCATTTTCATATCACCTACAAAAATGAAACCTTTCCGCAAGGTTCTTCTTAGTGAGATGAGGGTTCTTCGCAGCCCTTCTCGACTTGAAACTTTTGTCGTGAAGTCTCCTTTTCACTGTGTGTGCTGAGGCGATCACACGTGCTTCTTTCTAATCTCGAGCAAGCTTTACATCGGAGGCAACCAAGAGGCGATCTTAGCGTTCATTTGAAGCTCTTGGGCGTCAGGGAGACTTTATCACAGGGGTGTAACGACTCTTTTTAAAGGCATGAATGATTCTAAAGATGGTGCTCCTTGATGCAATACCCTCAGCAACCATCTCCTTTTATGTCCAGCCACTTTAGTGCAGAGCAACAATGGTTGTACGTTTTCCTATAGAAAGAACTATTTCTGGAATTGAAAAAGATTCACTGATTTGTTTTTACCTCCAAAATATCAAGGAATAGATTATAATTACACAATGTCATTTATTTAACCTATATTTGTCATTATCTAGCGTAAAAATAAAGAGAGAGAGGTGAAGGGGCGAAATAGACAGACATACAGAGACAAAGGAGAGAAAAGAGAGCAGAAAGAGAACAAAAGAAACATAGAATATATGACTCGGGATCTCGCCTCATTTCTATCGGATAACCTTACTATCTCCTACTTTTCAGACTTCAACCCATCCCTTCTCAGCCGAGCGTGAATTGTGGAAGGTGGACGACTCGTTGATACCGGGAAGATACCACTTACTGTGCACCGTCTGGGTGCATTATGCGAATGTACGCGCGGACCCGATGTATCCCTCGGTCACTATGGCTCTCAATGCATCCGCGGCCATCTCGACGGTGCCTATGCCACCGAGAGAAGCCAGCCAGAGAAGTTGGCTCTCAATAGTTACCGTGAGGAAAGCACCGGTGGTCAAACGGAAAACGGCGTGGGGGGATTTAGAGTTTAGGCCTAAGAAACTCCGAGAGCATGGTGTAACTCTCGACCCGATGGTGCCTCTGTTTTTGCCTTAGACGTAACACAGGATGGTACAACCTTTTCATATTTGTCACCACGCCTCTGCTTCCAAAGCTTCTACAGCGCCTGGGGTATTGCGTCCGACCCTTTTAGAGCACATTTCGTGTTCTTAAGGATCCGTGCCAGTGTACACGGATGGCTCTATATCCGAAAAGGGGGTCGGCTTCCACGCCCTATCCCATATATTTGAAAGCAACCTGGTTCTACTAGACATTTTGTTTATCTTCACAGCCTAGTTCGTTACAATACGCGACGGATAGGCGAGATAACTCGTTGTGCGCGGTTCAGAGACCGGGATGCGATCCATAACGACTCGCAAACTGCTCTGAGCGCTCTCGGAGCATTGGAATCTTTGCAGCTCCTGGTTTGCGTTATCCATCGCTCATTATTTATTTATATCCATTCCGTCGCCCGTCTCCTGATCTAGGTTTACCGTTTTTCCCTAGCTCGTCTAACAACCACCTTTTATCCTCGTTATTCTCTCATTCTTCTTACGACCATTGTCTATCGCTATTTCCTCATGACCGTGATTTATTGTTATTTCCCTCGCTTCCCTGACGATCACGATTTACCTTCATTCTTTCCCTTTCCTGAAGACCTTCATACTGCGAAGTTCCGCTTTATTACTCTTCTGCTGTCTGTCCTCTGCAGTAACCGACGCTTCAATGCGAAAGCACCGTCTCTTCTAATGTACCGCTCTTCAGTAGAGTCAAAAGTTCATATGCTGCAATCTGTCTTCCTCCATCTTCAACTTGCGTAAGTTTTTACTTCTCACTTTTGGTTGGTCTTATATCATAGAACCCTGTGGGGACTGTCACCGCCCTCTCACCATCATCACTATGGGTTTATCACCCTCGTGATTTTAATTCCATATTCATTCTGATCTCTTGCGTTAATTCATGTTCATTGCGCTCCACGCTGTTCATTGTTAATCAGAGACTCTTCTTAGTAGTTCAACTAGTCTGTAATTTGCAACATTGTAAGATTTATTCGCTATACTCTCAACCTGTATGTTATTCTTTGCTTCTTAATTTACCTCGTCATTCGTCCATAATTTCTATTTTGTGGAGAAATAAATCATTAAATTGTACCCGACTTTGTCTTTCACCTAAAAAATATAATTCGGACATTCCCTTGGATCCATCTAATAGAATTTATTATTATTATTATCAAAGTCAATGAAGGCGACCAGTTGGAAAGCAACGGCCAAAAAAGGCAGAACCTAAAAACTCTACAGGGCCCAACGAGCGGCGCAACATCGATAAATGTAGAAAACATAAAAATCAAGAGAGAAGAAAAGTATTCACTCGCCTTTTGAATACATCACAATTATCCGAATTAACGACATCATTAGGCAGTGTGCCACAGAACTATGGCTGTAGGAAAGAAAGATCGAGAGAACTGAGTCGTATTCACTCGATCGATCGAAAAAGCACGATCATTCTGCCTTAACGAGTAGCGCATATTACGTTAAAGCAGAATGACCGTGCAGAATGATGCTTCACTGGCATCAGACAGTGAAGTGGATGATCAGGATCAGAAACAATTTTAAAGAAATGAGTCACGACTCCAATAACTCTTTTCTGTAAATCCTGTCTTCCATTCCTTTCCACTCCCCGGAGAGAGCCTTCTATAAGTGGAAGAGGCGTTTTAGTCTCTTACAGGTGGGCGGAGGATTTTATGTTGTTAAAAGCTGACATTTTTGTCAGAAGTCAAATCGAGTCCAGTTCGTTCCCTTTGAACAAACGACATTCAAGGTTCCAGTTCGTACTTACAAATCTTTTGATGTTCTCTCCGGTGCATCGTGGAGCATTCTTTATATCGATCCGTCGACCACATTTTCTCGATTAACGATATTTGCTGTCGGATCAAGAAAGGAATGCCCTAAATGCCTTGCAGTTTATACCTATATATGGAGATCCTTTTAGTGAGAAAGACAACCACAATAAACTAGAAAGAGGTAACGGGGAGGCTCTATCCATGTAGGACTTTTAGTCGCTACGGTAAGCCTTGAAGACAGAGAACATAAGAAAAGGAGTCGACAAAAGACTAATTAATCACTTGCCTATATGAAACAGCTCCCGCCTCCCTCACCAGGCTAGGCCCGACCTAACACCCTCATCCATAAATCTATCCAATCTATTCTTATAACTCTATAAGGAGGACGGTCCTACCACATGAAGACCGAGTCTATACCATTCATCTACCTCCGGATTTGGGAATGTTTGCACAGGGAACAAAATAGATTCCAAAGTACGAGAAATAAATGTTTAAACTGTACTAGTAAATAAAAAAAAGGTATGCAGCGCTTAACGTAAGTAAAGGAGGAGAGAACAGAGAAGAGAAGATTACTTATCAAAGAGAAAAGGAAAGGGGAGGAAGAGGAACGTTTTATTTATAAGATATATGCGAAAACCAACGAGGGAATCTCCACCCGAAAGTTGTTAAAACGATGTTCGATAATAAAGTACGGAATATGGGGAAAGTGAAAATGTATGGGGGGGGGGGTATAGTCTAGAAAAGAGACTGCCTTGGGCCCTCAAGACCTAGAGGTCACAGAACTCTCCAGAAGTAAAGGGCAGCATAGGTGTTCATGCTGTCCCAGACACTCTTTTGTACAGGGGAGACAGAAGGGAGGGGCAGAAATGATCTCAGGTTCCGTGAAGAAGAGGTCTAATTTGACCTAATAGAAACAAGGTCTGCTGACCAAAGTCGCGTGCTCTCACTTATACTGATTTATGACCTTATGACTTCAAAACTTTCAATAATCCCGGACTAACTTTGGGAGGTCCTTGGCAATTATATCATTCAAAAGGAAATGTAAAATAACATAAGGGTTTCAAATTTAGTTAGAATCGGCCGAATAGTTATGATGTCATTGCCCCCAAACAAAAAAGCAAAACGGGGACCGAAGGTCTGACCGAGTGACATAGTGAGATATAGGGTCGCACGCGACTAAAAAGCAATAATGAAAAAATTGGTGCATCACAACCAGAGCAATATCTGGGATTTGGGATATCGAGGGGTGGCGTCCCCAAACCACGGGGGCTTTGAAAATAATGTTAAAGATCATTAAAAAGGGTTTAAAGTAGGCCCGTTCACCTTACCATTAGAACTGCATCATACAAAGAGGCTTTTCTCACCGATGACCCACTGGGGTATTGAAGAGAAAGGGAATTTGATGGTGTAAGGTGGTGTTACGTAAGAAACCCGAGAATGTGGACTTCGCTGAACAGTGGCGTAATTCTTTTATGTTATGATCCAAGACGATTTCATATTTACACTTCTTAAAATCTAAGAAAGCATGAAAGGTGAAATGTATGCGTAGAATGGCAAAGGTGAAGAATTAATTACAAAATTATTGCTCAGATAAATGCATTAACGACTTGCACCAGACATGGGTATATTGGGGAGTGTGTGAATGCAAAGGAAACTAGAAGCAGTTTTATTTTTACATTACACAACATTATAGTTCATTAAAAATTTCAGTTCCTGTGCATTTATTTTAGAAAAATGCTTACACTTACACACACTTAACCAATACTGGTCACTTATACAAACTAGGCCGAAACAGCAGAACGAGAATGACAGGGATTGTTATAACCTAACACATTACCCTAACCTAACCTAACATAACCTAACTTATTACCTTAACCTAAACTACTCATTAGCCTAAATTGGTGGGGGCGAAAGGCCACACTTTAAGTATCAGGTTGAGTCATAAGTAATTTCCGTGTATTGGAAGCAAAATGTAACAGCACATTTCGAACTTCAACTGCTTTAGCCTTAACCGTAAATTACTTGTTGAGAAAGAGCGTTCACCGCTCATTCTTACATCAGCACTAAGCAAGTGTGCATCACAATTTAAATTAAAACATCATGCCCTAAAATGGAGGGACTATAAGTGCATACTCAACATGTGATGTTGTGGGAGTTTAGGAATAACAAAAACGCAACAAAAACAGCAAAGGAAATTTGTTATGTTTAGGGCGGATCAAATCCGAAACTGGTTTTCAAAGTTTTGTCCTGGCGATCAATCAATGACTGATGAATCAAGACTAGGACGATCATCCTACTTCGATGAAGATGTTTTAAGAGAAGTGGTGGAATGCAAACTTATACTTTCAACAGCTACAACATGTGCATGAAAATCTTTTAAGAAAACGACCTCTACTCGTCAAAGGGAGACACGTTGTGCTTCTTCATGATAACGCAAGACCACACACACCGAGAATCCGGCAGGAAATAATATTGAACTTAGGCTGGTCTGTTCTACCCCATCTACTATTTTCACCAGACTTTGCACCGAGTGATTTACATGTTTTTGTTGAATACAAAATACTCTGAATAGTAAACAAATTTCTGAAGAAGAGCAGGTAAAAATGTTCGTTGACGACTTCTTGAACTCAAAAGCGACCGAATTTTACTTTACAGGAATTATTAAACTACCTGCTAATTGGCAAGAAGGTAATTGACAAAAGTGGCGAATATACTATTAATTGATATTATTTAATTTTGGGGCTATTTATGAATATATAATTTCAAAAAAACGGAAATTACTTATGACTCAATCTGATACTTGTTTTGGAGTTACTTACACAAGGAACAAATAGATTACAAGGTACGAACAGCGCAGATAAATAAATGTTTGAGCCATACAAGTGAATAAAAATGTATGTACCACTTAACAGAGGGAAAGAAGGAGCAACAGGAAAAAGGAGAATAATTACCAAAGATCACAAAACATATATAAAAATCGCCATAGTTAATCCAACAATGAACAAAGGCGATAGAAAGTTATGTCCATATTTAAATCAACATAAAATATGCCAAATGTTTTGTATCCCTGTCTCTTTATCTCCCTGTATCTTTATGTCCCTGTCTCTTTATGTCCCTGTCTCCATTTTACCTACTGCGAAGTGCCAGGTCTAGGCGTCGCATTTTTTTTCAAGAGGAGTAAAGTTCAATTTTCAAAAGGAGTAAAGTTCAATTGTACCCATTTAGAGCTAGGAAATGACCCTTATGACCATGGGACATAGAGTTATTCACCCTGGAGATTTGAAATCTACCATCGGATTTGGTGATGGGGGAGGACATCTGGTAGCAGAAGCCTCATTTAACCATTCAAAGTCACTTGTAAGTGGTTTGAACCATAGGAAACCATCAATGCAATAACCATTTATCATCTAATCACAAAACGTCGCAGGTCATTCGAGGGACATTTCCTCTTGTTCTATAGATTCGTGTTCTTTTCGTAAATCCTTATTTTCAATTTACTTATGAGCCTCTTTTCTGGTCTGAAGCCATATTTATTCCTTTGGCGTTCTGAACTTTCGTTCGTCCTAATTCTTCACATCTAAGTGATCAAATACGAAGCCTTATAAAGAAAACACGTCACTATAAATATTATGCATCGTATAATATTAATGTTCTCATTCTTTTATTTTGTATTTCCGAAAGATCTTTTATCTATTTAGACGGAATTCAGAAATTCTTTGAAAACAGTTGTTGTTTTTTTCCCTTTGATCATCCGGTTCTCGGATTTCCAAGAAACCTGCCATGTTGCTCTTGACAGATCAAAATATTTGCTCATTTTGTTAAAGAATGAATGGGTTAAAAGGGGTTAGTTTCAAATGGGATCCCGTTTCATCTCAAATTACTACTCACGATCACTTCCACAAATTGTTAAATGCTGCGAAGCAAGCAGGTCTATGGGTCATGCAAATATCGTGTTGTGTTCATCTTCTGTCCGCAACGAGTCGCTTGCTCAATGTAGCCAGCTAAAAACAATGAGGTCACTGAGTTCGAATATGATATAAGTTGACCACCAGTTGGCGCCACCTAGTGGCTAGAGGTGCTAAATCGGCCATTTTCTCCACAGGTCTATTATATCATGTCCCCCTAGTTAATATCTACATTTCATGTTCGTCGCTTTGAGCGTCTATCCTCCTTATACGAGCTTGTTTCTTGTAGTTAAGTCGTTCCTCTGGCTTCAGTATAGGAGGTTGATGACTTATGATATTGTATGTCATCCTTCATATCTTTTTATTTATTTCTGTTTTTCTTCTTCTGTTTTTTCCTTCTCTACATTCGTTTTGTAATTAGTGAAAATGCCTTTGTTAGTAATTCCAGGTTCCTTTATTTTTTCCCCTCAAAATTCTAATTAATTTGGTAGATATCAATGACTCGTGTTTAAACCTCATTGACAACGGCATTCCTCCAGGTTCGCTACTTGCTCGCACCTTCTTTTATTTATGGAAATCTGTCAAGTATCCTTTAACTCGTATGGTGATGACTACCAGTTCTCGCCATTTACTTTTGAAAGTCTTCCTGCAATTACGTATGGCTCTCAGTGTGAGCTCAAATCTTTCAAACGCAGAGTAACTTATCTCCGTTAGTTCTGACTCAAAATGTATCGTTTTCGCAAATGAGTCAACTCATTACTATTGAGTACGTATCTATTTAAGGGGTTCGAGCTCACACATTTGAGTGTCCATGCTCACGTTCGGGAGAGTTGCGTTGTATCTGATCCCGAGCACCCTCAGTAGTTTCCTCTTTAGATTATTCGAGCTTTGAACCTTCTCCACATTTTCGCTTCTCCTATTTTCACCATTTCAGGTGTTTTTCGCTATGATCGTTTTTTATGTTCATTCATTTTGCCTTAATTTATCTTTTTTACCACTTACTTTTTCGTGTTGATTATACAATTTAATTTGCTTGCTTAAAATGAGCCCCCTCCCCCATAACAATTTGTATCATTAAATCATTGCAGGCAGAAAGTGCTTTAGCTATTGACGTGGCATTTTGGGTTTGCGTCGTTATGGCACCACAAAGGAATGAGGCGTAAGATTGGCCAGCTTGAAGTTAAAGGTCTTAAATTCAGAAGGTTTGGGTCACCGCAAACTCTCCTGTACAGCCCTGCCCTTCCCCGCAGCAGTCCGAGAGTCGGCGACACACTTCTACATCCGTCATTATCCCCTTTCAAGCAGCCTACCTTCATCTTTTATCCCTAATTAGAATTTGCGGTCGGGCACTGCCAAGAAGTGCTGTGCGACATTTGTCCTCAGGACCTTTACATGACCCCTTCTACTAGGTCATACTAGGTTATACTAGGTCATCCCATAGGTAAGCGTTTGTTCGTGTTTATCATTAATTCATGGATAGAAATCAAACAAATCTTGGAAGTTATTTATATTTAAATAAGTATTATTTATTAATTTAATAAGTAATATAATTTCCACCACTTTCTACCCTTTAATCTCAATCTTTCTAATGATTTTCCAATGCCATGTTTGTAAAAATTGTTTGAATTTGATTTAAACCCCCCCGCTTTTTAAGGTTGTTTCAATTTCTTGTGTTGTTACTTCATTCTCTTCGGGTGGTTCGCTAAACTCATAAAAATATACTAATGTGAGGGTGCTAACTCGGGTGAGTATGGAAGAGGACACATTAGATCTTAATCGTAATTTTAAAACTTTTGTATATTTCTTGCCATATGAGGTCGCGCGTTGCCTTTTTTTCTTCAAGTACCGTATGTAAATGGTCCAAATGAGCACAGATTTGGGTTAAGAAGTTCAAAATTGATTATGCCATTCATATTCCACCAGACGCACAATAGACTTCCGTGAATGAAGCCCCTGTTTCGGCTGGGGTCTTGGTTTCACCCCAGGACTAATCCATTGTCTATGTAGAACGTTTAATATTATTAAGCATAGCTCACTTTTCGTCTCTTATAACAATCCTACTAAAAATGGTTCACTTTTTTAGTCGAGAAAGTGAAGATGAACAAATGTTGGTTCTTTGTTACAAGACTACCTCTGCCAGGTCTTGGGGAATCCATTGCTCCAATCGCGAAAGTTTGCCTATCTCCTTTAAATGACGATATACAGTGAAGTGGGTTGAATGTATTTTTTTCAGCCAATTGTTAAAATCGGATTTTCTTTCAGTTATTTTTAAAAGATTTTGATCAAATTCCATTGTTCGTCCTGCCCGGAGTTCATCTTTGAGATTAACGTTTCTCTAGCAATGTCTCACGCTATTTGTTGATTTCCCGTCGTATACTGAGATACAAACTTTCTGTTGTTAACTTACCATCGTTACTTTTTTCTAAATCACAAAGCATATCGTTGCGGATTTCCTTTTTTGACACTTCCATAATATTCATAATTTAAAGATGTTACATTAAATTAACAATAATACAAAAATTAATATCCCCTAAAATAGCGACTAAGGTATGTCAAAGTGCGAGCCTTGGAATTTGGCTACGGCCTAAGCTTCGAGTTTAGTAGACAAGGCAAGTACAAAAGCAAACTTGCTTTCGATTATTTTATCCTTAAAATAAGGATAAACATGTAAAAAAAATGCCTCATTGCTTATGAGATGACCTAATAAATACTAGTTAAGCGGCGTCCTCTAATTAGGCCGCCGTTGTGGGTTGGCACTCGCACCGCCCTCTTCTCTGAGCTGGACCCCCACGTTTCTATTTACCCGGATCTTAGGAGGATTGAAAAAATAAAGGATGGGCGGAGGGCTGAGAGCATGGTGTAAGTAGGGGATTAAGGGTGAAATTAGTGGATGAGGACGAGTGGTCCTAGGAAGAGGTTGGTTCTGGTCTCGTCCCTCCACCCCTGCTTTACAGGGGTAAAGCCATGGTGGGGGCATGAGGCTCCACCCACCCACATTTATTTGCTTGTTATTTATGTAATTCCTTCCCCTTCCTCCCGCCAGATCACTTTTCAATCCTGGACGAGGTTTCCTAAACTGGCAACGAAATTCGCATAAAGATCAGAATGACACTCCCTTGCGATACCAAGCGTCCCAGCGGCCTGTCTTCGTTGGAGAGGTGAGGCGACGGAAGAGCGATCGTATTGTGTGTTACCACCCACCAGCGAGCAAGGGAAGACATTGTGGCCCAAGGGAAAGACATCATTTTCCTCGTCATGGGAGTGTGGATATGAAAACCACTTCGGCAGGTTCCTGGAGAGACATCGGTGTTAAAATTGACCATGTGTTATGCTGGGAGGAGATGGAACTGTCTGGGCACACGCAGCAAACTCAGCACGTCGTCAAAAGACGGCTAGCTCCCTATGGATAGTAAAATATTTTTAGGCAATGCATTAGCTGGGGCTAAACCTGGTAGGCAACTAGGGGTGACAGTCCGACGCCTTATACACTAATATATATATATATATATATATATATATATATATATATATATATATATATATATATATATATATATATATATATATATATATATATATACATATATATGGTTAGGTGTACACGGATCGTACTGCTAGTGGTTTTGTGGTCATCAAAACTAAAGTTTTAAAGTAGAAATCCAAAGTGCCCAACAGGTAGCTCACATAAATACCTTTAATTTTCCACATACCAAACTTTGCAATATAAACGTTTAGCAGTTCAGATTTATTATGTCATTTTTGAATAAGGTGTGTTTGTACGGATCATGACCATGTAGGACACGCTCCGTACGCCCTTGGTAACATTTAATTTTTTTTGTTTGTATTTGCCACATCTGAAATTAAAGGATCTAATACTACTATATAATATACAAATGTTATGAAAAGACATATAATATGAAAAAATAGTTTGAATTGTTACTTTACATTTTTACATAGGTATCAAAAATAATAAATTTCTTAATTTTATAGAACATTTTTGAACAAGTAATGCACAGCCCTCATTGTTTATCATTGCATAAATATATTAATAATCTCATTAAACAATGTAAAATCCCTATCTTACTGCAATGATGCAACTGGATAATTGAAATTTTTCAAAATATTTTTAAAATATAAACACTTATCCCAATACTTACTACACTTAGCACAACACTGAATATAGTTAAATCTTGAATCTAACGTAAAATAATATTAGATAACCCAAATAACATCATTTAAAATTGATAAAAATTGTCAAATTTTCAATTTGATATATTTTAATTTTATTCATTTTTGGTCGCTTTTTAACATTTAAAACACAAAACAATGTTACATAATCAACATAAGTATTTTCAAAACAAAATCTTCATTAGTATAATTTTCATGAATTTCCCAAATATGTACGGACTGTGTACTACGCGCCATTTTATGTAAACTGTAAACACAGAAATCCCCACGCTGGTTACCATTATGAAATCACGCTCATTTTCCTTCACAATGATCATATTCAACATGGAAACCAAAACCAGAGGAAACACGCAATATTCACAACACTGTGGACTATAATGTAACTTTTAAAAATTACATCAGACACGTATAATATAAAAAAAAACTTACGCAGCAAGCAAAAAAGGCGTCGGAGCTCCGCGGGAAGAAAAGGGAGGTGATGTCACATCAGACCCGAATTCTCTGCCAAAGGTAAACAGAATCAAACCCATATTTTGGCAAGAAGGCCTTTTGTACGGTTCGTGTCCACTTCACCATGTTTATATATATATATATATATATATATATATATATATATATATATATATATATATATATATATATATATATATATATAATATATATATATATATATATATATATATATATATATATATATATATATATATATATATATATATATATATATATATATATATATATATATATATATATATATATATATATATATATATATATATATATATATATATTTTTTTTTTAAAGATGAAGCCAATGACGAAAACTAATCCAATCATTTTTCTAAATCCATTTATTCAAATTAACAACGTTTCAAGTATGTGCGCTCATCTTCTGGTTCCTAGGAATATATGACATTTCATTAGCAATTTAACAATAATGAGAAATATAGCTTTAGATTACTTACATGGGTTGATTGTAATAACTGTGGAAATTAGGGTGAATGCTTAATTCACTCTATGCGATTTAAATAAATAATACTGCAAAGTTATGATATACAAAAGGTTTTTGGTAACTATAGTGAAGAACACACCTTAACACTAAGCGGTGAAATATTTCAACTAACGAATATTTGAACAATAGTATTGAGTATGGTTTGGTAGGTTGTGGTTTTTACATAACATGAAGAGGAACTGACGAATTATCTGAATTAAGAGTAGGTTTAAAAGATTTAATATATATTGATTCTGCGATCCTGAGTGTGGTCGAACATTTATTGCTGGCTAGGATTTTGAAGTTACTTATTGTTATTGACGTTTTACAATTTATTATGTGTTCTCTTACAGGTGAATGTTCTTTTGTCGAAAGCACAGGCCCTGTTCGACGGCTAATTCCCATATCCGAAGAATAACGAGCCCCCAATGATCGCACAGTGCTGCCGATATATGAAGCCGAGGAACAACCGGGGCAAATAAATTTGCAGAAAATGAAACAAACAGAGAAGGTTAAAATCAAAATGTTTTTAACATTAAAAGGGATAACAGGAGTTGTATTATAGAGCGTCTTTTTTGCAGAGGAAAGACAGTTTAGAAGAAAGGGATAAGGGTAACATAGTTTATGGCCAATTTCAAAGATATCGGAGAATTCAGAATCCATATATTCAGGACTAACAACTCGTAAAGCCCGGAAAAACATACAACACCATTGGTTTTAAATACTTCATCCATCGCAAACCCACTAATTACTAGTCCCAAAGTCAAACGTTCCGTTTTTTCCTCTGTTTTTACGGGCTTTACGAGTTGTTAGTCCTGAATATATGGATTCTGAATTCTCCGATATCTTTGAAATTGGCCATAAACTATGTTACCCTTATCCCTTTCTTCTAAACTGTCTTTCCTCTGCCAAAAGACGCTCTATAATACAGCTCCTGATATCCCTTTTAATGTTAAAAACATTTTGGTTTTACCCTTCTCTGTTTGTTTCATTGACCTTTCCCGTCTTTTAAAAACTTTAACATTTCAGTTGGTTTCAAATACGAGTCAACTATAAAAAAAAACATTTTAGTTCACAATCATTGTAATAATATTGGGGGAGTCTATTCGGTCGAATGTTCTGTTTGTCCAAGTAAATATTTTGGACAGGAAGGAAAGCAATTATCTGTCCGTATTAATCAGCATTAATACAATGTTAGGAAAGCTGTAAATAATAATGCGTTTTTTGTGCATATGTCCGAAAATACCCACTTAATTAATTGGAATTCAGCAAAATTTATTTTTCGCTCAAATGACTCAATTAAAAGAAACCTTGTTGAATGTTCATGTAAAGGCCAATTTAATTCATTTAGCATTTTCCCTGGTATTTTTAAAATTGATGTTGTTATGAAAAAACTCATTCTTAAAGAAATTAGCTTTGACTTATGTTCCTAATTTTTTTGGGGGGGCAATTTTCATCTTTATGGGATCCCGATTTGTCATTTTGATTATTGCATTGATTTTGTATTAACATTATTTTATTTCTCTTCCTCTCAGCTTGTCCCTCTCCCCTTCGTTTCAATTTACTTCTCGTGTCTCTCCTAATCTCCCTCTTTAGACTATCGCTTTATCTGTTAATCGTTTTAACCCTTTTGGCTTTGTTCTTGACTCTTTCTTGCCTCTCGGTTTGACCTTGCTACCTCTTATAGCTAAATCTTAATGTGAATTTACCCATCCCTCTCCTACTTCCTCATTGGTGATTTCTTGTCTTAGAGGTGGTCCTTTATCTTTTCTTAGCTTATATATACCCTTATTATATTATTTTCTCTTGTAGTTATCATTGAGAATGAACTGAATAAAGTGCGAAAGTACTTGGAAGCACCTTTTCATTTTTCCTGCGGGGCATTGCATTTATTCCGAACCTCACGTGCTACTTTGTGAGTTATTCATTTCATATATATATATATATATATATATATATATATATATATATATATATATATATATATATATATATATATATATATATATATATATATATATATATATATATATATATATATATATATATATATATATATATATATATATATATATATATATATATATATATATATATATATATATATATATATATATATATATATGTGTCTTTGAGTTTTCGCCTCGTCCCGGTAGGTGATAGCTCTTCACCTCAGTCGAGAGTATAGTCATCCTCCTTCACGACTTTCTCCTGTTGCACTCCCTCACCCCCACCCCCACCCCCACTCCTCCTCCTCTACGTACACAGGGGGGAAAGGAAGAGTGTATGTAGGGGGCAGACTTTCACTCTCACTTCCACCCTTCCCCATTAGACTGCTCCTACACAGTCGACTCATCTTTCTCCTGTGAAGGCATATATGTATTTTCACCCAAAGGCGCGTTTATTATTATTAGTGGTAGTATCAGGATTAATATTATCACTATTGCCTTGCTCTTGTTCTTCTTCATAAGCCAAATAAAATAGATAAATATAAACAAGCAAGATAGCGTAATTAAAAAAAACAAGAATCAATCAGAAAACCAAATAATTAATTATAAAATCTAGAAAATACATAAAGACTGCAAAGAGCGGGACGGAGGTATAAATTATGATAACAAAACTTTTACTTTCGGAAAAAAATATATAAAAAAATGTAAAAATCGAAAAAAAACTTTTCTAGTCATTATTTTTCGCCCTGTGTGAGAATTTTAAGGATTTATTGGGAAATAAAGGAACTCCCGGTTCCCGTTGTGGTTCAGTGGTAAATTCATTAGAGAGTGGTAATGAAAAGAACTCCCGGGTCCTTTTGTCGTTCAGTGGTAAATTAATGAGAGTGGCAATGAACCATTTGCTCGTTCTGCGATTCAGTGGTAAATTCATAAACGAACCGCAAGGCGAAGGAACTATTGGTTGAGTCTGTGACTCAGTGGTAAATTCATGAACGAGTGACAATGAAAAACTATAAGTTCAGTATTTCACTCAGTGGTAAATTCTTGAACGAGTGGCAATGAAAAGAACTCTTGGCTCCTTCTAGGAATCAGTGGTGGTAAATTCATGAACGAGTGGTAATCGAAGGAACTCCCGGCTCCTTCTCCGAGTCAGTGATAAATTCATGAACGAGTGTCAAGAAAAATGAACTTTTGGCTCCTTCTGTGACTCAGTGGTAAATTGACGAGAAAGTGGCAACAAAAGGAACTATCGGCTCCCTCTGTGGCTCAGTGGTAAATTCATGACCGAGTGGCAATGGTTGAACCAATGAAGTCGCGGCGTTAGTCAAAGGATCCAGCCTTAAATTCTCCCACCATGGATGAGGCTGACATATGGAGGATGCGTGCCCTTCTGGCCCCAATGCACGCAGGGGTCTCCTTTAAATGTAGAACCAAAGCTGTATCTAGTGAGTCTAGTGCCACGTGCCCTAAGAAGTCTCCTCTTTCGACAACTCGAGCTATAGATATACGGCCCCCATATTTTCACGTGTCCTAACTTTACCACTCTCTGTAAGAACTTATCCTTACCAAGCAAATATACCCTCGTTGGTTTTGACTTCCTATTTTGTAATAATAATTACAAGATGATGAATTTTAGAGTGGGGGGGGGGCACTGACCTATTAGTAGAAAAACCTGAGCGAGTGCAAACTGTGCCCAAAACAAACTTCACAACATGGCTTACCTATGGTATACTCATAAATCCTCAACTCAGAAAATAGTGTCATTTTTGGCACTTCAAAATTTGGGGGACCTCGGTTGGTGTTCCTCTACCGCAGGGGAACACCGACCGGGGTGTGGGAGAATATCAACCATTATTTTTGAAGCTCATAAAACAAAAACATTGTTTTTTTTTGCCTGAAATCAACATATATGATAACCCTAGCCCCCCCCTCCGATCATTATTAAGTGATGAAATGAAATATAAGCACATAAATAACTAACATTTATTTGACAAAACAAAATTAACTCTGGCATACAAAAATAATTTTTTGAATTTTTCTGAAATTTTATGAATTATTGACAACTATTTGAACCAGAGAGGAAAGTTAAGACTCTTTAATTAAAGTATATTTGAGCAACTTATAGCCCCTAATTACATACAAATAGAGGGAATTCAAGACATAATTCTATATACAAATAAATACCTTAGCCTGTAGGCTACTACAGTCTCAAAAGTGTATGTTGAAGGCAATCAGAGGGGGGTACACCTTAACCAGGTCGGCTTGCCTCTTGGTGGCACCCTTGGTGGTTACCAGGACACCCTTAGACTGTCCTGGCTCGAGAGACA
The DNA here is from genome assembly GCA_963969495.1 of Ceratothoa steindachneri. Lineage (NCBI taxonomy): Eukaryota > Metazoa > Arthropoda > Malacostraca > Isopoda > Cymothoidae > Ceratothoa > Ceratothoa steindachneri. The sequence continues at coordinate 179,499,094 of OZ018318.1, read as the reverse complement.
CTTAGTCCAAGATGGTAGGGAAGATAAAGGTGTCCTTGGAGAAAGCTGACTTACTTCCCTCTTTCAGCTTCAGCTCAACAAAAACAAATTCCCCCCCTGAAAAAGAATTGAAAACTGAGATAAAACAAAACAAAAAATAAATATATATGCCATATTAGGCTAGTCCCGATAATGAATTATGATAATTGATCAATTTTGGCTGCAAAAATATAAAGTCCCTCAACTCTGGTGCCTTCTCAACAAAAGGGTATGACAATTCTGTCAAATTGTCCTCATCCTCCACCTCATCTGAGTACTCTGAGGAGTCATTGAACTGCAGAGGAACATCATCAACGTCTTCCTCCTCACTTTCCTGCTATACAGGGACAGGCTTCCTGCGCCTTGCACACTTTTTCTTCTCTCTTAATGCCTTTTTTTCCAGCCGCTGCCTTCCTTTTCTCCTCTATCTTCTTCTTCTTCTCTGCCTTCATCCTCAGATCTGTGATGGCCTCCTTATTCTCAGTCAGAATGCAGGCCCGTACCCTCTTACGTCCTTTTCCATAAGGACGAGGACAGCCTTGGGGAACGGCCTGACACTCTCTGGGGTGATCTCTGGGCAAGTAAGGTTTGAGCTGCCAGGGCCTGGGGTGTCAGGGTCAGCAGTGCTAGGGCCCGGGATGGCAGGGTCAGCAGTGCTACGGCTTGGGGTGGCAGGGTCAGCAGTGCTACGGCTTGGGATGGCAGGGTCAGCAGTGCTAGGGCCAGGGATGGCAGAAGCAGTAGTGCTACAGCTTGGGGTGGCAGGGTCAGCAGTGCTAGGGACCGGGATGGCAGGGTCAGCAGTGCTAGTACCTGGGGTGACAGGGTCAGCAGTGCTAGAGCCCGGGATGGCAGGTTCAGCAGTGCTAGGGCCTGAGGTGTCAGGGTCAGCAGTTCTAGGGCCCGGGATAGCAGGATCAGCAGTGTTAGTGCATGGGGTGGAAGGGTCAGCAGTGCTAGGGCCCGGGATGACAGGGTCAGCAGTGCTAAGGCCTGGGGCGACAGGGTCAGTAGTGCTAGGGCCTGGGGTGGAAGGGTCGCTGGAGGTGCCAGGGTCCCCATAGGAGCAGGGTTCCACCATCACATCAGCAGGAAACAGGTCATCATTTGGATGCATGGGAAATGGGTCAGGAAGGTCTACTTCTGAGTTATGGCCTTCAGCTAGTCCTTTCCCTCCATCAGAAGAAGTTGGAGTAACTTTTACTGCAAAATTCACAGTTGGTGCCGGTAGCTCTGTTACCTGTGCTCCTACAAACGCATCATCTGGGAAGATGCTGCGATTGATAGGCCAGATACCAGTCGATCTGAAACCACCAAAAATGTTGGAGGGGGTACTGGCTTTAGTCCAAGCCTCAGAGGCGAACTCTGGCAACTGGTGCACTGTTATGTGCTCGTTAGGGTGCATGAGAGTGGTCGTTCAGTAGGCCACGCAGAAACGTCTTGAAGAGACCAAACACACTCACATCCAATGGCTGAAGTTTTTCGGTCGTATGCGGAGGCAAGATAAAAATCACAATACCATGCTTGAATGTCACATGAATGTTCATGTAATATTTAGCATTGTCTATGATAAGAAGAATCTTGTTCTCTACAGAAAAAACAGACTTCTCATGAAGATGCTGAAGTGTCTGCACGAAGCAATTACCGTTTATCCAGTCATTAGGATGCAATATGCCTTTGGAGCCGAATATTGTGTTCCTCATGAAAGCTGAGTTCCATCGGCATCTGGGAATTATAAACACTGGAGGGATTAACTGCACCACAGCATTTTTTATACACACAAACGTCACGGTAGCCCCTCTTGCCCGAGTTACCTGCGTGGCTACTGGCTGACCCTTCGCACACACAACCTTAACAGGCTTCATAACTGTGGACAAAGAACTGTCACACAAATTGTATATCCGTTTCAGAGTGAATTCGTACTTCTCCATAGCTAATGTGTAAGCCTTAAAGAAGGTTTGCACATTAACTTTGTTGAAGGCCATAATCCTGGCAATTGACATGCCTTCCAGGGCCTTCAACACAAGGCTTGGATGACGGTTCATGAACGAATAGTGCCAGTCTCGCGTTGCCATCCTGTCTTTGTCCCAGGCATCAGGGAGGGTTTGGCTCCCACAAGCTTTGGCGTACTGGTATACCATCCTTCGCACCTCGTTCATGGGCAGGCCATAGAACATCTTGGTAGCTTGGATAGTATATTCCACTATGTGAAGTTCCTGTTGTGGGGTGAAGACTCTATTAGTATGGGGCTGCACAGGCACATAAGTGACCCTGTCAGACAACTTCTTGGATCGATTGAAGGCATCCTGTAACAAAAGAAATGAATTAGGACTTAGAAGGCCCTTGCTAAAAAAAAATAAAAAAATAAACTATATAAATCTAGGCTACAAAATAAAGTAAAAAAAAAAAAGGAAATATGGCTCCGAGAATGCTGGCAGACTTGCCTCTTAAAATTGGAAATGTTAAACGTGTCTGAAAACACAGACTGAGGAAATGAATTTCAAACCTTTGATGTAGCCTAAATGGGATAAATGAATTTTTAAACTTACCACAAGAGTTGTTTTCTTGACCCTGAATTCCTAGGCGGCTGCTTTGATGCTGCAATTGGTTGCAACCCGGTGCTTGAATCCAGCCTCCAGGTTGGTGCGGTCGAGCTGCTTGTCACTTTTCCTGACATACTTGCGAGGCATGATAATCAGGCTTCCAAGAAGGCAGTAGGATAGATCTGAAAGAGTTAATGACATTAGAAATATGGATAGGTAAAGTTGAACCCCCCCAAAAACAAATTTCATGTTTTTAGTTTAAGAATTATTAGTCTTGTGTATTTCATATTTTCAATTAGCTATGCATATATTACAGTGTTTTTTATGGTATTTAAACTACTATTAGTATTTTAAATATTTTTTTTTTTAAAGCGTAGTGATGTAGGGGTAAATCGACCGCCATGTCTCGAATACATCCGGTGGTAAAAATCTTTTCAAATTGACTATTAATCCTAGAGTCATTCTAATAACCTAAGTCACTTATATAATAGTTATTTGCTTATGTCATAATGACATTGATATCGCATCATAATTCACTAAAAATTACCTTCAACTTTACACCAAAAAACCCCACTTCTACTTCATTTGAATGCACGAGTTCACCACCACCATTTATTTCCATGCTAATAAACATAATCAGTCACTTTTTCTTATGTTTTTCCAAGTATTTCAAAGTATATCGAATTTTAAAAAACTTCATGCATCGGTGTTTCCCCACATGTTGGCGGTTGATGTGCTCCGGCACAACCATTTTTTTTTTACAACAATGCCATGGTGGCCACTTCGAAAGGACGCACTTCATTTCACTCGATAACATGTCAATATGGCTAAATATCGTAATGAAACAACTCAAAACAATCACGCCATATTCACCGACGTGAGACACTATATGAGAACCGTGAGAAAATAACAACAGACATCCGAAATAATCATTTTTCTTACCTGGTAAACACAGACGTCGTGATGGCGGAAACCTGTTTCTCGCGTGTTGTTCACTGAGGATGGGTGCTGTGTTGGTGGTGAGTGGCGGCTGGCAATTTGAAATAGTTATCGTACCAGAGCATTTGATCGGTGTTCCAACTCTGTCGGTATTCCCCCTCTTCACCCTAATAATAATAATAATAAAAATGATAATAATAATAATTATTTTGTATTTCATTCCAAAATATTGTTCCCTCAGCACAAATACTTTTGTTGGTAAATTTAAAAAGTGGCAACCAACAAGCGCATATCCAACAGAAGTTTGTTAGATGTTTCTTAAAGTGGTGGCATAATATATATATATATATATATATATATATATATATATATATATATATATATATATATATATATATATATATATATATATATATACACCAGGCAATGGCTTCGCCACTTTTCCCCACGGGGGGAACTTTTGCATCGCTACTAAGATTAAAATTTGAAATCTAAAAAAAAGCAGCCATGGTTAAATTTCTAGAAATTTCTGAACTTCGCCAATTATAATACTTTTAAAAAGAAACTGTAAACTATTTTCCCCCTATCAAAAAATCACGTTGCTAAAATATAGAGTTATAGAACAAGAAGATATATAAAAATAAATTTTCCTAACTTTACCATTTGTAATTCTTTGGGTTTAAAAAAGTCACAAAATTTCGATACTTATATTTATTTCTGAACTTTGATAAAAAAAACATATCATAATCAAACTAAGATGAAATTATTATTTAAACACATACTAAAAAAAATCCCTTTTTAAATTATAGAGTTAGTGATGATATATATATATATATATATATATATATATATATATATATATATATATATATATATATATATATATATATATATATATATATATATATATATATATATATATATATATATATATATATATATATATATATATATATATATATATATATATATATATATATATATATATATAGTGTTTAAAGAGTTTGTACCCCCTAGTTAGGGTTTTGATGCCGGTAGCTGTTTTAACCCCGCACTCCTTACTATTTAAGACATTGTTTGTCCTGACCTATGTTATTCCATGAAGAAGTCTTTTAAAACAAAGACGAAAGCGCTCGGAATCGTTTGTCCATTTTCCTTGTGGGGTTTTATTTATCATATATATATATATATATATATATATATATATATATATATATATATATATATATATATATATATATATATATATATATATATATATATATATATATATATATATATATATATATATATATATATATATATATATATATATATATATATATATATATATATATATATATATATATATATATATATATATATATATATATATATATATATATATATATATATATATATATATAAACTAAGTACCTGACTTTGTTACGCACCATGACTGGTCTTTGTATGGCTGTGGGAAAGAGGTCTTGAAAATGTTCCTTCGAGCCCCGAGGCCGGTTCAATGGCGGTTAAATCGTCATCGAAGAGTACAAAAGGAGCAGTTTGTCACAAGGGCACAAACGAAATCAAAATGCTATGGATAAACGTACAAAGAAGCACAATTTTTAAATTCCAACTAAAAAATCATTTACTACCGATTATTCGCGGCTAATAGTTAATTGGAAGTACGAATCAATTGGTCATTGCTAAGTACAAATCTAATGGTTCTTCTTGAGTACAAATCTCCAAATTTCAATGAATATGGATTGTATTCGGATAATGCATACTCCTGAGTACAAATATAATGGTCCTTTCCTAGTACAAATCTTAAAATTTCAATGAATACGGATTTTACTCGGATAAATAATGTATACTCCGGAGTACAAATTTTCAAATTTCAATGAATACAGATTGTACTCGGACAATAGATAACCGTGAGTACAAATATAATAGTTCTTCCTGAGTACAAAATTTCAATGAATGCAGATTGTACTCGGCTAATGAGTACAAATCTTTAAATTTCAATGAATACGGATTATACTCGTTTAATGCCTATCCTTGAGTACAAATATAAAGGTCCTTTCTGAGTAAAAATCTTCAAATTTCAATTAATACGATTGTACTTGGCTTTGCATACTAATGGGTACAAATCTTCAAATTTCAATGAATGCCGATTGTACTCGGTTATTGCAAACTCATCAGTGAGTGCAAATCTTCAAATTTCAATGAATACAGATTGTACTCGGCTAATGTATACTCTTCAGTACAAATCTAATCCTTCTTGCTGAGTACAAATCTTCAAATTTCAATGGATACAGATTGTAAGCGGCTAATGTATATTCTTCAGTACAAATCTAATCGTTCTTGCTGAGTACAAATCTTCAAATTTAAATGGATACAGATTGTACTCGGCTAATGTATACTCTTCAGTACAAATCTAATCGTTCTTGCTGAGTACAAATCTTCAAATTTTTAATGAATACAGATTATACTCGGCTAATGTATACTCCCCTGAGTACAAATTTAATCGTTCTTGCTGAGTGCTGAGTACAAATCTTCCAATTTGAAAGGGGTTCAACTTAGGGTCGAGAAAGCGTCGAAGTTCATTCCGGAGTAAAAGATCTTAGGAGACGCATTAAGTAAAATCTGCCTGTCATTTTTATTATTTGTGCTCCTGTTACTTACTTTACAGCGAAAAGCGAAAACAATCGATGGCATATTCATCATAAAGTTGTGAGAATGAGTAAATAAAGTGTGGAAAAGGTCGAAGTGAAAATATTTGACAGTTAGGCGCATCACCCGAATATGATAGAGAAGTTACTACTTGGTACGCGAGAAACCGGTAAAGCATTCAATTTACAACACCCACTTGCGCACTCGTTCAAATGCTTGTGTATTGGTGTTCAATGTATGTATGAAAGCGCGCAATGAAGCGAGTTCTGAATATTTGAAACCAGTGAAAATAAAAAAATGGCATTCATTAATTAGGGCAGTGGCAGAGAAACCTAAACGTGACCGAGGACAGAGAAAGAGATTACACATAAAGAAAGTTGAAAAATGTGTGCACCAGTGTACGTGAAATCAACGTACAGATGATGGGGCGGTAAAAACATACATTTACTCGTTCTTCCAACATACGCTCAGGCACAAATATTATATTTTCCGTGATGCTCACACTACATATAGATTGTATGGTGCAATGAACCAAGCGAATCGGAAAATGACCAACATACATCGATCCGGTTCATTTGTTCCCGCTAAAATTACTGAAGTATGGATGACGCGAAAGCACTCTATAAAAGAGAGCGGGACAGCGCTCGAACCATCATTTGAAGCGCGACATCCGATTAGAAACGAAGTCTTTCTTCCCCCTCCGACCTACAGATTCTTTTTTTCATTGATTACGTGATTTGTTTTGTGCATGTTTTTGACGAGTTTGAATCCCGTTTAATCATGATTTGTGAGTTAATTTTCGTTTCTATGCATGTTTATACATAAATATAGGTACCCTTTCGAGGGGGCTGATCAAAGTTCGTATTTTTGAGTGACTTTCGGTATACAACTTGTCCTTGGTCTTCAGGTACGACCACCTTTCACTCGTAATAGAATAGAGGTTATGAATCGCTGTCAAGGTGTGGGGTCTGTTCCTGGATTCTTGACCTTGAAATTCATTGGTTAGTGGCGTTGATTCGCGAGGACGACCACTAGAAAAGGTATAGGCAGAAGGAGGGGAAACAGGACTACTCCTTTTCCTGAGAGAAATACTTGCTCTCTCCGCAAAGGGTTTGAGTTATTATAACATTGGCACCCATGCTGCAGCTGGCATCTGGAGGATTGGGAGCCTTTCCGGACTCAACACATATAGAGGGATATACCTTAATTGGGGACTATAGGCAATTTCTGGATAGGTAGGGGCTCGCGTGTTCCAAGTAGTCTCCTATTTACACGGCGCTGGTTATCTCCTTCTACACAGCCATTTCCCTAATTTCACCACTTTCTTTACGAACCTCTCAATTGGGGAAGGCGGGGGGGGGGGAAAGATATAGCTATGCCAGCACCCGGCAAGAGTATTGCCTGAAAAAAGGATGGAGTAACCCAAGGCAACCATGGGATTGCTGCTATTGACATCTAAAGCTAAGAAAAGAAAACCAACGATGGCATCTCCAAAAGCTTCTAAGAAGTTCGTTATAAAAACGGTTGAGTAAGGGGAAGTGAAGATGTGTGGAAGTTTAAATAGACAGAAGAGTCTAAGGAGGAGACCCCTTATGATATTCAGGACCAGAGGGGACGCAACTCTCGATAACCCTCCCAATTTCCAGCAGTGAGGTTTATCTTACTGCTGGTGTTGGGGCAGGAAAGGCATGCAATGCTGCGGATATCAGCATCAGTGCTCCAGCTACACTTAAAACCTTATTGCGGTGGGGGTGTATGTGCGAAGGAAGAGTGGAGTTAATCCTTAGCATCCACGAAAGGAAAGCGAGAATTTCCCTTCCTTGAGAGGAAAAGGGAAAATGAACGAAGGCATTCCAATCCTTGGAGTAAATGATGTTGGTAAGCAGGGGGCGAAAAAGAGCAATGTCAAAAAAGTTTTTTTGTAAAGATGGCGTTTGCTTTAACAGAAAACGAGAATGCATGGTTGCTCAGTGGTATGGGTGGTGCTCCGGAAGAGGGTTGAGGAACTGCAGGAGACTATTCTACCGGATTAAGGAATTCTTACTACTACCCTTACCTAACTGCATATATATATATATATATATATATATATATATATATCAATCTCTCTTTCTCTTCATTGATTAGTGATGTCAATGGCACATCCATCTTCACGAAGAGGAGCTTGCAAATTCCTACTCCGTTTCTCCCACCGGGAGAAGAACAACCAAAATAGGATTTTATAAGCCTTGGTATTGCCATTTGACCACGAGTGGCCCACTCGGTCGGTTTACCCCCTGGCTCCTTCCTTTCCGCTGTCGCGGCTTTGACTTCTCTATGTTGAGGTGACTTGGTCTGCATGGATGGGGCCTTTAGAACTCGGGTCCCTTTGCATTGATTCCTATCTTAACTCCTCCCAACACAGGGGTTCGTTTCTAAAAAGCGTCAGGTTGAGGAGAGTGTTGCGCCGTCACAGGTACTTGGACGCCGAATAGTATCCTATTTGCGATTACTCGAAATATACATTTTTAAGGCGATTTCAATTTCCTTAACCTCTTCTTTACCATTCTTTTATTGTTCAGGGCAATGCCCTCGTTCGTGAGCTTTTTAACACTAAATCAGTCGTTTTGCCTCCCACTAGTCTACTCATTTCTGGACCCTTCTAATATACCCACCCATCTACTATAGTCTTTGTAATCTTTAACTTCATTATTAATCTTTCTTTTATATGTTTCCGTTATTCCTGTCACTCATTCTGTTATTACTGGATTTCTCTTATACTAAAAAAAAAATTGAAAAAAATGTCACGTTTGTTAGAACGGGTTTCTCTCTTTCGTTTCCCTTTTTAATTTCAAAAATAATTCGTGTTGAAGACAAGCCAGGTCGAAATAATCCTAAAGCAAAATCGAAGCTATTGCTTTTGGTGTCTTGGGACACAATGCCCCGCCGGCTTCAATTAAATTTTCCTCTTCCATAGAGCCTAAATGTTGTAACGTCCTTTTAGCGTGTTTTAAAATTTAAATTCACGTCAAATTGGTTTTGCCGGATTGGAAATTTAAAATTTTGAGATGCTATCTACAATAGCATTTTCATATACGCAGAAGATTATGGGTGCAACTAAACTTCGGTGGGATCGTTATGGCAGTTACTAATTTGAAAATTTAAATTAAGTCACGTCATCATGGTATTTTGGGGCTCCTACTATGCAGTCTTCCCTCAAAACTTTTCATCTCTCAGTGACCAGTAAACGATGCCTTTGGTTTTCAGTCTATTTTCTGTCTACTAACCGCATTTAGCTTTACTAAATGCTACTGGTCCGAAGTGTGCTTAGATTTCATTCGATATTAACACCACCCAGTAGCAGAGTCCCGTGAATCGGAGAATATAAACAGACAATAATAAACGGCCTAAGAGACTAGGCTGGTGATCTAATCCATCCTGTGAGTACATGTGTTTTTGTGTGTGAACATATATAAATTTTGTGCTTCACTTTGTGCATATAAAAGAAAGTTATACATAACGTGCGTAAGGAAGCCGTCCGCGCATGCGTGTGGACAGCATACCCAGGCGCATGGAAGTCTATTCTCTGACTTTCTCTTCCTCATCGTTATTTGGCACAAAGCCCAAAATACATCTTGTTTCCTGAAAAAGGTTTTAATAGAGCGGAACCTAACTTCTACGCCCATAAGCAATGACACAAGCCCTCCCCAGTAAAAGAACACAGTTGATATATATATATATATATATATATATATATATATATATATATATATATATATATATATATATATATATATATATATATATATATATATATATATATATATATCGTATAAACATACTCACTCTTATTAAGAGGACAAATAACTCCATCAGCAAGTCCATAAGATTGGTATACCATTCCTTGTTAATCTCTGCCAATTCTCACAAGTCTTTGTCTCTTATTTATCATTTTTTTCTCATTGATTTGAACTTACTTTTTAATATGGGACGCAATTCTCCGTTTGCTTTCCATCCGATTCGAATTTGACCGGTAACATTCGCTTTCCTATATTTGACCATGACTCAAATCGGCGATTGGGAGGCGACCATTTCCTCCCTCGTTCGCGCGAGATGCCGCTGCTAAAGAGAAGACGAACCAACCAATCATTTAGGCCATTTTCGAAATTAAGCAGAGGGTTACACATTATTGTGTAACCTTTTCATTTTTCTTCAGGGTAATCGTAACCAATTTGATACTAAAATGTTATTATTATTAGGACATAGCGCATCATTGCTATGATGCAAGGCTTTGTACTTAATATGACATAATGGGGGGATACGCGACAACGGTACTTTGTGAAAAAGCGATCAAAGATTATTATTATTATTACTATCATGGATAATATAATAATAGTATGCATCAGGGTCATAGGGAATAAGCAGAATTGGTCGTTTTAATTCCTGTTTGGGGGATGCCAGTCCTACAACTTGTCCGGAGTCATTCAACGCATTCCTAGGATTATTATATTTACTGTATGTTCCCAGCCTACGATTTCACCATTTGCATCCATGCAGATAGTCACAAATACGTTCTACGACTCGCAGCTAACACTACACCGGTGGTATTTTGATTCCCTGCCATATAGATCGAATTCAAGATGGCAATAAAAGGACGAAACGAGAAACAAAAGAGCATCGGCGAATTTAATCAAGATGGCGTCATTCCCAACTATGATTGCAATGAATGCAAAAAATGACCCTCGGGAAAGACGAAAAGCAAACTACAAGTACTATCGATATTTTTTCTAGATAATAAACTAAATTGAGTTTGGCAGTACTTGAAGTTAGTGTTTCTTTTTTCCTGCGGAAATTTTTAGCCTGGTCTGACTCATGAATAGAACCTGTTGAGACGAGGTGTCCTGGTAAGAAGATTTTCACGCACTTGATAAAGAAGTGAGGGAGAAAATAAACAAAAAGGAAGAAAAATTAGATTAATAAGAAAAAGGCTGAGCTTGATAAAGACTGCGAGAGCAGACCTTGTCGAACCTAAACACTGGGGCAAGAAGGGCATATTATAAGGCTTCACGAATAAGTTCGTAAAAAGTGCAGAGGTTCCTCAAAAGTTCAAATTGGAATTTCCTCGAGAGAGGTTTCTTTATAATTGCGTGAAATTGGCCAAATTGCAATTATATATTCTAATTAATATAATAAACAAGTAATAACATTCATTTTGCTAACAAATTTAAGATTAATAAAAAAAACAAAAAACTGATATTAACATTAGCAAAGGTATCCAATACATTTATGAAAATTGATCTAATACTTGGTCAGATGACCTTTATTTTCCAATACAGCTTCTAATCTTTTTTAATAATTCCGTAGTAGGTTCCTGCAAAGCTCCTTTTGGCACTGCCTTACTTAGGTCACCTCTTCGGATTCTTAATCTCGCCATAAATTTGCAATCTGATTGAGGTCAAGTGACTGACAAGACCAATCCATATCCTTGATCTTCTGCCTCTGAAACCATGATGTTGTTTTCTTCGGTCTATGCTTAGGATAATTTTCCTGTTGGGAGATCCATCCTGTTGGTATCCTCAAGAGAAATTGCAGATGACTTGAGATGGTTCTCAAAAATGTATTGGTACATTTTAAAAATCGATCTTTCCTTCACTGATATGAAGTCCATCAGTTCCTGCAGACGAACAACAGCCCCAAACCATTATGCTGCCTCGACCATGCTTGACTATCGTGATGATATTCTTCGGATCATGAGCAAAGCACGGCTTCCTACAAGCATGGATAACGCTATTTCGACCACCTTTGTTTCATATGATCAAATAACACAGCAAATGTAGTGTGCAGGTTTTTCTAGAAGATAGTCGGCAAATTTTAGACATTTGTGGACATGAATAGACTTCAACAATGATGCCTATCTTAGTTTCCTTGAATAGTTTTTTGAATCTCAGAACGAGTCAGTTCTTCATCACTTCACGGACAATATATCTTTTCTCACCAGCAGAGATTTTAGAAGGACGCCCTGAAGGGGGTGGACTGATGGTTGACTAATATTAATTGAACCCTCGAATTGTGTCACCCAATGTGGACATAGGGATTCCTAATTCCTGCTATATTTTCCTCTATCCCAACCCTGTCGTGTGAAGTTTAATGATCTGGTCTATCGTGTCTTTGGACAACTACCTGGTCATAAGCATCCTTCATCCAAAAGCAAACCGATGTCTAAAGCTAATCTAGAATGTCCTAGAGTTGTATCTAGATCACGTGCACTCTAAAAGTCTGCTGAAAGAATTTTATAAAATGTATTGGATAATTCTGATACTGTTAATATCAGTTTTTTGTCTGAGGTTTATTAATCTTAAATTTGTTTGCAAAATGAATGCAATATTTGTTTATTATATTAATTAAAATATACGAATGAAAATTGGTCAATTGTGTCCAAATATATAAAACAGTTTTGAATGTACTGGGGACTGTTATATATATATATATATATATATATATATATATATATATATATATATATATATATATATATATATATATATATATATGAATGCAATATCCCACAGGAAAATGAAAAGGTGTTTCCAAGTACTTTCGAACTTTATTAAGTTCCTTATCAAGGATAACTTAATAAAGTTCGAAAGTACTTGGAAACACCTTTTCCATTTTTTCCTGCGGGATATTGCATTCATTTGCTACCCTCACGTGATACTTTGTGTGTTTTTCATATATATATATATTTATATATATATATATATATATATATATATATATATATATATATATATATATATATATATATAAGACGTTCGTTTATTTATTCAGAAAAGGAGCTTAAAGTTGACATTATTTTTTTTAGGACTATATTTGATGACAAAATTGACCATTAATTGAAAATTAATGTCGAAAACGTCTCATGATATCAGATGCAAGATAAAAATGTTCATTTTATCTCCAAACATTTAACAGTAATCTATGGCGCACATTCACTTCTTAGATAGTCTATTCAGCTTAACTGATGAACGACCGAATTGCGGATCTTGTTTCCCACAAGTTAAGGAACAACTCGAGTGACAGACACACACTAGGATTCACATAGGTTGATGGCGATGTCGTAAGATCTTATATAGATGTCCTTCAAATCTTAACCCATTTATGCATTGGTGTTACAATAGAAAATTTGCATATCGCTTCTCCCAAAACAGGGGTAACCCCGGTTTGCATGAAGAAATCCCTTCGTGATTAGTGTTATCACACTTCTACAGAATGAGGTTAGAGATGAACGTGTGTTAGTCCATATCTACAGAATGAGGCTACAAATGAACGTGTGTTAGCCTATATCTACAGAATGAGGCTACAGAGGAACGTGTTTTATCCCACATCTAAAAAATGAGGCTACAGAGGAAGGTGTGTTAGCCCACATCTACAAAATGAGGCTAAGTTCGTAAAAGTTCCGTTTAACCTGTATCGATTAAGAAGGACATATGTTAAAACACATATATTAGTTAATGCTGTTTTGTACAAAGGGAAAAACAAAATTAAATTTGATAATTTATATAGGTACTATATTGGTTTACAACCCCTTCCTATTTCATTGGCTTGAGCGCGTATCCCCCCCCCCGGAACAAAATTATTTGAAAAAAAGGTAATCGCTATGTAAACTATTTTGAGCGAGAAATTAGTACTATGTTAGCCTGGTGAAGATATCATTCCTCTGTTCTAACCTGTTCGTTCTTGTCAAAATTTGTTAATTTATTTACGGTAATAGGCTAACCTAGTTCTAGTTAATAGCCTAACTAGGTTAACCTAATATTCATTTGTCATTAACTCCAAATAGTTTACATAGCAATTCTTATTTTTTTTCAAATAATTTTGTTTCGTTTTTTTATTTAATAAAATGGCAAAAATTTGGAAACAAAATGGTAACTATATAATTGAGTAAATTAATAAAAAAAAAGATTATTTAAATTTTTTCAAAGTGGCACGAACTTCCCGGATGACCTAATAATATTCAATATTTATAATACCTAATAAAAAGGGCAATTTTACCATGATCGTCAAGCCGTAGAAAATTATTTAACTATTAGATTGTTGCCATGTCAATTAATAAACCAGAGAAAACAATTTTTTTAATAAAATAAAATGCCATCGTCCTAATTTTTTAAATTAGACAAATATAGAAATATGAATGACCAAATTATATACAATCATATAGAGAAAAATAAACTAGAATAGAAAAGCTTGTATATAGATAAATAAAACTGAAAAGGATAATTTTGGAATGGAATATACACGCTTAAAAGAACTTATTACACTTTTGTACTTCAAACACGAAACACACAAATCCCTTTCTTGGATTCCTTGAAGCGATGTCATCAATTACATCATCATTTGAAATCTTTCCAGCAATTGCATGGTCAATATTGATGGCGAGAAGGCGAGTGACTCATTCCTCCGAGCATGCTGAATCTTGGGTAGCGTTTGACGAACTTCATCTTTGAAAAGATTCTTCCTGCTTCAGTCACTGGAGGAATGAGGCAAATTCTGAGGCCAGTCCACAAATATAAGTGCCAACAGCATAGAGTCTTCGATAGTAAATTTTTCATTCCCTGCGAAATCTATGTAAAAAATGTGTGGTCTTTAAAGTGGAGTGTACTACGGACCTCACATTGTTCAGTCAATTCTTCATCTGAGAGACATTGGAAGGTTAAAAACACTTCAAACTTTTCCTGAGGGACTAACTTCGAGGCACCACCAACGACATTGAATCTTTATTAAGAAATATTTATTTTGATTCGTTACTTCGATTAATGCCACTCTCATTGTCGATGCCCAATACCCTAGTGACTCGACATCCACCACATTACACCCCCACGTTTTCTCACTCCAAATCTTCAATGTGAAGTCCACGTGCTTTTTCAGGATATCCCATTGCTGTGTAGTGGCTGAAAACATTTAAAGGATGTTTAAGATGCCAAAGTAACCTGGGGTACCAACTGAACTCTTAGCAACATTAGCGTGCCTACACCTCCACAATCCCGCCAAGATGGCGCTCATACCTACATCCGTCACCGGATTGGTGTCTTGTCAACCGGAAACAATAAGGAGTCTTAGGCCGCCAGAGTCCTCGCCGATATACACACAAATCCATACTCATTGTGCGGGATCCTCAAGACATCCTTCGCAGCCGCACTGCAATTATGAAGAATCTTTTCTAATACTTTAACTGCGACCAATTTGATTGTGTGCTCTGCGCGCGTCGCCGCTTAACCAGATTGATTAACCTGGTTATGTGGGGACCTCACACTGGATGTGGTTCTGAAGACACCCAAACAAAGTAGAACCGAATCAGGACCTCATGGGACGACAAACCAAACTCAATGTGACCCTGTAAAAGTTAATACTGGCGAAGTCCAGAGAGGACATTAACGCTCATTTCGAAAAAACGAGGAAACGGGAAGACAACGGCAAAGAAAGATCCAGGAATGCCTCTACGAAGTGAGACAAAACAACCAGGATTGAGACAATAGAACCTGGCTTAAGGTCGAATTCTCTCTACCCCAGGAGGGGCTGGGGGGTGATAAAAGATAGGCGACACGAATGAAGGGACCAATTTTGCCTGGTCCCACGAGGTAGGTAACTGTTCGTATTTATGAATCCGTTTGTTCGGAGGTTCTGTAGATGCAGTAGATGTGTCGATCCGCCCTCCTTAACAATTAATTTGGCTCGTCAGCAGAGGTCTTTTTTATCCTCGATCTGCTTCTCTCACACTCGCTCCGACGTGAAGAGGACTGTCTAACGCCTTAGTCCATTGTTCTCACACTATAATTAAGGCGCAATCCACCCGCTGGTGATAAGAGTCCTGAGTTACTTAGATACCTGGTGATGGATTGAGATTGACCTCATAACCGATGAAGTCAGAATCCAGCGAATAACCACTTGGCCCTTTACCCCTTTCTTATTATTTCTTTGATTTTTTTTCTTTCTTGGTCTTTTTCAATTTCCCCATGGGCGTAAACCTATTCTTGATAATTTATTTCCCTTCTTGTGTGTGTCCACCCTGCTGATAGGGTTGGGGGCTACTTTCCTGCAGGGGGAGTGAAAATATATTTTAAATTGTCTTTTAAACCCCCTATAATAGTTTAACTAAAGAAAAAGTATTGTAATAAACGATTTGACTTTCTCTTCTTAAATTGCTACACCTAAACATGGGCGGATCGCATAGAAATAATAATAGTAATATTAAAGAATTTAAAGAGCTCCAGGCCAATTATTATCGTATCAATATCACATAAATTACCCGTAAAAGGCATAACCAACGGACTGACGCAAACACTCTATCTTAATCAGTCACTGGAACAGATAGGATTTAGAAGTAATCCATATGATCTTTTGTTCATCAACTATTTCGGACAACAAATGAGTATGAAATATGTCTCTAAATGGCATTCGCAAAGTGTGAAAGTGAATTTGAACCATAGAGTGTGATAAGTCCTTGTTGGGAATTGTGTTGAAATACCCTCTTTATGAGTCTACAGATGGCTGAGGTATGATTAGTTGAATACTGAGCTATTTGGGACGGCACCCGATATAGTCATACAACATCGTCATTTAATCCGCTCTCAGTCAGTAATAAAACTCAAATCACATGAGTGCGACAGAGAATATCCGCCCTTCCCCCGCATTCTTTACAGCAGTGGTCGGCGATTGAAAAGATTTTCATGACTTGAAAAAAAAGATGAATCATAATTCATCGGGGATATGCAAATTACCCTGGTTTTGCTGATGGCAGTATTAATTACCTCAAATCCAGAAAATTAATTCAATGCTAACAGACTTATCACACGCCATTCTCACAGCCGGTGACTCGTGACGGGAATATGCAAACGGAAACTGGTGGGATAACCCAATTAGAGGGAGGGGGTTGGGTGAGCTTAGTTACATCTTCAGGATCGGCATACCTCTACAAAAGCAACATCCTCCAACCCTTAAAACGCAAAGTATTTAATCAATGCATCTTGCCAAAGACAGGATAAGTACACAAACACGGGTGACAGATAAAAAAAAGAAGTTTTTAATTGAAAATGGGCAGGAAACATTGCTAGAAGAAACGACAGACTATGACAAACAGAAATCTTAAAAATTTATCCTTTTATACATAAAAAAGCCTCGAGAACGATTTCACAGAAGGCGGGAGAGTAAAATTCGATCAAAAGAAAAAAAACAAAATGCTGACATATTCATTTTGATTTAATGCATATGAACGACGTTTGAAGCTCTCAATCACCTTCAGGCTCTATGAATAAATAGATATATAAATGTAAGAGGCATTTAAACAATGTATGGATGTTAAAAACAATGTTATAGAACTATAGAAACAAGGACCAGCAAAGACCCTAAGATCCACTCAAGGCCAGTCCGCTTACCCAGACGGTGTTAAACATGATAAACCATCGATGAAAATAAGTATAATAATCGATTGAAGACGTTGGTCACTTCTGAAGAGTAGTCTTTTTGAGATGCTATTTAAAAATTCTGAAAAAGGTCTAAAGGTAAACGCTTTAGCAGTAAAAAAAGAGGATATTTAAGAAATCTTGCGAAATAAACACAACAGTGCACCGTAAAAAAAATCCCCACCTTAGCTGACTTGGCTCAAGAAAAGAATGGAGTGAGGCAAGCAGAGGCAGAATTGGTTGTTGATTTAGATAATTATCAAGGGAGCAGCAGCAAAGGAGTTACAATTAAAAGCAAGGACCTGAGTTTCAATGTTAAGGGACTCAAGAATCCTTAAACTATATCCATTGCTCTTGCAGCCAATTATTTTAGGGTTATTGATATTAATTTCAACTTTGCCTTTAAGTATATGAGTTCTAATGAGAGATTTTTTATTACGATTGAGGGGCTTGCTAGTATGGAAACTGATATCCAGGTGTGAGGAAAACCTTGTCCCCGGGGAAGGAATCGTGCTGCCTCAAAGTTCCTTGGACACACCGAGGACAATTGAATTGATATACAACACGACTATATTTGCATCTCTCAAGAAAGATTATCCGCCTGGAAGAAGAAATTGGCAATATTGAGTTTTTAATAATTTTAAAACTTTCCCCATTTCTTGGAGAAATAAATTTTTACGATCTTTGGGAACATAAGAAAAATGAGCGGTATTGGCAATTAAGGAATTTAAAAATGAATACAATTAATACTGACTTGGGATAACATTTTTTAAATATCCTCTTCTTTTATTTCTAAAGTGTTTACCTTTAGACCTTTTTTAGAATATTTAAATAGCATCTCAAAAAGATTTTATTCTTTATAAGTGACCAAAGTCTTCAATCGATTACTATGCTTATTTTTATGGATGTTTTATTATAACATTATTTTGAACACTTATGCTTTGTTTATTCATAGACTCTGAATATGAGCCTGAGCTTGAAACGTCGTTTATTTGCATTTGGCTGGAGATTAAAAATTAGCTGAGGGAAATCCATTTTATTTGGTCGTATTTAAAAACTAATTCAAATTTTGGCTGCGAACTTTTTTCTTCAGGCATCTTCAGACGGAACTCTTCATAGTTGATGAGGCGACATTGATAGAGAGTTTTACATTCATGTGGCCTATTTAGCGGTGAGGTAGTGGATTGGTAGTCGTGAGCAGCAATGTATGAAGTTCATAAGATACGATAAGAAGAAAAGGTGTGAGAGGGTAAAAGATTATAGGCCATAGGGGAAAGGTTTAAGGGCGAGATGAGAAGAGCCTCCACAATATTCAGGAAGATCGAATTTCTTCTAAGGATGGTAGTGTCTTAAACCAGAATTGTTCTTGCACTTTATTCGTGGTAGTGTGCTTTTATTCCTCCTTCTCGCAGTTGCATCGTTAGGCATCGGCTGAGGTAGTAGTGGTCATACCAATATATTGATTGTTTGGATGAGGCTTGCAGTCCTCATGGTGGCCTTCGAATTTGTATACCACATTTGTAACCTTTAAGATTGATTGTTTTTCAGAGTTAGATTTTCATTAATAGGTTGCTTACTTTTATGTTTTTATAGTATATTCGTAGAGATAAATTATTGTCATTTTCTTAGATAGTGTTACTTTTTATGATATCTTGGAGTATTCTTTCGTCTGTTTTGTTAGTATTCCTCATTTGGTTCTTGTAGTAGAATTATATTATATTTTACTTTTTTTTTACCTCTCTTACCTAATATTTGGAGTAGCCATTGTTTATTAGCATCTCTGTCTAGCTCTTCTCATTTATTATAGTTCACGGTGCACTCACATTTGGCATTAAGGCTGTTATATATATATATATATATATATATATATATATATATATATATATATATATATATATATATATATATATATATATATATATATATATATATATGAGAAACTCACAAAGTAGCGCGTGAGTAGAGCAATAAATGCAAAAAGAAAATCACACAGGAAAATGAAAAGCGGATTCCAAGTACTTTCGAACTTGTTCAGTTCATTATCAGGGAATAATGAATAATTTTACAAAGGTGGTATATATAAGAACAGGAAAGGCTCTTACAACAAAAGGACGCAAAATTGAAAAATAATATCAGTAATGGGATTAAATACCGAAAACGAAGGATAAAGGCTTAAAGATAAGAGTCTTCCGGAAGTTCGAACTATGAGAAAAGAATATATACAAAATCGGTCTCAAAGCTATGAGTACATACACATGCAATTTTAAATACATTGAAATAAACAAAAGAAATACAGCAAATTTCTTTCAATCAAAGAGGCTAAGATTTGAAATGGACGATTTCGTTACAAATAAGCTTTTTAATTACAGGGGCCAGTTTAAAGAGACCGGGAGATATATTGAAATTAGGCGAGGAATTAATGAATGAACATTCGGCAATATTTCTTTAGACATAGTCATCAAATTTATAAATAAATATTGCCGAATTCCAATTGAAAGGGTGACTATTTTCAGATAAATGAACAAAGGAAGCACCATTACTTTCACCTCTTCTAATATTGTATTTATGCTGTGCCAAGCGTATATTTAATGATTTTCCGGTTTTCCCAAAGTATTGCTTAGGGCAAACGGCACAATCGACAGAATACCCCTCCCCCTCCATATACTATAGTTATTATTTCGAATCAACATTCTGTACATGCAGACTGATACTTGAATATGACTTAAACATTTAAACTTTTTAAGAGGCGGGGAAGTAAGGAAAAGGACTCAGAAAACGGTAAAACAAGAGAGTTCTTAAAGTTTTGCCAAATATAGGCACCCTGCAAGAAATTTTTGAGTATAACAAAGATGGTTATCTATTTCAAAGATCTTAGAAATCTCAAGAGTCAAGAATTCCGGGCTGGTGACCCCCAAAACTGGAGAAACATTGAAATAAATACCGAACGTTTAACTTTATCATTATGACTTGAGTAAAAATGAATATAAGAACCGGCGTTGGTAGGCTTATGATAGACGGAAAATTTAAATTAATCCAGATGGAGTCCGGTGAATAAGTAAATCTAGGAACGGGAGGACATCATTTTGTTCGAGTTCAAGGGTAAATTTAATAGAGGGAACCAGAGAATTCAGGTCAGTAAGAAAACTATTGACATCCTTAGAAGTAGGCCACAAACAAATAATATCGTCTATATATCGGAACCAAACAAGGGGAAAATCGATAGTGGTGGGGAATAAAGTAGTTTCAAAAAACTCCATAGATAGATTAGAGAGTACAGAAGATAAGCAATTTCAATAGCTAAACCAAACTTTTGAAGGTAAAATTTACCATTAAAAGAAAACTTACAGTTTTTAGTACACATTAAGATGAGTTCAATGAAAATATTGACATGCAAGGGAATATCAAAGTTATGCAATTTCTCACTAAGGAAGGAAAAAAGCTCGATAACCGGCACCTTAGTAAAAGGAGAACATATATCGAAGCTAACAAGGGAGAAGTTATTAAAGTAAAAATGGAGTTGAGTTTTCCAATAAGGTCGTAACTATTTTCAATATTAGATTGGGAAATAGTACCAACACGGGGAGTGAGGTATGAAGTGAGCCATTTAGATAAAGAATATGAAACTGAGCCAACGTAACTAATAATAGGGCGCATAGGGTTATTAGGCTTATGAGTCTTAACAAGACCATATAAATATTGCAGAAAGGCATTACTAGATTTAAATTTAGCAATTAAGTCGAGAAAATGTTTAAAATGGAAACGCACTTTGTTGTGGAAATCGCTATTAACTTGAATCATAGGGTCTTAATCTTGGGCGACATAGGTAGATTCGTAATTTAGTAATAGATCCATTTTTTCAATATAGGACACTTTATCCATAATAACAACTGCACTAGTTTTACCCCCTTTAGTAATGTACTCGTATAATGAAGTATGTCTACCATCTACAAAATGTTGATTCGAAATAATAACTATAGTATAAGGGGGGTTTATTCTGTCAATTGTGCCGTTTGCCCTAAGCAATACTTTGGGCAAACCGGAAAATCATTAAATATACGCTTGGCACAACATAAATACAATATTAGAAGAGGTGAAAGTAATGGTGCTTCCTTTGTTCATTTATCTGAAAATAGTCACCCTTTCAATTGGAATTCGGCAATATTTATTTATAAATTTGATGACTATGTCTAAAGAAATATTGCCGAATGTTCATTCATTAATTCCTCGCCTAATTTCAATATATCTCCCGGTCTCTTTAAACTGGCCCCTGTAATTAAAAAGCTTATTTGTAACGAAATCGTCCATTTCAAATCTTAGCCTCTTTGATTGAAAGAAATTTGCTGTATTTCTTTTGTTTATTTCAATGTATTTAAAATTGCATGTGTATGTACTCATAGCTTTGAGACCGATTTTGTATATATTCTTTTCTCATAGTTCGAACTTCCGGAAGACTCTTATCTTTAAGCCTTTATCCTTCGTTTCCGGTATTTAATCCCATCCATTGATATTATTTTTCTATTTTGTGTTCTTTCGTTTTACATGGGCGGGGCAACGCCTTTCCGGCTCTTATATATACCACCTTTGAAAAATTATTCATTATTCCTTGAAAATGAAGTGAACAAGTTCGAAAGTACTTGGAATCCGCCTTTCATTTTTCTGTGAGATTTTTTTTGCATATATATATATATATATATATATATATATATATATATATATATATATATATGTGTGTGTGTGTGTGTGTGTGGAGAAAGGGGGGAGAGAAAGGAAATAACCCATGTTTATTCATTTTTTTCATTTCTTTGCTTCTATATTATTGATTTCAATTCTTGTTTTGCTTTTTTTCCGTTATTACTTTTTATTTATTTATTTTCCATTTTATTTTGCCACTCGCCTCTCGTTAATTGAAATTTAGAATGAAAATAATTGAACCACAAAACGGTCCAATATTCGGCGTGCACACACACATACATACATACACAGAGTTTGAAAGCATCTTCTATCAACTTTTACTGACCTACTTAGTGAGAATAAAGAGGGCGCGGAGGGCGCCATCGAGAGTGTTCCGCATTCATCGAAATATAACGGAATGATACTTGTCTTTATCTAGCGAAGACGGGCTTGCCCCTCTTTACACCTGTGTACCTTTTACTCGGAGGAAGGGGGGGGCGCACGACCCGGTTCACGGAGGCCCCAACGACTCCGACTCCGTCCCTTTAAAAACCCTCCCGAGTCGAAGTGAGAGACACCGCCCCCAAGTTACTGGTCTTTATATATCGGCTTATCCTCCGACCGGGAAGAAGAACCATCTATTTATCTGTCGCTCCTTCCATACAAGTGAAAAGGATTAATTGAAGCGTCCAATCGAGGTCAAATTACTACGCGTTTTAGCAAAGAGAGAGTCATTTAATTGCCTCCACCTTTTACTGCCTTTACGATGAGTATTTAACTTCCTGTACGATGCATCTTTATAAGTTATAGTGAAAACTTTGCTCATTCTTCCATATCCTTACGAGGGTAAGTATTTCGGAGTGGAAGGGAGTAAGTAGGTTTAGGATTTGCTTCCTTCCAAGATCCTTGAGACCACGATTAATTTCGTCTATTTTTTTTATTCAAGCTGTGCCCTTTATATACATTTCCACTTCCTCTACCCTTACCCATTTTTCAAATATCTGTTCAAAAAAATTCCTGATTGCCACATCACAATCGATTTCGCCCTTAAAAACTAACATTTATTTCTACTTTACAGTTCCTGTGATTACGATCCTGTTGTTGGCCCATCTTTGTTCACCGCAACCAATTGGTAACCAATCAAAGAGGGTCCAACGCGACGGGGCCCCAATACCGAAGGGAGAAGATCTGGATCCGTCAGTCTCGCTCTTTGTGAAGGAGGCAGAGAGACAAGGTCTCGCGCTCGGCTCTGCAATTCCCCTTGGCTCTCGAGGACGAGCCTTCAGCGAACTTAACGGGGTACACAGGAACAGCGAAAGTCCACTAGTCAATGGAGGTTTGAGGAAAAATCCTGCTGCGGGACAGGGTTTTCCAACTGCCTTCGTCCATCGTACATTCGGTGGGTTCCGGTTCGATAGGGAGCATAGGGAAGAATCCCCTCAACTGCACGCTGGACACTCCACGAGATTATCTTCTCACCCTGGTGGCCAACTACAAGCAATAAGAGAGACCCCTAGTGATCACTTAAAAAATCCAAATTCCCAGCACAACCAGCATGCCAATTCTCATTCCAAAGATTTTGTGTTTTTTAATCAAAATTCAATTAATCCCGATATTAATATCATTCCTGATCAAAGGCAATCGTTTGTAAAAACACAAGAAGTTGATTTTCAGCGGAAAAAAACCAGCTCTGGTAATTTATTAAACTTGCCACAACGTCCGGTTGTTGGGTTCAAGCTACCCATTCAGAACCACTTTGTTAGTCTTTTCCCAAGCTCCAACTCGAATGCAGGGTCTGCAAATGAGCCTGACGCTCAAAAGGTCACTGGTTTAGGTCAAAGTCAGAGTAGTCATGGGAACTTTGGTGATTTCAGTTCAGGTCACAATGAGCAAAGAAATAAGCACCCCACTCATAAACTAACTTCTGTACCCTTTAGAGATGAACCTACCAACCCTGGTAACTCTTTTGTTCCTATCCAATCCTTGACCTTCAATTCAAATCAACTACAATTTCAACAACCCCTTCAAAATCCCCGAAGTAATATTCAGCAAACGCGTTTCCAACAACACAACGATCAGGGAAACACCGATCAATCACAACACTTCAAACAACTTAATAACGACCACAGGAATAATGTTCGGCCAGAACATTTTCAACGCTTCACCAAAAGTCACGAGAATAGTTTTCAGCAAAATCACTTCCAACGGCTCAACAATGAACACATAAATAATGGCCAAAAGGAACATTTCCAATCACCCAGTAGAGAACTCGGACAAACAGATAAAGACTTCATTTTTCACAGTCTTCCTCCAACAAGACAAACCTTTCTAAGAGAAAGTCGGAACATATTTACAGAAAATAACCCTTCTGCGAAAGAATCAAAACACACCTTTGAATCAAATCAAAATTCTGCTCTGAATCCCAAATCAAATTCTCACTCAGTTGCCCAACCACCCAATCAAGGGCGCGAAGGTACAGTTATTTCATCTGGGTCATCCAATCCAGAGTTTGGACAGGGTTTCATCCTACGTCTTCAGCCATCTCTTGTCTTAAACAGTGCATCATCCGAGGATGATTTCCGCAAAGATTCCTCCGTCTCATCAAACAATTTCCCTGTTGATTCTCCTCTTCCTCTCGAGGACCACAAAACGCCTTTGCCCCATAGGAGTGAAGGACAATTCATCAAGCAGGAAACGGCATCGGAAGAAAAAGATCCGGTCAAATTCCATATTAATCCTAACCTTGAAGAAAATATTTTTAGCGTGAACGACTTCGCTAACTTTCGTCCCTCATTCTTCGGAAGATCCTTAGAATTCCAGGAATCTAACATAGTTCCTGAAGGAAGATCTCTCGGGGATGACAGCCACTCTCTTCATACAAAAGAGTTTGCTCCTGGCGTTTGGCAAGGGGGATTTTTACCCTCTAGCTTTTTCGCTCCTCTGAGTACCTAAGGGTAGAATTGGATTTAGTAGACACATCTCTGATGAAAGATAGTATAATATTTCATTCTGGTTCTAGGAATAATTAACTAGAACTGATATAATTCTTGCTATTTAGTGTTCATCATCAATTTGTACTCCCACACAGACTCCCAACACTGTGTCGTTACATGTTGTGGCAGTAAGTAGTCTCGGACATTCAGATTACCATTCACCTCTCGCATCTATTTTATCGACTATTCTTCTACCAACAAGAGAATTTGCCACAACTTGTCTTAGCTGCATTTATCTTAAATCGAAGCATCCATCCTTCATTCGTTAAAATGAAAGAAATTACATTGTTATGGGAGGTAGGACATACCCATTAAGTATTAAATGGATACCAAAATTTAGACCTACAGGTTCCATTATAATTTGGAATTATGAAAACAAATAAGTGTACTTGGAGGTTTCGCTAATGATATTTATTAGTTTACGCCACCAACTTTCGTATTAATAAAATAGAAAGTATAATTTAAAGAGTCTATTATGTACGCCTATTTATTGGAGTGACTCAACAAGACTGGATAAAAACATACTGGCAAGGGTTTATATTTAGAACTCTAGCTTACTGTACATAAATAGTCTTGTGCTGCCGATATTACCAAACTATTTTATCTCACTCAAAGTATATCTTAAGTATTTTTTTAAATAATAAACTAGATATTATTCAAATTAATATTTTTACCCTTAAATCATTTAAAATGGCTGTACAGAAACAAATTCTTTTCAAAAAATGAAAATGATTTCTTAGTTATTAATAATATTCACGCCATAAGTAGGTTAGTTATTTACATATTTATTTACTTATAAATAATGAAAAATTACAACTGAAAATTTGAGGTTTCTGTTAATATCGCTGTTAGAAATCATGTGAAAAATTAATTTAAATAAAATTGAGATAATTCTACCCAATAACCATTTTGGGTTGCCTAAATTTCTGACTGTCCTGTTTTGAGGACACAAAACATACAAGAAAAAGGAACAAACAGAGGCAACTCCAATAGAAAAAAATTCAAAATAGCTTTGTAAATAGTGGTAAGGTCAGAGGAAATAAAACTCTGGAAGATATAGAGCAGGATAAAGCAAAAGAAAGAGAAACTACTCAAAGCGTTAGAAATCGGGAGGGGCGCCACTCTTCTGAGGTCCCTCCTTTTTATGCACTGAAGCTCGGTACCATTGCAAAGTACAATGGGGGCGAATCACAAGGACAATCGACCAGTAGGAAAGTTACGGGTCTCTAGGGGGAACACCCTCATACAAGGAGCAGTGAATTGTGACGGACGTAGTGCCACATCTTACGGGGTGGACCATTACTGGTAAGGATACGGATTTAACCCTGGAATGGAAGAGGGGAAGGGAGATTTCCCTCATTATGTTCAAGACTATTTCTCGGTGATTTCGAGATGCATGTCAATCACAAGTAGCGCCAAGGTTTTAGCCGGTTTGGGGTTGTCCTTGTACGGTCCTCATTTATGATTAAGGCCCTTGAGTTATGCTTTTATGGTCTTGGTTATTGATTCAGTCTCTTATTTTATCCTTTTATGGTCTTTGTTATTGGTTCGGTCACTTATGTTATTCTTTTATGTTTTATGTTTTGCTTTTATGTTTTTCTTAGTTTTTTTTATTCAGTCCCTTTACATGCACTGCTTACCAAAAAATATCCCTGCCTCACAGCAATTCCATCAGATCACTCCGCACTATCATACCTTAGGCATAAAAGTCTGCCCAAAAGCTCACACAATCCAATCCACCCCAAAACTCTCTCCTTCCCTCGAGCGATCCAATGCAACGAAGTAACACCTCAATTGAGGAAGACCACAATGCCTAGGAGCCTACTTAACCCCGAATGTTACAGACCATCTCAACCATTAATTGATCCTGAATAATCCCTCTACCACCACCAGTAAACTCTTCATTATTATCACCCAACATCTGACGTTCTTCTCAGACATCACACTCTACTCACGAAAACAACCTAGACACGATGTCTCGCACCATCTTTATACTATCTCGCAATCCTATTACACATTATCTTTGAAGGTCCCTGGCAATTCCTTTATTGGTTGCTGTTAGAGCGAGATTCGCTAACGAGGTTTTCCACTCAGGATTAATTTATTACCAAGTCCCCCGAAAAAAACATAGAACACTACCAAACAACCATCAAACGCACACATCTCCAAATGTCAGCAAATTTCCTAAAATGCAATGTTAAAGTGTTTGAGCGATCCCAAATCCACATCCTACTTTGGATCCTCGAAATCTGTCAGTAACTTTTTGAGATCTCTTGTACATGAGTGATCACATTACACCCTCCTGCAAATCTGGCACGAAAGACGTCGAACCTGTGTCATTAAGGTGGATGGTAAAGTGTCTGGGTGAATTACATACGTAGGTGAAGAAGATAAAGGTTGATACTTGGAATCGATCTTCACAATTTAATAAATGTTTCCCACTTTAATGCAGTGAGTATTATTGTCTCGAAGAGAGAAGCTAGAATCACGGTTAGCTCGTTTTCATTCAATAAGAAGCTGTCGATCAGTTTACTCTTTTCATTTGTTAGTTTTCACACGAAGGAAGTAGTTTTCCTCACCTCGGAAGATCGACGTCGGTATTTGAAAATAGATAAGCAACGAATCAGCATTGGAGGCACCCTCCTCAGGAAATGGCAAATATATTTGCTCCTAATAAGTCTCATTCTATAGGGTGATCCAAAAGTCTTGCCGCAGTAAGAAAATTCCCTCGTTGTAAAGAAAAATAAGAGTGAAAACATCTAAGTGGAAATGAATAGAAATCGTTATAGCGTATTTCTCAATAAACACGAAGATCTGTCTGTGTTCGAGTAAAAGGGCGACATTTTCGACACTTACTGAAACTAATTGTATGCGATTGTATTAAATATGATCACTGTGGAGAGATTTTTTTATCACTTTGTATATATAATTATGGAGCTTCTCTCTTGCAGCGTGGATTTGCCTTAGATTTTATTGTTATCGTTGACTGGGGACGGGGAAGGGAGTATGTAGACGACTTCCTAACCATGAGGAAAATAAGGCGATGGATTTCCACGATTTAATACTGGATTCGATTCCGGGTGAGAACGGAGACAGGGAGATGCCGCCACTCAGGCGGCGCGTCCAGTCATAGGCATATGCGAAAACAGCCCCTAGTACGGACGGCATCACAAATATAACCAATCACAGACCCGAAATTTCTTCCTTCCTCTTATTTTCACACATACAACATATTACTCTTCTGTCTGGGAATCTACCGAAAGGGTTTTCATATCCACATTCCAGTGATTCGGAACAGGTGGCCCTTCTTTGGGGCATTAAAAGTTCCCCACTTGATAGGAGGTGTTAAAAGACACTACTAACGCTCTTTCTGTACCTTCCTCTCCTATAAGAACAGGGGCGTGGCGCCTGCGAGCTTGCTAGAGAATGTCATTCTGATCTTTATGTGGATTTCATTATCCGGTTGGAGGATTTTGGCCATTATTGTAAGAGGGAGGATGGCGTATATAAATAACTAACATTGATTCAGTCTGTTTAGTATTGCATCCAGGAAAACTGTCGAAATTGTCTGTTTTGCTTATAAAAATCAGGCTTCTTTTTTATATATCGTATACTACAAAAAACACGTTTGCTGAAAAATGTTTGCTGCTAAAAACATGTTTACTAGAAAATTTTAGTTACTACAAACATGTTTACTACAAAAATGTCTAGTGCAACAAAAATGTCTGCTACAACAAAAATGTCTGGAACAACAAAAATATTTGCTGCTACAAACATGTTTACTACAAAATGTTTGTTACTACAAACATGTTTACCTCTATATGTTTGCAACTACAAACATGTTTACTGCAAAATGTTTGCTACTACAAACATGTTTACCTCTATATGTTTGCTACTTCAAAGATGTTTACTGCAAAATGTTTGCAACTACAAACATGTTTACTGCAAAATGTTTGCAACTACAAACATGTTTACTGCAAAATGTTTGTTACTACAAACATGTTTCCTGCGAAATGTTTGTTACTACAAACATGGTTAACTTCTGAAGTATCCTCATAGTTAATTTGAAATGTGGGGCTTCCTAGGGGTCGTTTTTGAGGTGAACTGGTCTCCTGTTCTATTATTTACTCCATTCTCACCACTGCAAAATGTTTGCTGCTACAAACATTTTTACTACCACAAACATCTTTCCAGCAAAATGTTTGCTACTACAAACATGTTTACTGCAAAATGTTTGCTACTTCAAACATTTTTACTACAAAAATGTCTGCTGATACAAAAATGTTTGCTGCCAGAAACATGTTTACTGCAAAAATGTTTGCTGCTACAAATATGTTTACTACAAACTTGTCTGCTACTAGAAAAATGTTTGCTGGTACAAACATTAATACTACAAAATGTTTGTTACTACAAACATGTTTCCTGCAAAATGTTTGTTACTACAAACATGTTTAACTTGTGAAGTATCCTCATAGTTGATTTAAGGTTGGGCTTCCTAGGGGTCGCTGTTGAGGTGGACTGGTCTCCCGTTCTATTATTTACTCCATGCTTACCACTCTCTAAGATTACGCTCATCTTTCAAACACCCTCTTCATCAGTTATTCATCCCAACGCGCGTTGATACCTCTCAACATCCACCTCACCTTTTAGCAAGGTGGGGCGTGGGGGATGAGGCGTCTGGAGGAGCTAAAAGCTGCAATAGAAATACAATTTAGGGGAACTAAGAGTTATTTTTCACATTTCGGAGTCAAAACAAATCATCATCACTAACGCTATAATTTAAGAAGGAGATTTTTTGAGTATTTGAATAATAATTTCATCTTAGTTTGGTTATGACTTATGTTTTTTTATTGAAGTTATTTCTAATAATTCTTTTATAATATCAAAACCAAAAGGGTGAAGTTCAGAAATAAATATAAGTATCGAAATTTTGTGATTTTTTTAAAACCCAAAGAATTACAAATGGTGAAGTTCGGAAAATTTATTTTTATATATTTTCTTCTATAACTCTATATTTTAGCAACGTGATTTTTTGAAAGGGGGGAAATAGTTTAGAGTTCCTTTTTAAAATTTTTATAATTGGCGAAGTTCAGAAAATTTATACAAATTTAACCATGGCTGCTTTTTTTTTAGATTTTAAATTTTAATCTTAGTAGCGAAGCGCAAGATCCCTCTGAAGGAATGAAAAAATTAGAGTCCCAATTCCGGCACTATTTTCATCTTCATTCACTGGGACCATAAGTCATTGTGTAAGAAGAGCACCCTTTGTTTTGCTTGGTAAAGGCGCGCTTTAGCAGACCCACCATCTACCTTGCAGGAACAGGGAAGTTCTTTGCTCTTTTAAGTCTTTTTTTCAATTAAACCTCAACAAAAACAAGGACAATCTAATATCTCCACTACAAAACACAGACCAGACAATCTAGCAAAACCACTACTACAAACAATGGCAATATACCCCACTGCTACAAAATAAAGACAATCTTGCACCACCACTAAAAAGGAAGGAGAATCTAACATTACTACAAAAAGAAAATTTAGCACCACCATTGCAAATACAAGGATAATCTAGGATCACTACTAAAAAAAAAGAAAAATCTAGCAACACCACTACAAAAACAAGATCAATGTAGTATCAGCAATGCTAAAACACGGAGAATCTACCGCCACAACTAATTATAATAGGACAAACTTGCACCACCACTAAAAAACAAGGACAACCTAGCACCACCGCTACTAAAACAGGAGCAATCTCGGGACACCACTACATAAACAAATACAATTTATCACCCCTACTAAAAAAAATAAAATCAAGCATCACTATAATTACAAAAAATGACAATCTAGCACCACCACTACAAAAATGTAGACGATTTAACATCTCACCTAAAACAAGGAAAATGTAGCGTTACATCTACAAACAAATGACAATTTATCAACAGCAGTACAAAAATGGAAGATCTAACATCATCACTAAAACACAAGCAAACTTAGCACCACCACTACAAAAAGGACAATCTTGGACCACTACTACAAAAACAAAGACAAATCAGCACCATAAGTGTAAAGACAAGGTAAATCTAGCACACCCACTACAAAATAACTACATACTAACACCACCATTAGTGCAACAAGAACAAACTAATACTAGCACTACTAAAACCATAATAATATAGAACTTCCACTATAAAACAAGGACAAACTAGCGCCATTACTACAAAAAAAGGATAATCTAGCACCACCACTATAAAAACAAACATAAACCAACATACCCACTACAAAAAGGGCTATACAGCACCACCACTGCACAAACACGGATGATCCAGCATCGAAACCACGAAACGAAGAATTTAGCAACACCAGTGCAAAACCAGGAAAATCTAGCACCACGACTAAAACCAGGTTAATCTAGCACCACAACTACAATCCAAGGATACTCTTGCATCGTAACAGCAAAAAACAATGGCAATCTATCAACACGACTAAAAACAAGGAAAATTTAGCAGTATCACTATAAAAAATGATACTCTAGCACTATCACTGCAAAAACGAAGTAATCCATTACCACCACTAAACAAGGACAAACTAGCACAATCACTACAAAATCAAGGATAATCTAGCACCACCCTGGAAAACTTAGGAAAATTTACCCCCCTCCACTACCAAAACAAGAACAATCTAGCACTTCTCCTACAAAAAATGACTATTCAACAGCACCATTACAAAACAAGCAAAATATAGAACCACCTCAACGAAAACAAGGAGTATCAAACACCACCAATGCAAAAACAATGCCAATATAGCACTACTAGTGAAAAACAAGGGTGATATAGCATCCCACTACAAAACAAGGAAGGTGTAGCACCATTACAAGTACATGCAAGGACAATATAGCACCACTACTACAAAACTAGAACGATCTAGCACCATCACTGCACAACAATCTTTTCTAGCTCCAATCTTTTCTAAACAAGCATAATCTAGACCATCGCTAAAAAAAGACAAACTAACGCCACAACTGCAAAAATAAGGACAATCTAGCACCAAACTACAAAGTAAGGAGAATGTAGTACCCTTACTACAAATCAGGGATAATCTATCATCACAACTACAAAACGATGAAAATCTAGCACTACTACTACATAAATAAAGACAATCTAGTAGCACCAATACAAAAACTAGAACAATCTAGCATCACAAATACTGCAAAGCAAGGACAATCTAGCACCACCACTACAAAATAAAGTCAACCTAGCACCACTACTATAACAACCAGGACAACCTAGCACCATCGCTACAAAAACAACAACAATCTCGCACCACCACTACCAAAGTAAGGACAATCCAGGACCACAACCATAAAAAAAGAACAATTTATCACCACTACTAAAAAAAACAACAATCTAACACTACCACTACTACAAACAATGACAATCTAGCGCCACCATTACTAAAATATAGACGATCTAGCACCGCTACTACAAACAATGACAATCTAGCACCACCATTACAAAAATATAGACGATCTAGCATCGCTACTGCAAACAATGACAATCTAGCACCACCATTACAAAAATATAGAAGATCTAGAACCGCTACTATAAACAAAGACAATTTACCACCAATACTACAAACAAAAACAATCTATTAGCAATACTACTTGAAAAATAATTATCTAGCACCACCACCATAAAAACAAGGACAACTTAGCCCCACCACCACTGCAAAATAAGAACAAAATGGTATCGGCACTATAAAACAAAGACAATCCATCACGCCCACTACAAAAAAGGACAATGAGGTGCCATCATTTAAAAAACAAGGATATTCCAGCATCGATACCATTACAAAAACAAGAACAATCCAGCATCGATACCATTACAAAAACAAGGACACTCTTGCACAGTCACTAAAAAACTAGGATCTTCTAGAACTATCACTGCAAAAAAACAAAGCCAATCTATCACCACCACTAAAAGCAAGCAAAATCTAGCACAAAAATGACCCAAACAAGGATAATATAGCACTATCACTGCTAAAACAAGGAAAATTTATCACTAACATCACCAAAATAAGTACAAACTAGCACCACATGTACAATAACAGTGAAAATCCAACACTACCACTGCAAAAAAAAAGAAAATACAGCACCATAATTACAAAACAACGTCAATTTGGCACAACCACTACAAAAAAAGGACAATATTGCACCACCATTACAAAAACAAGAACAAATTAGCACCATCACTGCAAAGACGAGTTATTTTTCTCATTTCGGAGTCAAAACAAATATTCGTATTAATTAATTCTTAAATTAATCGATGGAGGAATGAAAAAAATAGAGACCCAATTCCGGCACTTTTTTCATCCTCATTCACTGGGACCATGAGTCATTGTGTAAGAAGAGCACCCTTTGTTTTGCTTGGTAAAGGCGCGCTTTAGCAGACCCACAATCTACCTTGCAGGACCAGGGAAGATCTTTGCTCTTTTAAGCCTTTTCTTCCATTACATCCCTACAAAAACAAGGAAAATCTACTACCACCACTACTACAAACAAGGTCAATCTAGTACCAATATTACGAAAACAATAACAATTTAGTATCGCCACTATAAAAAAAGGACATTTCAACACCACCACTACAAAACCAAGAACAATCCAGTACCAACATCAGAACCACAAAAAACAAGAGAAGTTTATTACCGCTACTACTAAAACATTAAAATCTAGTACCACCGCTACTACAAACAATGACAATCTTGCACCACTACTAGAAAAACAAGGACAATCTCTCTCCCCCGTTTGATACATAATATGTTCTGCCAGCCAGAAGCTAAAAGTGTTTTCGCAGGATTCCAATGCATTACTCTCTATTCAGAAAGGTCTTCTATGGACATGCGCGTTCTGTTTATTATTTTCTTTATTAGTTACTTCATTCTTACATTATTCCATACTACTTTCCTTTTGTTTGAATAAATTTGAATATTTTTAAAGTTTCTAGAATTCGTGTTGCGTCATCGGGTAAAAAACCCCGTCCATTCCGGTTATTTGTTTGGTAAAAGTGAGTGGTAAATTTAGTGACCGAGATTTGAAAGAAAAAAAATGAGGATCCTGTTCAGAGTTGAACAAAGACCGTTAATTTCCGGGCCATTTGCCGTATACAAGAGGGAAGGCGCAAGCTGATCGAATGTGTATGTATGTGTGGCTGAATGTGTATGTCTTCTCCAAGAGCACTTTCCAAATCTTGTAGATGAAAGCGAAAGCGGAAATGCGTAAGCGAACAATATTTGAATCGTGATCATTCACTGTCTACTTGCAAAGGTTTTGTGCCCTTTGGGCGATCCTAGAACGCATTCTCTCTTTCTTTATCCTTATATACATCTATCTATATATCTATATTTCGATCTATTTATCTCATAATATTAATTAAAGAGATTCACGCTATATTCTTCAGTAGCTTCAGCCTGTTATTCCTGGTATCCAGGACAGTGGTTCCAGCCTGTTAGTATCAAAGGGTTAAATTGTAACGAGAAATTTACAGGTGGGTCACATTTTATAATTATTTATATTAATTAATACTTTACTTCTACTCGTATAGCATTAAATAGCTTTATAATTTTCAATAATAATACTGAACGTCGTAAGATTCAATACGAGTAAATTGTTTAAGTTCGTTAAAAGATGAAAATACTAAATTTTATGAAATATTTAAGACCAAAGTAAATAGTACAAACGTGATAATGTAAAATTACTTTTAGAGAGGAAATAGGGGGAATAATACAGTTCCATTGTCTTAAGAAAAAAAAATGATAACACAAGCCAACACCAAATTTGTCTGTTTTGTAATGATGATTTGGGACATTTTTGATGTGCTGAATCTAAAAATCACATTGATTTTGGACAATTAGATCAACTTTTTGATTTATCGCCATATGATATTTTTATGGGGGGAGGGGCCGGGGGTCCATGTACGAGTATTTTCTATTTATATGATGCAAAAATCTTTCTTATTTTTTTAAATAAACGAATTCTGAAGAGATTACATGCAGGAATTTTTGACGAACTGGCATTTTTAGTCACAAGCGATTCTAGTCGCGGGCGACTCTATATCTCACTATGTTGGTCGGTCGGTCCCCGTTTTGCTTTTTTTGTTTTGGTAATTACATTGTAACTATTCGGCCGATGCTAACGAAATTTGAAACCCTTATGTTTATTTACATTCTCTTTCGAATGATATAATTACCAGTCCTCCCAAGGTTAACTCAGGAATTATTTTGTTTTGGCAATAACATCATAACTATTCAGCCGATTCTAACGAAATTTGAAACCCTTATGTTGTTTTACATTCTCTTGCGAATAATATAATTTTCAAAGTCCTCCCAAGTTTTGCCCATGAATTATTTTGTTTTGGCAATAACATCATAACTATTTGGCCGATTATAATGAAATTTTAAACCTTTATGTTGTTTTCCCTTTTCTTTCGAATGATATAATTGCCAAAGCCTTTCCAAGGTTAGCCGTGGAATTATTTAGCAATAACATCATAACTATTCGGCCTGATTCTAATGAAATTTGAAACCCTTGTGTTGTTTTACATTCTCTTTCGAATGATATAATTGCAAAAGTCCTCCCAAGGTTAGCCAGGAAATTATTTGGCAATAACATCATAACTATTCGGTCGATTCTAACGAAATTTGAAACCCTTATGTTGTTTGAGATTCTCTTTCCCAAGGTTACTCAGGAAATTATTGAAAATTTTGAAGGTCGTAAGGTCATAAATAAAAATAAGTGAGAGCACACGACTTTTGGTCAGTAGACCTCGTTCTTTTGCAGGTGAATGAAATGGATTCACCCAAAAGATCTTGCGAAAATAGGCGCGATGTATTCTGATAGATCTGCGGCGAATACACCGTTGTTCCTAACAGGGATCAAGTCATAAATTTCATAAAGCGTGCTTACCATATTTATTTTGTTATGAAACTTGGTGACCAGCATAAAGTTTAGGCGCCACACATGGTATTCAAGACGTGCATCGAGTATCTGCGTCGTTGGACCAAGGGCAATAAGAGTTATCTGAAATTTGGAATTCCCATGGTTTGGAGGAAACCAACAAACCATGGCACTGACTGCTACTTCTGCGCTATTTATTTGACTGGAATCAACAAAACGAACCGGGGCAACCTCAAGTATCCTGATTTTCAATCAGCACATCGTCCTGTAGCTCATTGTGAAGAAATTCCAATTCCTGACATTAGTGACGAAGATTCCTCCAGTGTGGAAGAAAATGAAAAATAAGAGTCAACCCATCTATATAATTTTAAAAGACAATCCATTACTAAGTGTAATTCAATGTCCCTTCATCAAGTTGAACGTTTGACCAAATTTACCATGTCAGGTGACGAAGAAAATTCTGGCGGTTTTGTAGCCTACGTACATGAGCGAAAATACAGTTTAAACTAAGTAGTTTATTCTTAAACTAGTTTCCACCCGTTTCAGAGATCAATTTCCAATTGGTGAAGGCTCTCTTCAATTGCGTCTTTAGTTAGGAATATTATTTTGCGAATCTGATTGTCTATAGAAAAAAAGTGAATCGCAAAGTGTTCCGGGGGAATTTAGCCAAGAGCATCGAGCGCTGGTCAACAACAAAAGAGTTTTATTTCTGAAAGACCATGCATGACCACATACGAGGGGCCGTCAATAAGTTTTGCGAATCGGTAGGGCAAAACAGAGGAAGGGGGATGACTGTTTGTAGGGGTGTTAGGACAAGTTATTACAAGTCAGGACCTGCAGCCGCACGCTCCTGCCTCATCTATTTAAGAAGCAGTGGCTGATCGCAGATTGTCAGTCACAAATTTGTCAACAATGGAGAAGGTAAAGCACCGAGCAGTGATCAAATTTTGGACCAAGGAAGGCAAGAATGCAAAAGAGATCCATGAACGCATGGTTTCAGTGTACACCGACACCGCTCCTTCCTATACAACCATTGTTCGCTTGAATAGGGAGTTCCGCCATGGTCGTGAGTCCCTTGAAGATGACCCCCGTTTAGGACGCCCGTCAGACGTGACCAGCGAGAACAATGTGGCCCGTGTGGAGAGGATGATCCTCGAAAATCGACGGGTGAAGTTCGAAGAAATCGAGCGAGAACTTGGAATATCACATGGAAGTGTTATCAACATCATCCACGACAATTTGGCCATGACCAAGGTCTCTGGCCCTTGGGTCCCTAGAAACCTCACGCCCCATGATCGACTTCAACGTCGTCAAAGTCCACAAGGCCAGAGTTGCACAAGCTGCTTTGCGTGAGTGCGGATTCGAGGAGCTCAACCCCCTCCCCCCTACAGTCCAGATCTGGCCCCTAGAGACTACTTTTTATTCCGCCAGCTCAAGGCTGCACTGCGTAGATGCCAGTTTGGGGACGATGAAGATGTCCAGCTCGCCGTCCAGGAGTGGATTGAACAACAGTCGGGAGATTTCTGGTTGTCGGTAATTCGAAGCCTCAGGGACAAGTGGCGCAAGTGCATTGAAGTCGAGGGTAGTTATATTGAAAAATAATAAAACCCTTTTCCTCATATCTCGTTTCCTTATATCCGAATTGCAAAACTTATTGACCGTCCCTTGTATCGCACGTGTATTAATTAACCTTCGCGCGGTACTACCTTAGTCGTCTGAACAAGTCCATGCTGTTCTCCCTGACCATACTTCATTGCCGTTTAACGTTATCATTCTGGCGTAATCTGAGAAAGTAACTACCCTGATATCACTCTCTAACAAATATGGATCCCCTAAGGACGTCTTTCCACACAAACTCCTCCACCAAATTCTCCCTGCTGTCCTCTCACTGATTATTCATCTCTTTAACACTTCTCTTGCCACAGGGGTGGTTCCCTTTTCCTTCAAACATGCCTCAATTCGTCCTATCCTTAAAAAACAAACCTTAACCTCTCTGAACCATCTAGGTATCGCCCTATCTCACAGCTTGCATTCTTCTCTAAGATCCTTGAGAGATTGGTTTTCTCTCGCTTTAATGATCATATTTCTAACTGCAATATCGATGAAATGTACCAATTGGGGTTCAAAGCGAAGCACTCTGCTGAAACAGCTCTTCTTAATTTTTCAGACGGTTTACGTAGAGCAGCCGATATGGATTGTATGTCCATTCTAGTCCTCCTAAACCTCTCCTCTGCTTTCGACACCATAGACCACATACTACCATTGTCTTCACACTTTCCTTGGTCTCTCGGGCACTGCACTTGATTGATTCCGCTCATACCTCTCCTCCCGCACTCAGTCGGTCGCGCTCGATAAACTCTCCTTCGAGCCCGCGCCCATTCCTTTTAGGGTGCCTTAGGGCTCAATCCTTGGTCCCCTCCTCTTTTGCATCTACTTAATTCCTCTTGGCTCACTTCTTCGCGATTTGGGACTGTCTTTCCACCTCTATGCTGATGACACTAAGATATACCTTTCCTCATCTCCTGTGTCCTTCTATCAATCAATTATCAAGCTCCTTTCAGCCTACACCTCCAAAAACGAATGGCTGTCTGCCAACTTTCTAAAACTTAAACACGATAAAATTGAAATTCTCATGGTTGGTACCGCTTCGATGGTGGAGAAATCTCAAGCTCTTTTCCCCTCCCTTAACCCGGGACCACTACTATTCATCATCTACGTCAACGACATGGACGGTGACATGGTTGACAAGATTTCCAAATTTTCCGACGATACCAAGCTTGGTATGAACGTTGCAAAGGATAGAAATACTGCCCACCTGCAGGAAGATCTTGGGAAGATTGGGGAGTGGTCGGACACGTGGCAAATGCCTTTTAACGTGGGAAAATGCAAAGTTATGCATATCGGCCACAGAAACCCCAAATCTCAGTATATCCTTAAGGGCACTGCTCTTGAATTGAGTGACACTGAGAAGGACTTGGGTGTAACTATCACTAGCGACCTCAAGTTCTCAAAACAGTGAATCGAGGCATAGAATAAAGCCCAAAGGATGTTAGGCTACATAAAGCGCCAGTTTGGATACCGTAACAAGGAGATAGTACTTTGTCTGTACAACTCCATCGTTCAGCCGCAGCTGGAGTATGTCGTACAATTTTGGAGTCCTTCGATTCGAAAGGACATCGCAAGGTTGTAACGCGTACAAGCTAGGGCAACCAAACTGATTCCCTCTATCCGACATAAAAGTTATAAGGATAGACTAAGGGAATTAGATCTGTTCTCGCTGGAAACCCATAGACTGCGTGGTCAGCTCATCGAATTTTTCAAAATACTTCGAGGGTTCAACAATGTTGACTACCGTGAGTGAGAACAGAACGCGCAATCACGGCTTCAAACTTGAACTGAAGCGTTACAACCGCAATCTGTGTGGAAAGTTTTCACCTACAGTATCTGCGGTAAGTGGAATGCACTTCCAGTGGAAGTTTTCAACAGTGAATCTGTTGACCAGTTCAAGTCAAGACTAGACAAAGTCTTAAAAAGTTGCCGTTTAGGGACGCAAAACAATAGAGCAGCCATGTGCCCGCTCGATTGCTAGTCTAAAGGTACCCTCTTGAATGGACCGTAAGGTCTCCTATGGTACTTTCTTTCCTTGTAACTCTGATACCTTTAGTAATCTTGGTGTTATTTTCGACAAGCAACTCTCGTTTAAACCGCACATCCATCGTATCTGTAAGTCTTCCCTCGGTTTCCTCCGCAACTTTTCACGTGTTTGATCCCACTTTGATCAACGAAGCCTTGAGACTGCTATTCATTCCTTCGTTACCTCACGCTTAAACTACTGCAATTCTCTTCTAGTGAATCTCATTTCTTTGTCACTTCGCTCTCTACAACTAGTTCAAAACTATGCTGCCCGGCTCCTCCTTTCGATTCCTCTGTTACAGAAGCTACACTAGTTACCTATTCTCTTCCGTACCCACTATAAAATTATTCTCATCACCTACAAGGCCTTAAACCTCGAGGCTCCACCTTATCTCTCGTCTGCCCTCTCCCATCGTGGCAAACTCCTCGGGCGCTCCGGTCTAACCTCGCTTCCCTCCTGAACACTCCTCGTTCTATCCTCTGCTCGATGGGTGACCGTTATTTGTCAGTTTGTGCAACTAGACTCTGGAATGCTCTTTCTGCCGAAGTCCAATCCTATCCCTCCCTTGCTATTTTTAAACGTCTCCTGAAGACTCATATCTTCAGAATTGCCTTCTCTTCCCTGTAAACTTTCTCTACACTCACTACACAACTTGCGCTCTGGGAGGGCTAACAGCCCTGAAGGGCGCATTATAAATACCTATTATTATTATTATTATATTATTATTATTATATTGCGAGATAACCTGAATGATCTGGACTATAAGCTACTGCCTCATCTGCAGTACACAATCAGATTTGCAAAGAAAAATTCATTGGTAAGGACACAGTCGAACTGAGACTCCATCAGTGTTTTGATTTAAAGCATAAAATGAGTTTTGCTCTTTTAGTGCGGCTCAGAATCATACCATCTCCGACAAGCTCTGAGCAACATATTTCGTTCTGCCGAAACGCACGGGTTGCGGTTTTAGTTGGACAAAAGTCGCCATACTCACGTTACAGCCTAATACTAGGCTAGATTAAAAAACAAGTAACAACATGTAAATAACAAAGATAAAAAAGAAACAAAGGCTAAGACCCAAGCTAAAAAAACAACAAATAAAAAAAATAAGATAAGCAAAAAGGCAACAAGAAGGAAGCGCGCTCCGGCGTCGGGATTAGGCTCGCCTCCCCCCGGCACAGGAAAATGCGACATACAACATAGAGTCAGATAAAGTGGAGGAAGCCAGCCTCCTGCAATGAGTCATATAGTTCGCAAGTCTGTTTGCACGAACCAGTTCAGAGTACAAGGGACAAGCGGCGTCGCTACCGTGTTTCCCTTGTATTCGGAACTGGTTCGTGCACACAGACATTCACTCAGACATCCAACAAAAATGTGCCCCGAACAGTCTGGAGGACAACGCACTCGTCACAATAAGGCGCAGGTAAGCGCTCCATCAAGTGACGATGCGTCCCGCAAGTGTGTCCAACTCGGAGACGACAGAAAGCAACCTGAAGCTATCTTGGTATTGGGGGGTAGGTCCATTGGAACAGTCGCGGCGCTATGTCACGCAACTTTAAGTTTCCCTCGGCCGTCTCTCATCTTTTTGCAAAGCAGCGCGGAGGGCTGTCCGTATTCCTGCCATGTAATCGGTGTGAGGAAGAGAGAAATGCTGGTCTGGTCCCCCAATCCTCGTCGACTCTTTGGCGCCCTCATCGGTGCATTCATACCCCACAATTCCTACAAGTCCAAAAATCAAGCAGAAGATAATCTTGACATCCACCCAGCTCGCCAAAACCGTGGCGTAACAGATAGCACGTACCAGGGGATGCGAAAATTCCGGTGCTCCGAGAGCACTCAGTGCGCTTTGTGAGTCGCTATAGATCAGAATTCGGTCTTCCAACTGGGCACTTCGCCTTTCCAGTATCAAGCGCTGTATTGAAACCAGCTCGGCCGTGAAGACAGGCACAGCGCCCGACAGATCCCCGCTGACTTCAAACAGAGGGAAAACGGCGTGGAAACCGATCCCCTCTTGGGGCTTGAAGGCCTTCGTATACACTGGTACGGTTCTAGCGTGATACGGAGTGTGCTCCATAAAGCCTAAACGCAATTCTCTCGACGCTGTAGAAGCTTTTGGAGCAGAGTCCTGGCGACAAATAGTTAAAGGTGGTACCCTCTAGGGTACCACCTTTAACTATAGACTATAGTGTCGAAACATGGCTTACGGGACATTGTCCGGACCAGGCGGAGGAGGGCGGGTTCCGTGCACGAAACGAGAGTGGAATGCAACTCACTCAATGTAAACCTGCCGTTGAAGGGTTATCTGGCTTTGGAAGTAAAGTCCAGTTGGCGGGCTTCCTTGACATCACGAAGCGCATTAAATGCATGTGGAGCAGCATTCCAGCTAGAGAATGGGGAGAAAGCGGTCGCAAAGGACTCCACTACCGACACGAGGTCCGAGATTGCGCTCCGATTCACCTGGAAACCGAGAGTGGGGTCCTGCGAGAACTCGCCTTGAATCCTTTTGACCCGCTTCCGCATCTCTGCTAGAAGGGTCTTTCC
Source organism: Ceratothoa steindachneri (assembly GCA_963969495.1). Classification (NCBI taxonomy): domain Eukaryota; kingdom Metazoa; phylum Arthropoda; class Malacostraca; order Isopoda; family Cymothoidae; genus Ceratothoa; species Ceratothoa steindachneri. Next base: position 179,456,720 of record OZ018318.1, on the reverse strand, counting down.
CGTTAAGTAAAGACACGTATGCCCGCCAGGAAGAGCCGCGGATGTGCTTCAAACTATAATGGAACCTAGCGCTAGCTCGGCGAAATTCACCGACAGTGAAATGGTTCGGACGGCTCTTATACTTCATGTAGGAATAACGCTTCTGTTTGAGGGCCGCCTCACACTCGGCTGACAACCACGAAAGCGGTAGGAGTGCAAAAGGGCCAGGCGTTCTAGAAATAGTAGTTAGGCCCACGGCGATGAGGTTGCCGGAGAAGAACTCAACGGCCTCATCCACCAACCTAAAGTCCTTGAATGAGACAGAGAAATCAGCCATTTCCTGGAAACGGACCAACGTGCCCGTGCCCGCGCCAGGCACCCCTGGGGAAGGCTCTAAGGCGGCAGCAGCCCAGAAAGTGGTCACTACTATGGAAATCATCGACTATCCCTCACCCAAAATTAAGCTGTGCATCCGGAGAGCACAGAGATAGACCAAGACAGGAAAATGAATCGGTTCTTGGGCTCCTACTGTTCAAATCCCCGAGCAAGAGAAAGGACCTCGGCAACCGTGCCATGAGGCGGCGGAAGTTCCCTGCTTCGAAGTCGGCTGACGGTGGAATGTAGGCAGAAATAACAGTATACCTCCTATCCAGGTGCAGCTGCACAGCTACTGTCTGAAAGGAGGTATCTAAAGCAAAGAGAAGAACGGAGACATCTTGAGAGCAGCCTCACGAGAATGGCCGTACGCTTTCCGGAGGCAGAACTCCGGACGTTGTTCCCCAAACAATGAGCTAAAAGCGATGTCGCCTTTGATAACTTATCGGGAAAAGTTCGGCTCAATATGCGAACTTCTCTACTCTCCTTCTCTAATCGTAGGCAGGCAGGGCGGCTTCGGAGACGGGGATATCTCCTTCGGAGGATCTATCACCTTCAAGTCATCCAGCCTAGCACTCGGTGTGGTCGTAGGGGCCGATGCTACTTGGGCGCTTTCCTCCTTTCGAAGAACAGCTTTCGGAACCACGGAAGATAGCCTCACGACTAACTTAAGGGGCGTTGCCTCATGTGAGTCTAACGACTAGGTATAGGCGTTTCGCCTTATGGGAAAGGGTTACGCTGTGGAAGTAAGCGGAAGAAGCCCTGGATTTACCTGTGGCTCAATGTGAGTCCTATGGGCCACCAGCTGGACCAGGGTTAGCGCCCGGGCTGGGTAGAACCCGCAGAAGGGTTCTGAATGGGCGTGGAAACGACATTGCTCGTAGGCATGTAAGTACTATGAGCATAGGGTGTATTTTTTAACATTGAGGCATAAGAAGTCCCAGGCAGCGCTGGGTGCGCTAGGACCAAGTCTTTAGCCTCGCGAAATAATAGATGATCCGTCGCTTGAACGGTCAGGATTTCCTTCTCCAGAAAATACGCACCAAATTGCTTCGAAGAAGAAGGATGCGGCTCTCCACAATTGACACACTTGACCATACACGATTTTGACTTATAGTGTTCAGTCTTGGAGCAACTTACACAGACTTCGGATAACCTCAACTTTACACGTATACAGAAGCGATTCGTACGGCCAAAGCAGTGTCAGGAGTAGCACCTCCGCGGCAGTGGCACGAATGTCTTCACGTGGTAGCGATACCAACCGGCACGCACCGACTCAGGGAACTTGTCACAGACGAATGTGACGAAGAGGGCAGGGTGGGTCTCGAGGCCCCTCTCTCCTATTTTCTTATCACACGCTTGACCTTGACCGCTCCTTGTTCAGCCAGCTCTAAGGTGATGTCATCTATCGTGTAGTGCACGAGTTCCCTCACATAAATCACTCTTTTCACGAAGTTCATGGTAGAATGTGGCGTCACACTCACCGGTGTGTCATTAATTCTCACAGGACACTTATCATGGCCCCCTTGGAGGGATCCAACGCATTCGCCAGATGGCTCTCGTCCATCAGGCTAGCTAGTATTCTCCTCTAATGAACCATGTCGCCCTTGGCCAAGATGTTGCCATCAATAGACTGAATAACCAGAAAGCGTTTGAAGCCAGGGGGCTCGAAAACGCCGGGTAGTTTCTGAATGAGGTACCCCGAAGTAATTGAGGCTCCGTTCGGCGCACTTGCGACCTATGTATTTCTCTGGGGCCCTGCATCCGGGGGAGCATCGTGGCTGGACTGGCCGATCTTGTCCTGCTCGTTGCCGAAACGGCAGCGGACCCGTCCGATCTGGAGCTCACGCGGAGGGAGAGGAACCTTATTCCTCTTGGTCTTTTCTTATTTTTTTTTTCTGGGAGCGGAGGGTGGGGAATGAACACGCTTTTTTCCGCCGCCGCAAGGAGTCCTTAGGCTAGATAGACTAGCCTCAGCAAGATCCTTCTCTAAAATGGAGAAAGTCTTGGCTGTCAAAGGAGCACCAGTCGGGGAAGAGGTCCCTCCTCTCCTTGTGAGTCTTCGGAGGTCCGAGCCGTCTGGGGAGAAGCTTGCACATGGGCGGACTCAGCTTCTGTGCTTGGCACCGAGCCCGAGTTCGACCCGAGGGACGATCTGGGGCTGGGTAACCTCAGGGACCATGTCCTTCTCTTATGGGGGTTGGCTCTATCGAGCCGTTCCGACCGGGAGCGGTCAATTATGGGGCGCCTTCCTGCGTTCTTAGCATTCCCCTGAAAGTAAAAGAGGGACTGCCACTGGAAACTAGATGAAGTCGCCTAAGAGCGACTCCAGAGAAGGGGATAATGGGAAGTCCATCGCAAATGTATGCCTAGGAGAGTAGTAAGCTTCCTCTCCGGTAGAAGAGGCGTATTCCGAAGAGAAGTCTAGTGGAACAACAAGTGTCGGGTGATCCTGAGTTGTTGTTTTTTTTTAATTTTCATCGATGGGTATGGGAACTTTATTATTATCACAGGATGCAAATGCTATTACCTCGCGCAGTATCCCACTCTGTGAGAGGTGAATACAAGGCCGGTAAGACCAGATGACGCTATTAGAGGCTACTCCTCCTCCCCCCACCCTCCGGTGGTCAGGAAGCCCATCAGAAGTGCGGATTCACTTTAGGCCGGGCGTAAAGTTAATAGTCCGTGAAAAGAGAGAGGGGGGGGGGGGTATGCGAGGAAGGTGAGGATGGGGGTGAGGTAGGTTGTTAAAAACCCACCACCTCAAACAGGGGGGAGTTTTTCCCTTCATTCTCTCCAGCCCGAATCCGGAATAGCTGGGTGAGAGGAAGCTGGTTGGTGTCTACCCTGTGAAATTAGAGGCCGACCAGAGAAAGTTGTGGGAGAGGTTGTAGAGAAAGTGGGGAAACAGAGTAAAAATACAGTGTTATAAAGAAAGAAAAGAGGCTCAGCTGGGTCGGACGGGGCACTGAGTCCCGTCAGCATGGCGCCCAGGGAAACAAATCGCCGTGCCCTTACGGGTTCCCCTGCAGAGAGCCTCATTGCTAGAATAGGGGAGATGACATACGCCTTAAGTTTTGTAGAGGGCATAATTTGCTTATACTTGCGGGTTTTTTAGAGTTCTCCAGTCGTCAACTGCTCTCATTTCGTCCCTGGCCGATCTATACGGTGCCTATATTGACCAGAGACACCAGTCAAGCCATTAACCTTTTAGTTTCACAGCAAGGAAACTCATTCGAGAGTTTGATATAACTCTCAGACCGATGGCACCATTGGTTTTGCCGGTGTGTACCACATGGAAGATTCCACCTTCAAACGTTTTTCGTCCTTCTTCTGCACCCAAATTTCCCACAACACTGGACAGTGTACACAGATGTCTCCAAGTCCGAAGAAAGATTTGGCTTCTCAAAAACGTGCCCCTTGTTTGAGGCCCATGAGGCTTTTCAATGCACTGCGTCTTTCTTCACGGCCAACCTGGTTGCAACATACTGTTAGGTAATGGGGCTCACGCGACGTGCCCCGTTAGGAAACTGTTTTGTAATTACAGTGACCCAAAGAGCGCTCTAAGTTCTGTGGATAAATTCTCAAATTTTGCACGAATACCTAGTATATCGTTCTATTTGTACGTAGATTTTTATGAGAATATAATGCTTCTTTTGGTACATACTCGTAGCTAATTTTCTTTTCCCCCGTGTACAATTTGTATCGATTTACGTGAAACTAACTGTATATATATATATATATATATATATATATATATATATATATATATATATATACAGTACTGGAACCATTATTATGAATTTTTGCTTATTTTTTTAAATTTCTATATATAAAGGTCAAATAAACTGAATTTACTTATTGACAGATTATTTATTTCCTATTATTTACACATAACTAGTATTTCAGTAGTCAGTTTCCCCCCCTTAGCATCATTAAAGGCTTGTACACGACGAGGCATACCACGAATTAGTGTTTTGCAAAGATCCTTGAGGTTATCCAAATGCAACAAACTTCTATGAGGCGTTCAATAAGCTGGGTTTTTTTCGTTGTAATTTGGATTGACGCTTTTATCTTTCACCCGAGACCATAAACTCTCGATTGGGTTCAAGTCAGGTGAATTTCCTGGTCATGGTAACACGTTAACACCATTTTAGTCGCACCACTTCTTTACCAATTTTGCTGTATGGCATGAGGCCGAGTTATGTTGAAAAATCCAAGGTCTATCTTCAAACATTCCATTACTTGTGGTAGTAGACGGCCTCTAAGTACCTCTATATACCTCTCTGGGTTTATAGTCCCTTCAATTATCTTCAGGCGACTAGTTCCTTAAAAAGGCTAGAAAGAAACCGCGGCTGTCACCGGTGAACAAGAAGAAGCAATAATTTTGGGCAGAACAGCATGAAGATTGGACTGATGATGATTGGGTTAAAGTTGTTTGGTCTGATGAAAGCTACTTTGAGGTAGGTTCTACACATTTGTTTCCACTAATTTATTACGATTGGATACCAAAAATGATCAGTAAAATTTGTATTTCTCCTCGGAACTTCGGAACCCCTGGAGCTGTTTATGTTTGTCGAAGAGTTGAGGAAGATTATGATCAGGGATGTGTTCTCCCAACAGTCAAATTTGGAGGCTAAAGTGTAATGGTTTGAGGCTGCATGTCGTTTTCAGGTCTAGGATTGTTGTTTACTTGTGAGGGCAGAATGAATTACAACACTTACACCGCCGTGTTAGACCAGGTTTATCAACCTTCGTTAGGTAAAATTTTCAATGATAACATACCAGATGGTGTAATGTTCCAACAAGACAACGATTCATGCCACACATCTAGAGTCTCAAAGGGTTGGTTCGTAAAGAAAGGGGTGACGTTGATCGAATAACAAGGAATAACAAGGAAAGAAAGTACCCTAGGAGACCTTACGGTCCATTCAAAGAGGGCACCTTTGGAGTAGCAATCGAGCAGGCACGTGGCTGCTCAATTGTTTTGCGTCCCTAAACGGCCACTTTTCAGGACTTTGTCTAGTCTTGACTTGAACTGGTCAACAGATTCACTGTTGACAACTTCCACTGGAAGTGCGTTCCACTTACCGCAGATACTGTAAGTGAAAAAATTTCCACACAGATTGCGGTTGTAACGCTTCAGTTGAAGTTTGAAGAAGTGATTGCGCGTTCTGTTCTCACTCAGTGTGAAAATATCCTGGTAGTCAACATTGTCGAACCCTCGAAGTATTTTGAAAACCTCGATGAGCTGACCACGCAGTCTACGGGTTTCCAACGACAACAGATCTAATTCCCTCAGTCTATCCTCATAACTTTTATGTCGGATAGAGGGAATCAGCTTGGTTGCCCTGGCTTGTACGCGTTCCAACCTTGCGATATCCTTTCGAAACGAAGGACTCCAAAAATTGTACGGCATACTTCAGCTCCGGCCGAACGAGGGAGTTGTACAGACAAAGTACTATCTCCTTGTTACGGTATCCAAACTGGCGCTTTATGTAGCCTAACATCCTTTGGGCTTTCTTCTCTGCCTCGATGCACTGTTTCGAGAACTTAAGGTCACTAGTTATTGTTACACCCAAGTCCTTCTCAGTGTCGGTGGATTCAATAGCAGTGCCCTTAAGGATATACTGAGATTGGGGGTTTCTGTGGCCGATATGCATCACTTTGCATTTCCCCACGTTAAAAGGCATTTGCCACGTGTCCGACCACTCTCTAATCTTCCTAAGATATTCCTGCAGGCGGGCAGTATTTCCATCCTTTGCAACGTTCATACCAAGCTTGGTATCGTCGGCAAATTTATAAAATATTCGCAACCATGTCACCGTCCATGTTGTTGACGTAGATGATGAATAGTAGTGGTCCCAGGACAGAACCTTGAGGCACCCCGCTAGTAACGGGCACCCACTCAGAAGCCTGTCCATTCAACACCACCCGTTGCGGTCTGCCATTTAGCCAGTTCTCGATCCAACTGGCTACTTTTCCGTCTATGCCAAGCGCTCGCACTTTCCGGAGAAGGCGGCGGTGTGGTATTTATCAAAGGCTTTCTGAAGGTCTAAGTAGACCACATCCACTGCCTTGTCTCGATCGTGCTCACTGAATACGAAGTGGAAGAATTCCACAAGGTTCGTAAGGTATGACCATTGCCTTCGGAAGCCGTGCTGGGAACTCCTCAGTAGCAGGTTTGACTCTAAATACGACGTCATTTTGTCCACCATGATGCTTTCCATGAGTTTAACGACTATCGAAGTCAGACTGATAGGTCGGTAGTTTGACGGTTGGCTTCGGTCTCCTTTCTTGAAGATAGGAGTCACCTCCGCTTCACGCCAGTCTCTAGGAACGCATTCAGCCCGGATTGACATGTTGAAGATTGCGCTCAGGTGTCGTGACACTTGATCGCACACTTCTTTTAACACCTTAGGTAGAAACCCATCCAGGCCAGGTGACTTATTTGTCTTTAGGTCAGTGATCTCCTTTTCTATTTCCCCTTCGGTGAAGTCCATATCCTCCAGCTTTCCCCCGAGTAGAAATCCATTGGCTGGGGGATATAACCCCACTCTTCAGTAAACACTGAAGAGAAGTAGTCGTTGAGGAGGTTAGCATTTTCTGCATCTAAGTGATTTAATTCCCCATCCTCATTTCTCAAAGGGCCAATCGTTCGACGGATTGGTTTACGGCTGATCACATATCCAAAAAACTCCTTGGGTTCTCTTTACAGAGTCTCGCCACTCGGAGTTCCTGAGACCGCTTAGCCGCCCTTATGCTGGACTTCACTCTCCTGGCTAGCCTCCGGTATTCGTCAAAGTCACCCGAAATCTTCGATTGCCGGTACACAGTTCTCTTCTTCCTAAGCAGTTGGCCGATTTTTCGATTAAACCACTTTGGTTGAACAGAAGACCAATGGGGACATTTCCGAGGGATGAAACGCGATTGAAGACTCATTAAATGTGGTTTTGAAACTGTTCCACGAGTTTTTAACAACATCGCACACTTCTAGCCTCGCGTCAGTCAGTCCAGCACGAAGACCTTCAAATTCTGCTCTTTTCAAATCGAGTTTCCTCGATTTACTAGTTTCAGGCCCTGCCTTCGGGACTTTGACTACAAATCTAATTCGTCGGTGGTTCCTGCCACCGAGCTCTTCGCCAACAGAGAGGTCCTCAATGATGTCATCCTCAGAGGTGAAAACCAAGTCGAGGATATTGTTTCCTCTCGTTGGCTCTCTCACCCATTGAGTGAGGAACTCGTTGTTCGCAAACTCCAGAAGTAGGGCGTTCTCGCCACAGGATTTTTTGGAATGGCCCCCTTAATATCAAGACCTCAACTCCATCGAACATTTAGGACTACACTTGGGCACAAGAATGAGGGTGCACAAATGTTCCTCAAAAAAGTGAATTAACAGCCAAAATTCATGAAGAGTGGCAGAGAATTGAGCCAAGCACCTGTGCCAACTTAGTCTCGGGTATGCAAAAACGCATAAAAGCGGTTATAAAAGCAAAAGGAGGACACAGGCAATGGCATTGCCACTCCCCCTGCGCTTGACTACTAAGATTAAAAAGCAGCCATGGTTAAATTTTTAAAAATTTTCTGGACTTCGCCAATTATAATAATTTTAAAAAGGAACTCTAAACTAAATTTCCCCATCTTTCAAAATATCACGTTGCTAAATATAGTTATAGAATAAGATATATAAAAATAAATTTTCTGGACTTCGCCATTTGTAATTCTTTGGGTTTTAAAAATTCACAAAATATCGATACTTATATTTATTTCTGAACTTCACCATTTTGTTTTTTGATATTATAAAAGAATTATTAGAAATAATTTTGATAAAAAAAATTATTCAAATACTCCAAAATATCCCCTTCTTTAGACCAAAACCCCGTTGCCAGAGTCGGATAGGCCATAGGCAACAAACTGAAGGCGTACCTGCGAAGCGTAGTGCAGCTTCGGCTTGTAATTTATAAAAGAAGCTGCGTAATGTGGGTCATCTGCTCTATTGTAGTCAGTCGAATACTTTAAGGCAATCTTGGGTAATTACGATGTAAAATCTTATTGGATGGTGATAATGGGTGGGTAGTACATTGTATGGCTTATATAGGGGCTTAATACACCGGCTTCAGCTCTGTTTGTGTCTTCTGGCCTCTCTAATCTTTCCTATTTCCTTTCTCTTTAATGGATTGGTCTCGAGTAGATCTTAGACATTTTTCTGGACCGTAATCCTGTGATTCTTCAAGTCTTTGTCTCCAAACCACCTCAACCATCGCTACTAAATTTGAGCTAGTTTGTTAGTATGTATGTCCTCATCTCAGTGGAAATGAACGTCCTAAAGAAAACAAGACCCAAATATGGGGACTGAACCTAAATACGTTGACTGACATTCGTAAATCTTCAGGGAAAGATAAACAAACAAAATTAAGTACGTGGTATAATATAATTTATTAATAGCATATTATGCTTACTTTTATAACACTGTTCACGGGCAGAAATTTTACTTATATATATATATATATATATATATATATATATATATATATATATATAATATAATCTTAGTTTTTCGAAAAATAAACACGAAAGTTCTTAGGATTTTCTGTGTTATTTTCCTTTAAAATGTGCATTTTGTGATCGTTTTTGTATATCAAGGAGAGGTGCATCACTGCATTATATAATTATTAATATTTTACACAGATCACCAAATTTTACCTTATTACTGCGTGCAAAAGGAATAAGCCTTCCCTTATGATCTTAATTTTCACAAAATCACTGCCCTAGTTCGAAGGAATGGACATAAGGCCACACATTTTTCAGCTCACTAACTCGGACAACTTATTAAAAACTTACTGTTCCCTTCGCGCTCCAAATTGTAATAATAATTTGAATATTGGCGTTGGCTGCGGAAAGTATTCTTACTTTCCGCACCGAATGCCAATATTCGCATTATTATATTTAATAAATGAAAAAAAGAGAAAACGGCAAATATTTCTAAATGGAAGGGAGTCCAGAAATGTTTGAGACCTACGCACATTTGTAGGAGATTTTGAACTCGCCAAACTTCTACATAAACCAAATATTTTTGAAGGAGATCAATGCCCCGTTTTACTCGAAATAAGCTCTATCTAGGTACGTGCTAAAAGGAGCGGGAACACACATACGAGGACGTAAAGAGTAAAATAATAAAAAAGTAATCAACGTAAAAATACGGGAATTAGGGATAAAGGACTATTTAGGCAAACTTCACTTGCTCTAAATTCTTGTCTCTGCATGCTGCAATTGAAGAAGGAGGAACAAATTTCCCTTTTCCAAAAATATTTCCTCCATTATCAGACTTCAAAACAAACTTGAAAAGTTATTCTCTTTACCACTCTTTATAAAATATTAATATTACAGATGACTTAGTCATTAAAACAACGTACAAAAAGTAAATGTGACAGCCAGATATTTGTTTCCGCTATCACTACGATAATTTTGTGTCAGAAAACGAATTTATCATAATGTTTTAGAAAATTGTTATGTTATCCCTAAAATGCCTTTTTCTTTAAACTCGTCTAGATAAATTTTTATTTTAAATAGTCAACTATTAAAATTTTCATAATATTAATTATTTTATCTAAAATAAATAGTTAAATACGAGTATATAAATACAGAAACTAAATATAATTCACATTTAAAGCTATCATACAAACCGAAGAGGTTTTCACTGACACTAAATAGATCTCCATAGAAATCTTAAATTATGTACACATATATTTCTGGGTATTTCGATTAAATCGCCCATGGAGCATTTCATCCGGCCCAGGGTAACTTTTCACTAAAGCATATCATAATTAGTTAATTCAGAACGGAAAAAAAAACTTTATCATTTGTTGAATCCATTTGAACAAATCCGAAGATCTCTCCGGAAGTTATTTAAAACACGAATCTTTAGGAAATTAATATTTTTGTTTACTCTGAAAGAGGTAATAGCAGTAGATATTTCAGAAAGAACTGCCACTGTTGTTTTTTTTTATCTCAAAAAGCTGAAGAAAATGCAATTGGTAAATCTGGGTGGAAATGACGCTATCCCTATTTTCATAGGCCTATTTTCATAGGGATATGGCAAATACAAAATAACAAGGAGGAAAACATTGGTTTAATATCCAGTAATCGTTTTGATCCACTCCACGTAATAAGGTATATTGACGTAGACCCCGGGTATTCCTTCAATACCGCATTCAAGTCCCCACGAGACCAAGCCGGCCAATTCGTAATCTCCGTAGCCATTGGGACATACCAATGGTCCTCCACCATCACCCTGGAAGAAATGCAAGCACGTATTTTATAGGAAAGGATTATTATTATTTCGTCTTTCCCAAAAGAATTATAACTCATCGTTGTAACCCCCCCCAAAAAAAGAGGACAAGACGAGGGTAGGAAAAGTGGAGTTTTTTAATTCAGAATAAAAGGGAAATTAGGTAATCCAACGCGGTCAAGATGAACAAAAACGAAAATACAGGCGCAAACAAAAAACAAGTAAATAAAAATAGATAAAGAAAGGCAAGAAATACGTATTTAAAAGTCTCCATCAATAAGTCCCTCTGAGTGTATGAGGGACATAAAGGGACCAGAGGTACAAAAACCACCAGGAAGACTTAAAACGTACACACAGTCAGTCGGGGTGATCACAAAGGGAAACTTAACTCTCCTAATATCTCAAGAATAAAAATGAGAGTAAAAGGTAGGGGGGGGGGGTACCTTGCAGCTGTCCTTGCCATGTTCGCCTCCTGCGCAGATGAAGCCCTGTGGCAAGTGGTAGTCTCGCCCAAGCTTAGCTTCCTGCAGCGCGTACTCACAACTGCGGCGATCAACTACCGGCACGTCCACTTCCTTCAGGATTTGCTGGTATTCACCGGCATAGCTGAAAGCGTCCTTGCCCCATCCTGTGACGACGCAGTGTTGGTGTGTGAAATCGGTGTAGGGGTTAGGAAGACACACTGGGCCAATGTGTGGGCTAGGGGGGAAAAGACGGGAACACTCATATATAGAAATATGAAATCAATGATACCTATGAGTCAATGAAGTAGTTTCCAGAGTGTTGGATATTTAGGGTCTTCACTCTTGTGTTCGTTTAAAATTTTAAGCTTTCATAATAGAGGGCTCTTTTGAGATACAGGAGTGATTCTATTGTTTTTAAAATGTAATTGATTTAATCTCCCCGCACGCTGTTAAATTAGAATTTGCGATAGACTGTATTGTTTGTATCGTTATTTCTATAAGTTTTGAATGCTCTCCTGTCCCTACCATTGGGGGATGCTAAACTAATATTTGCTGTTACAGCCGCATTTTCATCCTAGGACTTTTGCAATATTTTACTTTTTTTTCTGCTCATTATCTCTTTTAATCTTTTCATTGATTTAGTGTGAATGAGCTTATTTTTGCCCTAAAAATCATCATACTCCATCCTACGAATCAATGATATTGTTTATACTAATAATCTCAGTGACTATAATCCCTTCTTGAGTCAGTTTTATCACCTGATTGTATTTCTCCTCTAAATCTGTGAAACAGATATCGACTTACTGCGAATGAGGATCGATGTAGCCCTTGATGGTAATGACTGCGATGTCATTGTTGAGGTTTCCTGCGTAGTACTGGGGATGAATAACAACGTCATAGGCAGGAAGCTCAATGTGAGGGTAAAATTCTGCTTCGCTGTTTACGTCCCATTCGCCGAGTCGAATTTTTAGATAATGGTCGGCTTCACTGTTATAATGAAAATCATATCTTAAATGCCGAGGTTTAAATAACATAATTTATTATGGAAACTAAAGTAACCTTGTCATAGAATATTATATGAATTTCCAAAAAGTAGTGCATTTAGTCGAGTAACAAAGGAAATATAAAATCAAGCAAGATTTTTTTTATTAAAGAGCTCATCTGGCGACTGCCTACTTGGGCATTAGTCGCCCTATTAAAAACTGGCCTATGACTAGGCTACTTTAAAATAAAATTCAAGAGAAAAAACAACCCCTCCCCAAAAAAAGGGAAAGAGAAGCGAGCAGTAAGCAAGCTCCTGCGTCGGGGGGAGGTCCCCCGGCGCAGGAGCGTGCGACCTATGAGGGGAAAAAAAAGAAGCAAAAAAACAAAAAACAAAAAAACCGTGCTTAAATAATAGGGAGAAGGCCGGCCTCCCTCCCCAAAGTCAACAAGTCCACCAGTCAAGGTGCACGCACTCGTCCCGAGTACAAGGGACAGGCGGTAGCGACCCCGCCCACCCTGGTACCGGGACAGGTAACGTGCGCGAAGATCACCCAGACTGGGACATTCAACAAGAATGTGCCGAACAGTCTGGGGGACGACGCAGTCGTCGCAATAGAGCGCAGGTGAGCGCTCCATCAGATAGCGACCTGAAGCCGTCGCGGCATTGGGGGATAGGTCCATGGGAACGGTCGTGGTGCAATGACACGCAACTTTAAGTTCCCTTCGACCGTCTCCCATCTTCTTTGCCAAGCAGTCCGAAGAGCTGCCCGTATTCCTGCCATGTAGTCGGTGTGAGGAAAAGCGAAACGCTTGTCCGGTCACAGAGTCCTCGCGGACTCTTTGGCGCCCTCATCGGCGTGCTCATTCCCCGCAATTCCTACATGTCCAGGAACCCAACACAAGATAATCTCGACATCCGCCCGGCTTGCCAAAACAGTGGCAAGCAAGAAGTAAATAAAAAAAACATATTTTGGGGGCGAAATTTACACATCAGATTTTGGGGCTTATTTTTATGAGTGAGATTTGGGAGAAGGGGAGAGGGTGATATTATAATAGGCACCCTGAAAGCTTGCCCAATAGGTAAATTTCCGAATAAATTACTGTTTTTTAAAGATATAAGATTATCTATCATCCTAAAGATGAAACAACCAAGAATAAATAACTTAAGAATCTTAATTAAATTATACATTGACCAACCTGAACCTAATTCCAAAATCTTTTGTTCGTCTATCATCTATTGATATCATTCTACCTTCAAAGGCTTTTCATTTGGTAACAAGGCAAAAGTACCCCCACAAAACCCCCGGGAACTGGCTATCTTGATTATTATGAGTTTGCAGGAAAGAAGAACTCTGCCTAATTTTAGAGTAATGGGGTAATGAGATGAGCAAAGTCTCAAAGAATGCGATTTTTCTAAGGAGTCAAAATATGGGCATTCTTTGGACAGTGAATGGCGCCCGTGGAGCACGAATATTAACCAGCTAGGTGTTTGATATGGACGGACATCGAGAAACATGGCGAGTGTTTACAAAACGAACTATTGCAAATCATTGTGAGTATCGATAACGGTTAGAAAAATACATTTTCACCCTTCAAGAAGAATTTACGTTTATAGTTTCAAGCAGATATGGCGCTAGAGGTAGTCTTAGGCCACGCTACGGCCATAAGAATGAATTGCGAGACAAGAATTCTATTAAACAATTTCTTTATAAGCGACATCTGATATCTACGGATTTTACCATTGATTCGAAAGTGCATACATATTGTACGAGAGGTGGTCAATAAGTTTTGCAATTCGCATATAAAGAAATGAGGTATAAGGAAAAGTGTTTTATTATTTTTCAATATAACTACCCTCGACTTCAATCCCCCTGCGCCACTTTTCCCTGAGGCTTTGAATTCCCGACAACCAGAAATCTCCTGACTGCTGTCAATCCACTTCTGGACGGCGAGCTAGACATCTTCATCGTCTCCAACCCGGCGTCCACGCAGTGCAGCCTTGATCTGTCGGAATAAAAAGTAGTCGCTAGGGGCCAGATTTGGAATGTAGGAGGAATGGTTGACCTACTCGAATCCGCACTCGCGCAGGGCAGATTGTGAAACTCTGGCCTTGTAGACATGGGCATTGTCGTGGAAGAGAAGACACCGCGTGTCAACTTGCCGCGCCACTTTTGACGGATGCACTTCTTCAACCCAGCCAGTTCCTCGGCGGAATATTGGCCTGTGATGGTCCTTCCACGAGGCGCAAAGTCCACCATCAACACTCCCTCAGAATCCCAGAAGATGGTGGTCATGATCTTTCCGGCTGAGGGTTGGGTCCAGAACTTGATGGGGGTTTGAGAGCCCCTGTGCTTCCAGGCCATGCTTTCGAGCTTGGTCTCGGGATCCTAGTGATGAACCCTCGTTTTATCACCTGTCACTATGCGTGATTCGAATCTCGCCGGGTCTTGGTTGTACAGGAGCAGCAACTCCTCCGAACTTTGACGACGTTGAAGTCGATCATGGGGCGTGAGGTTTCTAGGGACCCAACAGACAGAGACCTTCGTCATGGCCAAATTGTCGTGGATGATGTTGATAACACTTCCGTGTGATATTCCAAAGTTCTCGCTCGATTTCTTCGACCTTCACCCGTAGATTTTCGAGGATCATCCTCTCCACACGGGCCACATAGACCTCGTTGGTCACGTCTGACGGGAGTCATCTTCAAGGGACTCACGACCATGGTGGAACTCCCTATTCCAGCGAGCAATGGTTGCATAGGAAGGGGCGGTGTCGCTGTACACTGCAACCATGCGTTCATGGATCTCTTTTGCATTCTTGCCTTCATTGGTAAAAGATTTGATCACTGCACGGTGCTTAACCTTTTCCATTGTTGAAAAATTTGTGACTGACGATCTGCGATCAGCTACTGCTTCTTAAATAGACGAAGCAGGAGCGTGCGGCTGCAGGTCCTGACTTGTCATAACTTGTCCTAACACCCCCCCCAACAAACAGACATCCCCCTTCCTGTGTTTTGCCCTACCGATTCGCAAAACTTATTGACCGCCCCTCGTATCTCAGTGGAGGCCGCAGTTTAACTTGAGATCCTAGTTATGGAACGTTACAAACTCAGTGTGTCTAAATTTCGCTTGCTTTCGACAAATCTCGCAGCGTTGTAGTTCAGTCCTCTGAGATAAATCCCATTAAAAATTGTGGCGATGTTAGACAAAACCTTTCGTCAAATTTTCAAAGAACCAAAAAACACAAGCAGAATTTCTGTTTTGTTGACAGTAGAAAGGGGAAGTGGCTGGGCCCCTTCCATTTTATTTGATTATCTTTGGAGTTGGTCTCATACTCGGAGGGGGTGGGGGATGACCCAAGGGGCCGGAGCGTGCTTATTCCTTTTTCTTGCTTTTTTTGTTTTTTGTCTTTGGTTTATGTTTGTTTGTTTTTGTTGTTGTTTTTTTTAATCTAGCTTGGCATCAAGCTATAAGATAATTACGGCGATTTATACCCTTGTTGGCAGTCGCAAGATTGACGGTAAAGACACACACACACACACACACACACACACACACACACACACACACACAGATAGTGGAAAAGAACTTGAGGTGAACTTTTAAGATTGATTAATCCTGTGTTTAAGCCATTTCCTTTTCCTAATTCGTATTTTAAACCCTTGGGTGTTTTTTTTTACGATCAGCATCCCTGGAGTAGTAAGTTGCGCCATCCTTCCCTTACCACGCGGGCGAGATAACCCGGCTAGTAATGAAATGTACATAAAGATCAGAATGACAGTCGTCCGTGAGCCAAAAAGCACGAAGGTCCGCTCCTCATTGACAATGGATGGGGAGGAGGGTATCGGGTACCAGCCGGCGCCCAAAAAACCATTCGTGGTTCCTTGCCAGGGATTTTGGATATGAGTGTCCCTATGGGGCAGGAAGGGAACGGAAATGATATCAGTGTTGTGATTAACTATGTGCGTGATGATGCGTGTGGAGATACTTACCCCCTCAGGGGTATCGGAGTATCCGCCAATGGGAAGCCAGCTCGTGACGCCGCTCAAAATTTTGTGTTCGTGTTCGCTGGGATTGAACTCGTGCCCCGACGCTAGAAGTCCAACACCGTATGCATTTTCATCTCCTCCTTTACCCTAATTCGATCTTCTCTTAGAGCAATTCTCACTATTATCCACTTTTAATCTTTAATTCACTAACATTAACCAAGTATTCATTAAATGGCGACGGAATCTATTACAAACTTTTTTTCTGAATTTGCGCATCTTCGAGAAAACTGAATTACCAAGAAATCCGAGAACATTCTCTAGTTTCTACTTTTGCTTAAATTATTTCGTTTATTTGATTATTTTAGATAAAAATTAGCAAGAAAAGTTACCACTATTTACTTACTCTATTATACAATGTGCGGCCGTAAGGACGTGTTCCCAAGTTATCAGAGTTCCTCCGCAAACAAAGATGTTTTTGTAGTTGCGTCCATCATCTTTTAAAATAGCCGCTTGCCACGGGTATTGCCCGAACTGCGTGACCCCTTTTCTATAATCTGGGTTGGCGATACGACCGTGGATCGACGACTTGAAACTCTTTCCGCAGGTATCTAGAGAACGGTGTGGACCTTTGTTGGACGTACGGCAGCACACGTAGTTATGACCACATCCCGAAAATCCTGGAGGAAATGCCCCGATGGCTCTCTAGAAAGTAAAACAATGCTAATAATGCTATGAATATCAAAGCCATTTGTAAAGCTAGATACTTTGGTGAAGTAGATGCACACAATAGCATTTTTAACAGTACAAACGTTTGGAGTGACCTACAGAATTGGATCAACTTGAACATTAAAAAATAAAGCCTACCAGAATTGCATCAAAAGACAGAACTAAACAAGGTTGAAAACATGTTCTTGGACCTACCCCACTGGGCTTTGCTGACGAAACTCCAACAGGTTGCCGATTGGTGATAAGCGTATCTCGCTTATTCCTATACGCTGAATCATCTGTACCATTGGAGAGGATGGTCACAGCTTCATTCCTTGGATTAACCAAATACGAGATATCTTTGCCCAGATCTTTGGAGACGATATCATGATGACTGCAATGGTGAGGTAGGACACATTCGCAGGGGAAACTATATATCGTATTGGGTGGACGATAGAGGGTATCTGTTTCAACTTCAGGGTGGCCTGTCAAAGGCGGGAACTTTTGTGGGTTTTGGCCTGCAAGAGAGCCAAAATTCTATGTCATTAAAGTTCGTACAGGAATAGTGGATTTGATCCCAAATTTATTCAAAGTTCTATTTTGACACGTCTCTGCCAAACCTTTAAAGCTCATGGATTTGATCTCGAATATTATTGATACTTCAAAATACACAATTACTCTTTTTTGCTCGCGTCCTTGCTCCTCATACATCACTTATTTTAGTCACTTTCTCCCATTCACTAAGACACTCTTGTAGCGTGCAAGCGAGCGGTTTCAAAGCTTCCCTTGAATGAGCCTTTCTTTTTTTGAGACTCGGGATGGCGCAGTGAATTCGCCGCTCCCTAACAGTGGTCTCGTGACGCAGGAAACTATTTGAAACTCGCATACGCTACTTTACTTCTTCTTTTTTTGGCTCCTTTTCCTACACCACTCTATCTACACTCCTTAAGTCATCTGTTGTTTCAGCTATTCATTTATCTTCCTTTGTTGCCTTTTTCTTTCTTCACTGGGTGCTCAACACGCTGGTGACTACCGCGTGCTTTCAGGTTTTCGGGGTCCTCGTAAGAACTTGTTTTCGTAACTTTATATTACACTTTTCCTTTTCATTCTTGTTAACGTCTTGTGCATGTCATATCCCTTCTCAATTTGCATTGGAGAGTTGCGACCTCACCCGGCCTTTCCCCCCGACCCCATTTAGTGCATTCGGGGTATATACACATCTGCCTTACATTTTTCTCGCCCTAACTTCACCACTTTCCATACGAACCTCTTTTCAAAGACTTGGCGGAGATACAGCCATTGCTTACGCCTTTTATTTAGCAAACTATATCTGCCTTCGTTGGATTACACAAATATAGCTGGGGCAAATTTCTTACCTTGATTCAACCCAAAAGAGGCCCCATGGCCCAAGTGCCCCGGGTTTCCGATGACGGTAGGGGCGAATACCCCGGACTTGATCGGCCGCTGAGCCACCGGCGTCTTTTTGGGTGGGTACCCAGTGAGTTTGTAAGGTGACTCTCCCCCATGACCCACCTTCGACCCTTCGTGGACGTGGGTATGAGTGTGATGATGTACCTGGGTATTGGTAGCTTGGGGTTTCTCGATTGGTGGGTACCCAACTCCTCCGTGCACTGGAAGTCCCACAACGGGAGCTGCTATCGGGGGTAGAGCCTCGGGGCCGAACGGAACGGGGATTGGAATGGGACCGGTGGGGTATGGTCCCGGGTAAGCCGGGTACACAGGGCCAGGTCCGGAGTACAAAGGGATGGCCTCGTGATAGTCGTCGTGGCACTGGAAGAAGGAAGGGGAAAGGTACCCGTACCGATCAAATCTCTCATACGCACAGGAGCACAAACATAAGCGAAACAAACATCCACAAACACAAGGGAAGCGCATACGTAAACATTAATTAATCAGTTACGACACATAAAAAAGCGCTTGAAGTAATAAAACTACATACTGCTTATAATAAAATCAAATACTATCTAATTGATAGAAAAATCTAAATAAATGGAATAAAAAAGGGAAAAAAACTAAATCCCTTGTGTTTATACTCTATTGCGACTTGTTTCTGGACGGTTTGGAGACAATACTCTCGCACTCGAGATTAAAGAAGTCTCTTCTACCAATCCTTTGGAAACTCTTCCATTAATCTTTTACTTTTTCACTTGTTAATGTAGAAAGCTTTAATGAAAGTGCCATTTCATTCTGGCGCAACATCATAATTTCGAGTGAAAGATTTGTAAGTGAGCGAACTCTGAAACAAGCCTCGAGTACAATCTATATTCGCTTTTTTCCTCGTTAGTTTTTATTGTTGTAAATTGAGAGAGGAGCATAAATGATATGGTTTTCAAATTTCAACCATAGAGAGATAGAAGATTTGTGTAAAAAAATAAAGTTGAAATATATTCTCTATAGGTGTACAGGTTACTGAGTTAGGAAGGTTAGTTAAAAAGGGAGAAGTTTGAAGGAGCCGATATAAATTGCTTAGAAAAATGTTACGTCGCAAGTGTATAATTTAATGCCTTTTAGTATTCTTTCATTTGCACAAATTTTCAACGTTGCACAACCTTGCATAGACATTTTGTGCCATAGGTAAAACCGAATTAGAAGGAAGGTTGTTAGCGCTATTACCTGTTTTTTTTTTTTTTACTCTTTTCACAGTTTTTCTAGTTTGACCTGACCTGACTCTAATTATCCCTAGTTAAATTGAGTTGAGCCTCGTTATTCGGCGTTAACCTGACCCTCCCTACAGTACGTTAACACGACAGAGCCTCGACACCCTACCCTGGCATAGTTTAACCCTAAACCTACTTGACCTTTTTTTATCCTAGGCTAACTAACCTTGCATCATGATCCCATTCCTAGGTTAACTTGTCCTGGCCCTCGTCATCCTGGGGTGACCTGACCTAATATTTCATGACTTAGATTAACCTCATGTATCCTTCCATAACCCAAACTACCCAGACCTGACCTTCTCACTTCTATCAGAGATTAACCCTCAGTTCCCGGTAACCTAGGATAACTTAACCGTCCCTTTCCCAATCTAAATTAAACTCATCTTCTCCTAGCCAAGACTAACCTGCCCTAACTTAACTTGCCCAAACTCTTGTTACCCTAACTTAACTTGCCCTAACTCTGGTTATCCTAACTCTGGTTACCCTAACTTAACTTTCCCAAACTCTGGTTACCCTAACTTAACTTTCCAAAACTCTGATTACCCTAACTTAACCAACCCTAACTCTGATTACCCTAACTCTGATTACCCTAACTTAACCTGACCCAACTATATTTACCCTAACTTAACCTGCCATAACTCTGGTTACCCTAACTTAACTTGCCCACACTCTGGCTACCCTAACCTAACTTACCATAGCTTTGAGTACCCTAACTTAAACTACCCTAAATCTGGCTACCCTAACATAACTCTCCCTAACCATGGTTACTCTCACTTAAACCAGCCCTAAATTTGGTTAACCTAACTAAAACTGCCCTAAATTTGGTTACCCTAACTTAACCTACCATAAATATGGTTACCTTAACTTAACGTAACCTAAATCTGATTACCCTAACTTAACCTGCCCTAAATCTGATTACCCTAACTTAACCTGCCCTGACCTCTCTGAATTTGCAGGACAATTTTTTGAAAAAGCCGAAGGTTCTTCCTTCGGGGACTGCGGGCGGCTTCTTGGTGTGATCCTTGACGTCTTTTTCGGATCCCGAGGTCTTGGTCGGGACCCGAACGAATCCCCCCGATGAGGCGTGGCGGGGAGCCACCTCCTCCTTCTTCCCTTCTTCTTTACCCCAGGACCATTTGTCGTCCGCCCACACGCAGCTGCACACCACCAAAAACGCCCACACGCCTGAAACGAGATGGGTTGGTTGATAACTAAGATCCGAAAGAAAACTGAAGTGACAAACGAGGGCATTTACACAGGGGGTAAAGTATGTGGAGCAGGGGATTTAAAATTGGGAATCCAAAAGAACTACACGGCCGTCGTTAACACCAAACACCGCTACCAACAAGGTGGTGCTAAAATCTCAGTGAACAAGTTCGTACAACGGGACAGGACCTCAAAAGTACGAACTCATATCCTCTTCGCCGATTCTGGAGAAACGTACTTACCATTATGCGCTTCGGGGAAAGGGGGGAGAGGGAAGGTATGGGGGCACATGAAAAAAAAAAAAGAATTTTGATTGGAAAATAAATTGGTGCTGGATTTAGGGCGACCATTTATGTGGGTAGGTCAAATAAAGGAGGAGAGACCAAAATAAAATAGTGCTACTACAACAAAATGACTACTCAATAACACCCAACTAGGATTCGTACAACAGAGTACTTCTCACTATCACAAAATAGTAGTAATTCAACATAAAAGTACTGCTCACCACCGGATTCAATAGCAGCCCCTCCTCCTTTAATCACATTCACTCACATGGACATATATACACAAACGGACAAACACAAACCCTCTTTATATTTATATAGAGTGACACTAGTATCCATTAAACATTAGTTGCTTAATGAAACAATACTGAATATAATAATATTGTACTCAATGAAGAAGCAATGGTTGTTCGAAGACTTTCACTCCCTCATATATTATCCCTATTTCGAAAAGGGCGAATCATCCTCTATAACAGAGATAGCCAATAGATAGAATAATAGATACACACCCCTGGGTTTATTTTAGTTCCTTAGATGGATTGTCCTTGGTACAAATATGTAAGATTTCCCGACGCTTGTCAACATAATAATACCCATTTCTTTAGACAAAGACCCCCAAGTATCAATTGAACCATGACCCTTGAGTCTTCTGACGACATGTTTCCATGGTTCACCTTCTGTCGAGAACACCTTCACTTGTGCCAAATCCAAAATTAGCACAACTACAACCATAAGCTCTGTATATCAGCCGAAACATGTGCGTGTGTACGCGTGTGTACGTAGGAGAAATCCTTTTTTTAAACTAAGAATAACAAGGATGAGTTGGCTGACGAGGCGAATACTTCTGCGGCTTTGGACCACAAAATAGTGCTCACAAGTTCTGATTGGTGGTAACTTTGTAACGGTATTTTGGACGTAGTAATAGTAGGGGTAGTAGTAGTAGTGGCAGTAGTAGTAGTAGTAGCAATAGTAGTAGCAGTTACAGTAGTAGTAGTGGTAGCAGTAGCAGTAGTAGTAGCAGTTACAGTAGTAGTAGTAGTAGTAGCAGTACTAGTAGTAGTAGTACTAGTAATAGTAACCGTAGTTGTAGTATTAGTAGTAGTGGCGGTTCACTAACCTGCCTTTATCCAGGAGGATCCCCAACCGGATAATGAAATAGACATAAAGGTCGGCATTACAATCGCTGTCGAGCCTGAGGGCCCCAGGGGCTGGTCCTCTTTGGGGCGAGGGGCCAGGGATATTCTGTTTTTGGCACCAAACCACGTTCAGGTGAAAGCATTCGTCACCCCGGAGCAGAGGGATCTGTTCCACGTCAAAGGTATGTGGATATAGATACCTATCGGCAGGATTCCTTTAAACAGACAGTGTGTTTGTGTGTTGTGCTGCGAAGACGGGATAGGAAAGAAAGCAGTGTTGCAATTGCTCTGTGTGTGGTGAGAAGTGTAAGATCTACCCACCCGAATACAGGGGTGAGCGAGCGCGTCTATCCATCGGTAGCCGGACCTCGACGTGGGCTGACGTTGTTTGTGTCCGCTCTTGCCGGGATCGAACCCAGTACCAAGACGTTGGCAGACCAACCCCGAACCTTTATGGACCCTGATGTCTTTTCTTATTCGTAAAATGATTTTAGATTTTTTACTGATGAATCAAGATAGCTCATTACTCAATTTGATGTGTATAGGGATGAAGATTATACAAAAGTCTTGATAAAACTAGTAAAATATACATATATACAGTCAATCTTGGTTGTATATGCGTTATGATTGGACGGATAATTTGAAACATTGAGTGATAAAAGTTAGGTGAATGTGTTGAAACTAAAGAATATATATTTCTACGCGTAGCTGCTTTGAAATCTATTATTCCCAAGTAGTAAAATTGAGGGGAAAAGAAAATGGTTGAATGTTCATGTGAATTTGAAATCCCAGAAGCTGAATTATATTGTTTTCCTTAGTCGTCAAATTCCAGATATGAACTTCATAACGTAACATAATTACGGAGATAGCAAACGCCAACAGGGCATATCAAAGGTAATCCTAGTCAATCAACCAGACACCATCAAGATACGGATCCCAAATACTGGTCCTGACAACACAAATCTTTTTATACATTGCATCCATAGGATTGTGCTCAGAATAACGCTAGCATTTAAATGCGTGTAAGCAATCACGGGGCTGGTAAAATATTAATATTTAACCTCAAACAAGCTATAAAATGTCTAAAGTTATAATGAAAATTCTGCATAAACCATACGTAGGCAAGTTGCTGGTCCAGACTAGCTAATTACTTAGCCACTGTTTGCCCATTTGGTCAGAAATCACTTTTAAGGTCCTCCTTCTCAAAGCAGTATCGCTGATGTACCAACCGGTGAGAGCTTCAGGTCGAACTTCTTCGCCTGAAGCGGGAGATCGTGCTCTTTTTCTGCAGGGCTCGAGTTCACGCTTACAAGGAAAGAGGTTCAAGAGGTGGCCGCATCAGCAACTATTCATTCAAACTATTTCTTTTCGCTGATACAGCGATGTTCCCACAGATATCCACTAAAGACGAGACTACCGATAGTCACAACTAACAGTTACTCAGTTTTAGCTTCCCTACAGGATTTGGAGGTAGATAAATTTAGTCTTGTCGGCGATTCGATAGTGACAAACCAACTGGATGAGTTTTGTGGCAGGTGTCCTGCTGAGAGAAGAAGATGCTGCTATCCGTGGGCCAAAGTCGATGATTTCACAAATCCCGTTTCTGAATTGGCAGACGAAGCTACTGCTGATATATTAAGTTTTAGTCGATGTGAACATTAATAATATTTTGTCTACTATGTCGACAGAGCAACATGCACGATATACGTCGCTATTGAGAAAACCTAAAGACAGAAGCTATCAAATTATTCTTTCAGGAGTACTGCCGAGAGTTGGTTATAAGAACAGCTTCCTCGGGAGAGCTTTGTATATTAACAAGGTCTGCTGACCAAAACGTCTCGTGCTCTCACTTATTTTGTTCATGACCTTACGAACTTCAAAGTTGTCAATAATTCCCATACTTACCTTGGAAGGACATTGGAAATTATATCATTCGAAAGAGAATATAAAATAACATAAGGGTTTTAAATTTCGTTAGAATCGCCCGAATAGTTATAATGTTATTGCCAAAACAAAATAATTCATGGGCAAAACTTGGGAGGACTTTGACAATTACATTATTTTAAAGAGAGTGTAAAACAACATAAGGGTTTCAAATTTTGTTAGAATTGGCTGAATAGTTATGATGTTATTGCCCCCATCCCCCCGAAAAATTTCTCGGGTTAACCTTAGGAAGACTTTGGCAATTATATCATTCGAAAGAGAATGTAAAATAACATAAGGGTTTCAGAATCGTTAGAATCGGCCGAATAGTTACAATTTTATTACAAAAACGAAAACAAAACAAAACGAGGACTCGCACGCGACTAATAACTGTTTAAAAGTTCCTTGCCAGGAAGAAGCCGTACACTTCGTCAAGTTTTAGGATCAGTACTACCACCGGTAATATTTATGCCAGATGGTCAGCATCTTAAAGGAGCAAGATCTGCCACATTGGGCAGATCTTTTTACCAGACAGATCCAGTGCACCGGATAGCGGCGGCACCATAATAAATGTTCATCGCCACTCAAACGAAATCGAAAGAACATGATTTATAACTTTTAAGGTACGAACTATTAGAAATAAATTCAATGATGTTGCGAAATCTTGACATTGTTGCAATAACCGAGTTGTGGATGAAATCATACGATAAAGAATTCATAGGTAAATTTAATTTAAATAGATAAAAGCTTTTTAATAAATATAGTCATTGAAGTACAAGGGGCAGCGTTCTCTTGCATGTGAGATATAATTTAAACACAATAGTTTATTATACTGCTACTATAAGTAATAGGAATATTTTAAAGTCCTATAATTGTCGAGGCAAACAAAACCAACAAAATAACGAAGGATTATTTATTTTTTTTAGGAAATGTTGCTAGGCAGTGCTTGTGATTGACAGTTATATATGTCGACTTTAGCTTTCTAAATGTAAATTTTAACAATGAAAAAGTTGATAACGAAGCAAAGTGATTAATCGATTTTTTTAAACGAAAATGATCTCAACCAAATGGTAAACGTTCCAATCTGTGAGCAAAACATTCTCGATTTGATTATAACAAAGGGAGGAAACTTTGTTGAAGGTGTCTCTATCCACAAAAATAGAGGCAACAGCGATCGCAATGCTATTGGTTTTAACCTAAAAGAGGCTTTTCAAATAAAACGTCAAAGAGGCAATAGCCCGAATTTTAGCATCGCAAATTTCGATGCGTTTCGTATTAAAACGAGGAAGAGCGACTGAATGGAAGTCCTGATTACTAACACTATCGCTGCGATGTACAGAAATGTTTGAAAATATTTATTATGTGTGATAGGAAATGCGTTCCAAAAATGGAAAGAATTTCTTTCTATACGAGAAAAAAACCGTTACTACCACTTGCTAAAAGAAAATAGCAACATTGAAAACTACCGAAATTACCTTCATTATCGGTGGCGAATAAAAAGCGTAATAAAACAAAAAAATGAGACAGTATGAAATTGATCTTTCTAAAACGTGTAAAGAAAATTTCAACTAGTTATACGCGTAGGCAAATAATAGGAAATCGATTCGAGATTCAATAGGACCAATTAAAAAGGACGACAGTTCGCTAATTAGCGGCACAGGAAGTATTGCTCAAATCATAAATCGGAAATTTTCTGAGACGTTTATGTTGGAAGACATTTTGTCACATTCCTGTTTCTCTCAATGCAATTGACTTCAATGGAGAAAGTACAGTTGTCCATCTCAAGTGCACATAGATCGAACCCTTAAATTTTAGAGACAAAAGGAAAATTTCAAAATCTCAGGGTCCAGATAAGATTCACCCAAGGCTGAGGAGCTAAAGAACGAGATGATAGCACCACTCACAAGAATTTTTAACAAATCTCTAAAATAAGTTACTTTTCCTCCAGACTTTAATTTATCAAATGCTACGACAATTTAATTTAAAGGGGGGGAAAAGAGTAATTCCCACAAACGATAGATCTATATTAGCTTAACGTTAATTGTGGGTAAATTTGAGGAGTCTATTTTTAGAGACAGAATCGTGGATAATTTGGATAAACATAACTTAATTAAAGATAGCCAACACAGATTCAAAAGACGTCACGTGTGTTAAACGAATTCATTAGTATTCTTTTATGAAAGAAAAGTATGCTCGTCATAAAGCGATAGACATTGTTTACCTTGATTTGAAAAAGGCGTTTGATTTCGGTTCGCATGGGATAAGAAATATTCGATCGCAGTGGATCGAAAACTGGCCTATAAAACGTAAGCAGAGAGTAGTGATAAATGGAGAATTGTCTTTTGGGCAAACTTTACTAGTGGCATGCCTTAGGGGTGAGTTTTGAGTCCTGTATTATTTTTTATCTTCCTAAACGTCAAGACTATTAAGCAAGATTGTCAAATTCACCGATGATACTAAACTAGGTCATATAGTCAAATACGACTCAGTTCGAGAAGAAATACATCACAACCTAAGTGAAATATTTGATTGCCCTTTTACATGGCGTGTGAATTTCAATCTCAATAATTGAAAAGGTATGCAAATCGGCTTTGGAAATGGAAAGTTTGCTTATACACC
Source organism: Ceratothoa steindachneri (assembly GCA_963969495.1). Lineage (NCBI taxonomy): Eukaryota > Metazoa > Arthropoda > Malacostraca > Isopoda > Cymothoidae > Ceratothoa > Ceratothoa steindachneri. The sequence goes on along the minus strand of OZ018318.1, from coordinate 179,430,091 downwards.
ACGCGATCATCGACTAGAAAATGCGTCATAAGAACGTAATCTCGATATGTTAATTTCTAGCGACTTCAAGTTTTGAATGGACTGCGTCCAAATAGCTAAAGAGCAAATAGACACTAGTTTTTTCGCGAGAAATTTCGAATATATGGGTAGAGAAATAGTAGTCATTATTCAAATCACTTGTGCGTCCACAGCAGACATATAGAGTTCCATTCTGGTCTCCTTATCTTGCCATGGGGCATTATGCATGGATAGAGTATATCAAAGGGCGACAAAGCTAATTCTGGAGCTGCGAAACAGATCCTATGAAGAGAGACTTAGCGAATTGAAATCACTCTTACTTGATGATAGGCGCTCTCGTGGCCAATTAATAGAAGTCTTCAAAATTATGAATAGTTTCAATAATATAAAATTTTAGTCACTTTTTGAACGAACTGAAAACACTATTCAAACAAATGATCATAAATTGAAATTAAAGCGTTTTAGACGAATATCTTTGGGAAACTTTTTTACTTATAAAATCGTCTAAAATTGGAATTCTCTGCCAACATTTATTGTTCAAAGCACATCGGCGAACGTGTTTAAAATAAATTGGATGAACACCTATTCAGAACTCCTTATCCTACCTTCTCCACTTTTACATGAATAGCCATAGAAGGAGAGATCTCAGGATCTTTGTTGGTCTGGATTCTATAATTCTTACATACAAGATCTTGAACACCGCAGCACCCTCCTACTTGTCTTCTACATGGCGGTTCTCCTAACCTCTGAGAACCTGCTGGTGTAACCACTCCCCCTTATGTGGTTTTAAAGGTGCCTTCAATACGCACCCCCTCTCTCATGCCTTTCCTTAGTTGGTCGACGGGCGCTCTTCGAAAACCCATAGCCTCGAAGAGCGCACAATACAAAAAACTTCCTCTTGTTCTTTTTTTATCATTTTATTATTAATTGGTTGAATAAATTTGTTAAAGCGAATTTAAGGGGGTGATAGTCTGTTTACATTGTCTGAGAATCTCCAAGACATACTACTTCATACATCAAGTTCATATATTTATCTGCCATGCGAACTTTACAATTACATATCTTCATATATGACGCACACAGATGCTTAAAATTCCCGCATACATGCACATACATAAAGCATTCACATCCATTTATAGTGTGGACTTTGTCTCTCCCACAAACTGTGCAAGTGAAAGTGGTTGAAATTTATATTAAAAAAAAATTGAATTTCCCTCATATTTTGTCGTATATATTTTGATCATTTCTTTTCACGGGCGAAAAGATTTTCTTGTGGAAATTAAAATAAAATTGGTCTTTTGTGGAGTGAGTTAAGATATGAAAGACTAAAATGAATGATTTTGCAGAGTGGAGAAGGCTTGTGATGGTCCGTCATCATAAATCCAAACCAATCGCTTCGCTGTGATTCGTCTGCCCTAAATACAAAACAGGAATTTCCATGTGCATGTTTATGTATGTGCGAGAGCCACACATGAAATAAATACACGTGTACAGTCTGTTTGGAAATATAACCAAAGCATTTTGTGAGTTTCATAACGTAACATAATTACGGAGATAGCAAACGCCAACAGGGCATATCAAAGGTCATCCTAGTCAATCAACCAGACACCATCAAGATACGTAACCCAAATACTGGTCCTGGCGACACAAATCTTTCTATACATTGCATCCATAGGATTGTACCAAATATTTATTCATTGATCATTGAGTTATAAATACTTGGAATGCAGATTATATAGGGATGGAGTTAATAGCTTGCCTTATTCATAAGAAGAGCAAATATTGGGAAACCTTTGATTTGTTTTATTCACATCAAATGTATGTATTATATAGCAAGATTATTTGGGGATGTTAACATGCTATTACTATTTTAAAAACTTTAAATATGGCATGACTTAATAATACTTTTATAGATGTAGTTTATACCATAGCATTGAGATCTCGGGGTCTTTTATACGTTCACTTGGATAATCTTTGATAGATACTGAAGTTTCGTGTATCCTGCCAATAATGTTACGTTATGTAGTTTCTTTGGCCACAGTGCCTATGGGTACGAGGATATTTGATATCATTTTAATTTCCCTTTGACCTGTCACTTAGTGTGGGGGAGGGAAATATCAGATAAACAAATCAGTCCTGTAAATACTTCAATATAGCCTATCGTTCAAAACTAGTGGGTGATGAGTGATGTGTGGAATATATGTCTTTTGGTAAAAAACATTCAAATATGGAGGAACAGACAAACAGAGATAACCAAATAAACAAATAAAAACATAAAATAATTGAAAGACACTTTGAGGCAAAGAGAGGTGCCCCAAGACCATAATTCCTTCCACTTTATAAGCTCTCTCTCATATATAAGCACTTCCTTTCATATACCAACGGTAAACTCAGGTAATCCCTCCCTCCACCACTTAACTCACCTGTCCACTTCATATTTACAGGTAACTCGCAAACGATGGAAGTAGATCTCAAGGAGTGACTTCTTCTACTCTCAGCTGCGACACTTAACTCACCCACGGGCCTAATTGAACTCTTTTGGCTGTGAACACCTAAACAGTTGCCGAGCAGATCACAGATGCAACACTGATCCGCCAGTCACTTCACCACTCCTTCATATACGCCACCGTCGAGACCTTGATTTTCCGGGTTCCTGGACTCATTGGGACCCGAATTGTGTCCCGAAGTCAAGGTCACCGTTACCCAGAAATCCGGGCCCTGACTTCAATGGACTTCAGTATAATGGACGTCTAAAGAGAAGAAAAGTGAAAGTGAGTTTAATTTTGATGCTTTTGAAGGGATGGTGTAACTGTTGGATAAATGTCCACATGCGGCTTGAGCTCATTAACGAGGTCACAGGTAGAGGCTGACATCGCGGGAAATGAAGTCAACTCCTGCTTTGGAATGGAGTAATTAGTATCCCGGGGTCCAGGCCAATCCTTAGGAGTAGGGAATCGGGGAACTTAATGCCACTTACCAGGGGGGAAAAGAAAAAGACAACCAAAGAGGACCGGGGCAGAAGGTGGGGAGAAGAGACTCGAGATAATCCCTTTCCCCCTTAATAGGTCCCAGGACTGAAAAATAGCTACTAACCAGGCGATGAGGGCAGCAGAAAGGATGAAATGTAAAAAGTCGAAAACCAACGAGGGAATCTTTGACACAAATGTTTTGAATAGAAAGAGGTGAAGTTAGGGGGTGTGAAGATGAAAATTATTAGCTCAAAAGTAACAAACAAAACAAAAACAACGAATTCATCTTCACCAGAAAGCTTGTAAGTGGAAGTTCATAATGTGGGGAAGATATGTAGCCGCAAATTCTCCTAGAGGCATTGAGGCCTGGAGGGCACGCAATCATCTAGGCTTCAACAGCGGCGTGATGCTGTCTCATTCGAGGAGCCAGTGAAGTAGACTAATGTGGCCTTAGGGGCAGACAAGGCACGCACCTTCCCTGAAGCTGCTCGCGTTTCCCGACGAAAGAGAGGGTGACAGGCAGGAAAAAGAAAGAGAACATAAATCATCATAACCCCCACCACCTCTGGAATCGGCACATTAATTCCATAAAAAGAGGAATAGAGATGGATCGGTAAATAGAGAAAGAGGGAAGAATAGATAGAAGGATAAGTACATATCTCAAGAGATGATTTGAGAGCAGGAAAATGGAGTAATCTAACAGGAGAACGTAAAAAGAAGGAGAGAGAGAGAGAGAGTGGGTGTATGTCTATGTGTGTGCGTGTCACAAGGGGTCACAAGTAATAGTAGTATCTCAAAGGACATCGCTGGCCATACCGTGGATGTACTATTATGAGAAGGCCCTAACCTATAGCATAAGAGAAAGCATATCACAGGTGAAGGCTCTTCCCGCCCACCTCTCCCCCTCAAATTTGCGGGCCAGAAAACCGAAAAGATACCTGAATATGCTGCGAAAAAGAACACAATCAGGATTTTTTCTAGAAAAGTTGAAACCCATCTACTTGCTTCTAATCTATAAACTATACCAAAGTGGTACCATCTAGGTCAAGGTGTGGATTATCTCGTCAAGTCGAGACTTGAAATGTTTGACTGACGAAGTGTTCAGCTCTTCTGGCGGTAGACGGTTCAACATTTAGCAGATTTTGTACGAGAAGAAGTTGCCGCAAATGCTAGTATGGAATTGAGGTAATTCCAGCCTGTAACCATGGCTACGCGTAGCATTTGCATTCAACGTGAACAGCCTCCTGTGATCTACGTTTTCAACTCTTCATATTATCTTAAAAGTTTCAATCAGCTGGCCTCTTAACCGGCGCGTCTTAAGGTAGAACATCCCAAGTTTTTGTAGCCGATGCTGATAACTTTTATGTCTAAAGGAAGGGATCAATTTAGTTCCCCTCGCCTGTACCCTTCCCAGCCGTTCAATGTCCTTCCGCAGGGTTTGGGACCAGAATTGAATGGCGTATTCAAGGTGTGACCTGACTAGAGAGTTGTACAAGGCAAGAACAATCTGCTTATTTCAAAAGTGGAAATGTCTCTTTAGGTACCCTAGTTTTCCACTTGGAGAAACTGCTTGGAGAACTTCAGGTCACTGCTAATTAGCACGCCTAAATCTTTCTCAAGGTAGGTGGTATCTAGCTGTTTGCTTAGCAAGGTGTAGTTTTCTCGAGGGTTATCATGGCTGATGTGCATTACCTTGCAATTGTCAAGATTAAATGGCATCTACCACCTCTCGAACCACTCACCTATCCTGAGAAGGCTATTTCGCAGGCGTTCCACCCCTCGCGAGCTCACACTACCTCCTAACTTGCTATCGTCAGCGAACTTGGCTATCGAGCATAGTAGTTCTTCGTCTATGTCATTGATGTAGACGATGAACAATAGAGGCCCGAGCACTGAGCCCTGAGGCACCCCACTACTGGCCAGCGCCCATTGCGAGGCTACCCCGTTGATCTTCACCCGTTGCCTCCGTTCCGAGAGCCAATTTTCTATCCATTTGGCTACTTTGCCGGTAATGCCGAGGGCACGAACCTTGTTCATCAACATGCGGTATGATACCTTATCGAAGGCTTTTTGAAAGTCCAGGTATAAGATATCCGCAGCTCGACTACGGTCATACTCACTCAAAACACTGTGAAAAAATTCTAGTAGATTAGTGAGAAATGAACCGTGCGTGCGAAATCCGTGTGGGAATCCAAGATCAGGTTGTGCGACTCTAAGAGAGAAAGAGAGAGAGAGAGAGAGAAAGAGAAAGAGAAAGAGAAAAAATAAGAGAAAGAGATGGAATAATGCAAAAGGTCGTGGAGGAAGGAGGCGATCATTACAAACCCATCGACCCGAAATACCGGGATTAGGAACAGGTTTCAGACCGAAGGTAAAAGTTAACCCCGTAATGTATGTGTGTGTGCGCGCGCGCGCGTGTGCGTGTGCATGTGAGGAGAGAGAGAGAGAGAGAGAGAGAGAGAGAGAGAGAGAGAGATCTGTCTCTCAATATATATATATCTATATATATATATATATATATATATATATATATATATATATATATATATATATATATATATATATAATATATATATATATATATATATATATATATATATATATATATATATATATATATATATATATATATATATATATCGAATCCAAACGTGAATAGATAGACCCAATCCCAGGCCCAACTGCTCCTGAAATAGCGATAGTAGTAGTAGTGTATGTGAGAGTGTGGGAAGGTTGATGTATCTAATCGCACTAACCCTTAATCTAACAACGCTGCAAGCTGGGTTGCCCACCCAGCCAAGGGAAAACACCGATCTTTACATTAGTGAAGTTAAGGAACACCGGGCTTGGTTAGGAGCCGGATGGAGTCCTTATTCATATCGACTTTTCTTGAGATTCTGCCATCCAGCGACCATTATTAATCATACAAGTCAATATTTAATGTGGTGGAAAGTTTCACGCCCCTCTTCGTGACAAACCTCCTCGGTTTGACCCCCAACCCCACACTTTCCTAATCATGTTCTTGAAGAGGGATGGAACACACACAGACACGACCTCATATTTAGCTCTTTAAAGACCATCTCACGGCACTACTAGTACTACTGCAACAACGATCGATTACTAATATGAATAAGAAGAATAAGAAAAGGAAAAGAAAAAGAAAGGGAAAAGAAAAAGAAAAAGGAAAAGAAAAAGAAAGGGAAAAGAAAAAGAAAAAGGAAAAGATTGAGAATGAGAATAATAATAATAATAATAATAATAATCCGGATTTCATTATTTCGCAATAGCTGTATTTTTGCCGGATTTCCTGGAATCCACGTCCATCGAAACCGATTGGGTCTGTGGCAGGATGTACCACCCTGGCCGACGTCGCTAATCCGCCTCCCGATTACCGCCGTGACCGATTCTTTCATGCAATCACTCCGCCCTCTTTCCCTCACACATCACTTTAAGCGCCCCCACTCTTGCAACACGAGAGCTTACGGACAAAAATGGGGTCCAAGCGAGATAAGGGGGGAAGGGGGCTACCTTGAAAGAACAACCAGATTATTCGTGACCGAACCCTAGGCCATTTTGCGCCCGTTCAGGATCCTCGGTCGTCACCGCCCCACACATACGGATGCGAGTTCGTACTTTTGAGATCCAATGATCTGTGTACGAGCTTCATCTATCTGTTCCAATCCGATTTTTACCTTCGTTGGATTACACAACATTCCTTTCTTAATTAAAAATGGACCACAGTCGATCAGGCTAAAATTGGGTCTCCCATCCCATCTATCTACTTCTCCGACTCGATGTTACTCAACATAATTTTGGTACGTCGACGAGTGAAAGCGGGGGAATGGAATGAGAAGAGTGTCCCTGAGGGCGACAAGGTCCCCTCCTTGAACACTCGTCCTTAAGATTGTTGTTCCTCCTCGAGAGAAGGGTGTCCCTGTTATTCAAGGTCACTTCTTTGTTTTCTTCTCTATTCATCTTCCAAAACACAAAAGACCAATTTGCAGCAGCGTCTTTGTCGTTTCTTTGCATCTGTGTATGATGTTATGTATGTACGTATATGTATATGCCTGAATATATGTATGTATGCAGGTATGTATAGATGTATATATGTATGAACGTACGTATGTATGAATGGATAGATGGATGTGAGATGGTAAGAACCGTTGACCTTCCTAATGGGCGACTTTACAGGAAACTTCTATGCTCGTTAAAATGGGTCGCGTGTGTACGCCCACAAGGTCCCTCCCACACACGCTGCCCCAGTATTTCGGACTAAACCGAGGTCTTTCGTACCCACCTTCCTTTGTGTCCCAGAATCGGCTACATTTGGCGAAGGTCAGCCGTGACCCAGGTCCTCTCAAGAGTGGGCCCCTTTCAGCATCTACGCATATGACCTGCGACACCACCACAAGTAGGTGTTGTGTAAGAGTAAAGGCGTATTGAGGTTTCCTTCGCTTTGCTTTGCATTTAGGGTTTGCGTGCGTCAATGCTTCCATGTTGCTCAACATAATACACTTTTATGTGGAAGCATGGAGATCCTTCCATCACGGCTTGGACTCGTTTCTTATCGAATGGCCGTGGTTCAGTTTTTATGGGTGATCGAACCAAAACAGCAGCTCTCGCTGGATTTCCACACCTGAAAGGTACCGGGTTCGATCCCTGCGAGAATTGACGCACAAAAAAGCAGCCCTTGTCGAGGCGGCCGAGTCTGACGCTAGGACACAAGAAGCTCCACTCAGACACACACACACACACACACACACACACACATATATATATATATATATATATATATATATATATATATATATATATATATATATATATATATATATATATATATATATATATATATATATATATATTCGGAGTAAGAATCCAATGGCAAAGAGAATGACAGTATTCATTCTTTATTTCTTCTGGCTACGTTTCGAGCAAAGACAAGCTCATCTTCTGGCCTGATAAATTGAACAAAAATTGGCTTTAAATAGCGAAACAATTAACATTAAGATTAATTAGGACTGGAAGGTACAATTATATATGAATATACATGTATTAGGTCGAGGAATAAGTTCTTGCGTTTTTTTTTTAATGCTGTGCTGATTTAAGTTTTGTTAAGGTGATTTGTGCACATATTAAGAAACAATAATAAATAATGAGAGCAAAATTTTCAAAGGTTAGGATACTCTCTTAACAGCGTAGACTTTCAGGCTTTTGCTTAGGTTACGTCTTGAAATTGAGTAATAAGTCATTGCGGTTTATTTAAAAGTTGTGTTAATTTAATTTTTGTTCTGTACCCTTAAAATGGAATGTCAAGTTGAAAGAAAGGCGCATTTTCGACATTTGTTGTTATTCATTTTCAATCGAGATGGGAACAATGCAAACGCAGCCAAAGCTCGTCGCGATATTTGTGTTGTGGACGGAGAAAATGCTTTATCAGAAAGGACAGCTCAATGGTGGTTTTAACGTTTCAAAAACAGTTATTTCAATCTTAATGACGAAGAACGTTCTGATCGCCCCATTAAGTTAGATGAAGATCGATTGAACGACCTTCTTCATTAAAATCCTCGTCAATCGATTAGAGAATTGGCTGTATAATTGGCGTGTGATCAGAAAACTGTAGTGGATCACCTTCATTCGATGGGAAAAGTTCAAAAACTCGGTGCATGGGTTCCGCACGCTTTGAGCGAAAGCAACAAACCTCAACGCTCCACTATTGCGGCAGGTTTGCTTGCTCGTCACAAGGCTACTCGTGGATATAAGGACAGATTTCTTCACTGCATCATCACTGGCGACGAAAAGTGGTGTGTGTATGTCAACATGAACCATCGAAAACAATGGCTTAGCCCCAATAAAAAAAACACTTCCACGATTAAAGCAAGGACTTCATCCACGAAAGACGATGTTGTGTGTGTTGTCGGATTGTGAAGGCATTATTCTTTATGAGCTCCTTGCGAACAACGAGATTGTCAATGCGCCACTCTACGTTCAACAAATGTATCGACTCGCCGAAGCTATTCGTGACAAGCGACCTCATCGACGTTATGGAGTCCTTCTGCAACACGACAATGCTTTTTCTCACATTACCAATATGAGAAAAGACGCCATCCAAGGGCATAATTGGGAAATCCTGCCGCATCCTCCATATTCGCCAGACTTGGCTCCATCGGATTTCCATCTGTTCCGATCGCTACGCAACAATTTGCGTGGCGTTTCGTTCAATACTGATGTGGAATTAAGAACCTCGTTAGACGAATTCTTCGAGTCAAAATCCATAGATTTTTATTGCAGAGGCATCGAAAAACTAGTTAAACTTTGGGAAGAAGTCGTAAATAACAACGGAGAATACATTATTGATTAAATTGCATATTTTTATCAATTAAAATGAAGTTTTTCTAAAATTGTTAATGGTAATGAATAAATTTGATAAAACCTCAAGAACTTATTCCTCAACCCAATATATACATATTTACATTTTATAGCGATAAATCATAAATAGTTAATTATTTAAACAAGGAATGAGAAATTTTGAGCATAGGGGAGAGGAAGGGGGAGAGGGCAAATATATGAACAGCTAAGTGCCCAATTTTTTTTAATTTTAATATTTAACAAATTGAAATCTTACCGGTCACACAAGTTGTAGAAACACGACTAAAGCAATGGAGAGCAAGAAACAATGAAGAAAGATGAGGTATAATAATTGGTTGGATATTATAAGACACGGAAAGGGAAGGCGGATACATAATTGTTGAGAGAGGGTCTAAGGGTCTTAATATGAATGGTTTCAATTATTCGCAGGCTTATATCATCATTGAAAGAATCTATAATTTTAATATATATATATATATATATATATATATATATATATATATATATATATATATATATATATATATATATATATATATATAATCGCATATCTGCTGTCTCGTTCACCTAATTCTATTTTACACACGACACATTACTCTTCTATCTACGAAATGCACCGATCGGTTTCAAATCCACACTCCCCTGACGTTGCACGGATGTCGCTCACACTCATGAGTCACAAAGGCTTTCCCCAACGCTCTCTGGTGGTGGCAAAACACAGTATTAACGTTCTATCTGTCCTTCCCTCCAACTTTAATTGGCCTCTGGGATAGTGGGACTTGTCATTTTTATCATACTTATCTTAATGCTGATTTCATTATCCGGTCGGTAATCCCACGAATAGAAAGAGGCGGATGGCGCAATTGATAATAACTGATAATCGAAATAACCGGGACAAAAACGCTATTTCTTAGCAAATAAAGTTAAAACTAACATTAACGTTACAATTCGTTAACGATTCGAGCGAACTTCTTTGAAAACACGTTAATGGTTCTATGATTGGCTACAGAACTTTCATAAATTATCTAAATGGAAATTGTGTGGCAAAATTGGAACAAAATGCAAAAGAGATTCTTGAACTACGATGAGTTAGAAGGTAGCGAGGAGCTACTAAAGTTGAGTGATCTCAGAGGGAAGATTAGCGACCCCAGTATCCTACACTTGTGTAAACAAAGTACAAATACACAGTGCATGTTTTAATTAAATGACACACACTTGGTTGATTGGTGTACTGCGTGGCTGAGAACTGGTTTACTTCCAGAACATCCACACATCCTTGACAATGACGACATAGACATGGAAGAATGCCTTAAAGCCAGAAAGACATCTTCTTCAAGGTGAGTCTCGGCGTAGGCGGTCTCTACATAGCCCCAACACCCCCTTTCCATGGATCCTCCATACAGCTATATGTGTCCCACAACCCCACTTTCTCTAAACCGAATCTTGACCCTGACCTTCACAACTCAAATTAGTCGGAAATTCTTGTTTTCCTGCCATCCGCAAGTCATGGGCTTTCCCCAAATCCCCTTCGGTTGGTGTGAAGTGAGTGAGGGGGGGAGTAGGGAGGGGGGGTTTCTTCCCAGTGACCTTCAATCACCCTCGCCCCCTCTTCTTCCCTTCCAGATAGGATAGGCGGGCGGAGACCAAGACAGGAGTCTAGACGCTTCATTATAATTACTTTTTGCACACTTGTTGAAATGCCACACGAAGAAGAAGAAGATAAACGAAAAAGAAGAAGAGAAGCAGAAGTAGAAGAATAAGAAAAGAAGCAGAATAAGATGAAAGAAGAAGAAGATAAAAGAAGAAGATGAAGAAGAAGAAGATGAAGAAGAAGAAGAAGAAGGAGAAATAGAAGAAGATAAAAGAAGAAGAAACAGAAGAAGAAAAAGATAAAAGAAGAAGAAGAAGAAGAAGAAGAAGAAGAAGAACTACAGAACTACAGAACTACAGAATCTAGGACCAACAAAGACCCTAAGGTCCGCTCGAGGCTAGTCCGCTACACTAAATCAAAAACTACGATACACCCTTATCTACGAGTGTATCTCTAACATGCTATTTTTTTTTTTTTTAATACTATCTACTGTACACACTTATCTACATGTGTACATTATCGTGCAATTTTAACTAATCAAACTAGGGGTCGGGGGAGATAGAAAGTTTTTCTTCTCATCTTCCGCAGCCACTCGACTGCTAGTGGTGAAAAGCTAATTTAGGGATAGAGACTACTTATAGGATAGGCGGAAAAGAAATGGGACATCTAAGCTACACATGCAGAGAATCGCCGGCATCATTTTTAGTCATCATAATTTCATATCCTTAAACCTCCGCTCCAAACTCTCTCTCTGCAAGGACGTTTAAATTCACAGTGCTCAACTACGTTATATTTAAACTATTCAAATGCACGTCGAGACGATTTTTGAACATATTAACCGAAGTGCTATCTACTACGTGGGTGGGCAGCCGATTCCAGTTTTGAGTAACTTTAAATGTAAAATAGTTTTGGGCTATACTAGTGTTAAAACGCTTGTTCACTAATTTTAACCCGTGCTGACGAGTATTTCCCCTATGATCCAGTTCGAACAGATTGCGAAAGTCAACGTTTGAGAAACCCTTTAGTATTTTGAATACTTCTATTAGCTGGCCACGTAATCTTCTGCGTTCTAGCGATGGCAAATCTAAAGCCCTGAGCCTTTCCTCGTATGATCTATTCCTCAGCTCTGGAATTAATTTCGTAGCCCTACGCTGCACTCTTTCTAATTGCGCAATATCTTTCATTAAATATGGAGCCCAAAATTGAACAGCGTATTCGAGAAGTGGCCGCACAAGGGATTTATATAAAGGTAAAATTACATCCTTAGATTTGAAGATGAAATTGCGCGCGATATAACCCAAAACGCGATTTGCTTTTTTACACGCATCCGCGCATTGCTTCGAGAATTTAAAATCGTCTGAGACTAATACTCCCAAGTCTTTTTCTAATTTAACCGCGTCGAGGACTTGGCCTTTCATGGTATAATCTACTCTTAAATTATGGCAACCCAAGTGCATTACCTTGCATTTGCTTAAATTAAATTCCATTTGCCACTTGTCCGCCCAATTGGCAATCGAGTTTAGGTCCCCCTGCAATTTATCGACATCCGATCTTACATAGGCACGATTACCCAGCTTCGTGTCGTCCGCAAATTTCGAAATCCGACTAAGTATGCCTTTATCTAAATCGTTAATATAAATTAAAAACAATAAAGGGCCTAAAACAGAGCCCTGAGGTACCCCACTACTAACGCTGGCCCAATCTGAACATTCCCCATTTATTACTACCCGCTGCGAGCGATCTTTCAGCCAATTTCTAATCCAGTTTAAAATCTTACCAGTCACCCCAATCGCTTTAACTTTCATTAATAACCTTTGGTGGGGGACGGTGTCGAACGCCTTTTTAAAGTCTAAATATATTACGTCTACAGCTTTGCTTTCATCGTACACGCAAATCATTTTGTGGAAGAATTCAAGCAAGTTAGTCAAGCACGATCTCGCACGCCTAAATCCATGCTGGGTATCGTTAATCAGCTTATTTGCATCGAGGTGGCTCACTATTCTATCTTTAATTACAGATTCTAAAAGCTTCCCAACTACCGAAGTTAGACTAATAGGCCGGAAATTCGTTGCTTCAAATCTATTCCCCTTCTTAAATATAGGTGTAACGTTTGCTCGCTTGAAATCCAACGGAACTACGCCATCCTCTAATGAGCGATTGAAAATTTCACGCAATGGCTTAACGAGTTCATTTTGAAGCTCCTTTAAATGAATTGGATATACCCCATCGGGGCCCGGAGATTTCGACTTTTTCATTAGCTTAATAAATTTAAGAATTTCCTCGTCCTTTAAACTTACATCGGATATGCATTTATCAGCACTACGAACTTCCCCAATTAACGATTCCAATTCGGAAGAATCTTCCACAGTAAACACGCTCGTAAAATGCTCATTTAAAATTTTAGACATTTCTGTCGGAAGTTCAGTCAAACGACCATCCTTATCTTTGATCGGCCCTATCGATCCTTTTACGGGTTTCCTATTATTTACGTACCCATAAAACCGTTTCGGTTCATTCTTTGAATCCTTAGCGAGGTTTATTTCATACTTCCTCTTCGCATCTCTGACCGCACGTTTAACTTCCCTACGAGAATCTATGTAATTTTGCCGACTTATAACTGACCCATTGTTTTTATGAATTTTAAATTTTCTATTTCGGTCCCGGATTAAGCGTAGTATTAACGGACTAAGCCACGGAGCTCTCACCGACTTCCCGCTCTTACGCACATACTTAACCAAATCAGAATTCACACGAAGCAGCGTACATCGAAGTTCTGCGTACATCTCTCCTACCGACCTGTTCTCGAATCGTATTCCCCAGTCTATATCCTTAATCCTTTCGCGAAAAATATCGAAATCACAGCTACCAAAACGAGGGATGAGCTGCGAGCTCATTCTAACTTCTACGCAGGTGTTTAGATCGAATCTAATCGCATTATGGTCGCTGGAAGCTAAATGTTCACCCACACGTACGTTTTCTAACAATGACTCATCGGTTGCCATGATTAAATCAAGAATATTGCTATCACGAGTAGGCTCTTCCACTTTTTGTACGAGAAAATTCTCCAACATAAAGTTTAATAGCCTCTCACCCGGTTTATCAGAAGTAAGGTTGCTAAAGTTAACATTAGGTAAATTAAAATCGCCGCAGACTAATGTGGTCCCTTTTCTAATCCAAGACGTAAGCGTATCGAAGAGTGCAGCATCTTCTCTTTCCAATTGGCAAGGCGGACGATATAGCACGACTAAGTTAATTTTATTTATAGCATCTAAACTTAGCTGGACTAATAAAGCATCACTTCGCATATCATCCTTAGACGAGTCCATCGTTGTGGCGTTTAGATCCTCTTTTATATACATTAATACGCCCCCTCCTCTACCGGTTTGTCTATTTCTGTAATGAATTTTGTACCCCGCTATATCGAACTCGCAAACACTGATCCCCGTATGAGTGTCTAACCATGTTTCACTTAGGAATACGAGGTCGAAATTACCCTCTAGAATAACGGCTTTTATTTCGGCAATTTTATTTTTTAAGCTACGAACATTCGCATATATGCATCTCAGTTTGCGCTTTACGTTAACTCTTCTATAACACTCAGATCCGTTCCGTTTCCCTGCACCCCGTCGATAGTGCCCTCTTCACGCGTGGGCCGGCCCGGCGCATCGGCATCACGTGGCCGCGCAACTCTCCTACCTAAAATGCTACGTACGGACTCGTCTAAGATCCTACCCAGCCGACTATTACCCACATCGCTTAGGTGAATTCCGTCCTTTTGGAAAAGTGACGGATGGTCCTGGAATGAATCCCATAAGTTAAAAAAGCTAACACCAGTTTCTCGACACAACCGCTTAAGACATTCGTTAGTATAGATCGCTCTAGATTGGAGGCGCAACGTGGATTTAAGTCGGGGGAGAACACCAATAATTCCCACGTTGGTTGCTTTGGATTTCGCCGTATCTATCATGGTTCTGGCACGATAAACTATATCTTCCGGGGTGCTGTCATACCTATGGACGTCGTTGCCCCCTACCATCGTGATGATCGTTCGTTCACCACGCGTATCTTCCAATTTCTCGATCTCGGCGGCCACGTTGTTAATGCGGCCACCGGGATAGCAAAAGCGCTTACGCTTAGAAGGGTTACGCGCAGCAAACTCCTGATCCTGCCTTCTAATTAAGGAGTCCCCCATTAAAACGGTTTCCTCTTCCCCCTCGATAGGAGTTAGCAACGCGAAAGGGTTCGAACAGGGTAAAACGAAGTTCTGATCCCTCGTTGGTCTAGCCCCATTTCTAACACGTCGAAATTGCGATTCCTGAGGCCTAAACGAGTTTAAAATTCGTTGTTGCTCGTCAACAATTACCTGATGATTCGAATTTGCAGGCCGCCTATCTCTATTACTATCTTCCTTCCCGCGCATGTCGTGAATAGCAGAGTCTAGTTTGGAATTTAAGTCATCGACTTTACGGTTAGTCGAGATCACATCCCTCGCAACGGTATTTAATTCCAGTTTGATCTCGCTGATCGCACTTGACAACTTGCGTTCAAACGCTTCGTTCAACATACAAAATCGACATATTCTAATTTGCTCAAGGTTCGAGGGAACGTAAATTTCCTTATTAAATGAAGCAGCGCACCTTGAGCATTCGATCTTTATAACGGGCATTGTCGGTTTTTTTTGTTTTTTTTTAATTCGGAACTAATTTAGAAAACAAGCTGCACAAGCTAATATACTGTAATTGAAAGATCGAACTTTATAATACGGCGACGAATATTGAATAGGCGATATATATAAAAGTATTCAGTAGCAGAGGCACGATAAATTCTGAGCAGAGTGAAATTAGCGGGAGCACAGAGCGAGCACGTCTTTTCAGTAGAGAGTCGGTGGGACGAAAAAAGAAGAAGAAGAAGAAGAAGAAGAAGAAAAAATAGAAGAAGAAGAAGAAGAAGAAGAAGAAGAAGAAGATGAAGAAGAAAAAGAATAAGAAGAAGAAGGAGGAAAATGATAATGAAGACAACATCAAGTTTCATAGTACTATCGAAAAGGTGGCCAAAACGTGGCGTCATCGATAAGTGTTCCTGGGTCTGTTTCCCCACCGCCCTCTCTTCTTTTTTTGGCATCTCTGCCCTTGGAGTGGGCATCGGTCGTACCCCGACTCAGGGCAAGTCGGTCCTCGCCCCTAGGGCGATGAGTGTCCCGGCGCTCGATAAGTCGGAAATGTTTGGAACGCGAGCGGTCTGCTTCAGGCATCCCCGCCCCACCGCGCCGGTCAACGGGGTTCACACTGGAGCGTTTCGGTTAATTAGGGCCACGTTGGTTCTTATGGAGTAGTAAGTTCTCGCATGTTTTTTACAGATAAAAGGTTCTTATGAATCACAGGGCTCATATTGTTTCTTTTTGGTCGATGAGTTCATATATTAGTTCTTATGCACCAACAAGTTCTCATTGGTTCTCATGTATAAAAGGTTCTAGTGGGTCTTATGAAGTATAGGGATTTGATTCTAGTTCTTATGAATCGCATTTTTATAATAGATCAATGGGTGTATACTAGTTTTATGGGTCAAATGGGTTCTTATAGGGACTTAAAAATCAGAGTGCTGCTATCACTAATTGGCTTCATACTAGTTCTTTTGAACCAATTAGCTAATACTAATTCTTATCAATTGAAGGCTCCTTACTGCTTCTAATAGATCAATGAGTTCTGGTTGGTTCTTACGATCACTCTGATCCTATGAATTCCCCCTGAGCCGAGTTATTTCGAGTTGATCTCCCTTTTGACGCGAGCCAAATATTTTCCTTGTTCTGAGAATGGAGAAAATTAGCATCGTTTTCTCCTCAGTGACCTTCATCGGTGGGTATTTGGAGGTGTGGGGGAGTGTTTGAGAAGGGAGGAGATGTGTGGGTATTACCCAAGGTTATACTTTCTCTCCCGCACCGTTTGAGAACAGCTAAAAGACGGACGCCCTCACGTACTCTTAAAAAATAACCGTAAGCTCTCTGGGATCATTCCACCCACCAGTCGCAGGGGCATCTTTATTACCAATGAGCTAATTGAGATTCCAAGCTCACCAATACTGACCTTCCATACATTCACACTTTCCCTAACAACTTCAACTCTTCCTTTACAAACCTCTTTAAAAAGAATTATGGTGGCAATGCCAACGTTGGTTTTTCGCTTTTTACTTATAATATAATTATGAATTATTTATAACTATGAAACACTTAAGAAGAATATGGTAAAAAAGACTGGAGGCAGTAGAGATGTGGTTCCTGCGAAGGATGATGAGAATCTCGTGGACAGATAGAGTTACAAATGAGGAAGTATTAAGAAGGGCCGGTAAAGAGAGATGTCTGTTAAAGAACGTGTGGAGGAGGAGGCAACTTGGATTCGTTGGACACATCCTGAGAGAAGACGACTTAGAGAGACACTAAACTATGGAGAAGAATAGAGGGGAGGCGAACGAGAGGAAGACAAAGATCAAAGCTTATGGACACGATTCCTAAACACCTTGGTGATGGACGAAGAACTGTGGACCTGATCAGGGGGAGATGGAGATCCATGGTCGCCCACAGCACTTGAATGGCACTCCGGTAAACGTTAAACTTATAATTAAGTAACAATAATAAATAATCTAGAAGGATCGATCAGAAGTACGAGTATTCCATTGCTATCGGGTTTGCCGAAGTTCTGTTATGAAATTAAAATGACAAATAAGGCAAAGGAAGATCTTAAGGTTACTTTCAATTATACAGAGCTAGGATTACAGATAAAATAGGTCCACTTAAAAAATACATATGAAGAGTTAGTGAATGATAGTAGCGCCATGGCTAGGATGCTACTAAATATGTATTTTCTTTCAGTATTTACACTCGAGGCTACTCTAATTGTACATGAGGGGACCAGTGAGTTTGACAGCAGTGGTAAGGAACGTTATGAAATATATAGTAGTGAGATCTATTATGGATCAGTTAGATAAACATAAGTGGGTTAATGAATCTCAACACGGTTTTAGTAGGGGCAAATTGTGTTTGACTAATTTACTCTTTTTATAGAAAGGTGTACGATGGTGCCGATAGAGATGAGAATTAATATATTGTTTATTTAAATTTTTGGGGAGTTTTCAACAGGGTGCAATACTTACGACTTTTGAATAAAGTTAAAGCTCATGGGATCAATGGAAGTAGTTTTAGATGGATTCAGTCATGGTTTAGTTACAGAAATCAAAGAGTTAGTAGAGGTAGAATTAAATCTGAGTGGGGGAATTTTACCAGTGGGGTTCCTCAAGGGTCGGTGTTGAGGCCGTTGTTGTTCTTGATTTATATGAATGATCTCGACATTGGTATAAGAAGCAACCTAAGCAAGTTTGCTGATGATACTAAGTTAGGTAGGATACTAAAGCCTGACTCTAATACTGAGGTATTACAAGATGAATTGAGCATACTATCCCAATGGGCAGATAAATGGCAAATAGAATTTAACATTAGCAAGTGTAGTGTACTTCAGTATAGGTAGGTGTAATCCACTTAATAATGATAAACTGAATAATAGAGTTTTAGGAAGGTCAATTAGAAAGAGACTGAGGTGTACTGTTAAGTTCTAACCTTCGGCCAAGAAAGCAGTGGAAGGAGTGTAAGTAATAGGAGTGCTGATGTCATTCTAAAACTGTACCTAGCATAAGTGATGCCTCATCTTGATTATGTGGTGCAGTTTCGGTCACCGTATTACAGGATGTATATTGATTTGCTTTAGTCATTGCGAAGAAGGATCACTAAGGTGATTCATGGGTTGAGGAGCTTTCCTTATAGTGAAAGGCTTAAGAGTCTAAATCCTCGTACATTGGAAAGGAGAAGACTTTAATCAAGTCCCATCGGACGATGGGACTTGATTGAAGTCTTCAAGTGGGTAAAAGGTTATAATAGAGGAAACGTAGATAAAGTTGTTAATTTTAGCGAACAAGAGAGGGAGGTGTAGCAATGGGTTTAAGCTGGACAAGTTTAGTTTTAGGAAAGAGATTGTCAGAAATTGGTATACAAATTGAGTAGTAGAGGAATGGAATTGGTTCACTAGTCATGTGATAGAAGCGTCCTCCCTGCGGAGTTTTAAGAATAGATTGGATAGATTTATGGATGAGGATGTTAGGTGGTACTGAACTAGGTGAGGGAAACAAGAGCTGCCACGTATAGGCATTGATCAGTCTTTCGCAGGCTCTTTCTTTTCTTATGTTCTTATGTGATAGAAAAGGTTCCGTCAAATAAACTTAAAGTTCTACTTTTCCAGCACGTGTCATTAAAAAGTCTTTCAATTGTGTGCAGGTTTTTCTAGATGGAAGGGAAAAGAATCGAGATCTCTGCTCTCTTGCGAGTAGGTTACAACATATTCTACATCGCCAAGCGGCTCTATGTCAGCCCGATGACCGTCCACAGACTGGTGGAGACGCTCAAGAACGGGGAAGACCACAAAGATCGACCTCATTCAGGCAGACCTCAAGTTGTTAACCGTTTGGCGGTGAGTAAGGCCTTCGGAAGTGATTCAGAGCTCAAAATGAACATCTCGGTGGCCACGGAGTACAGGGCCATCAAAGGCAAGGGCGACAAGAGCTTGGGGGGAAAGTTTCTGCTCACCGTCCGTATGCGAGAAGGACGTTGGAAACACTGTCGTCGCCTTCTCAACGAATTGAAGAGACATGGCAATCGAGTTCTATTTTTTTCCTATCAAAAACCTGCACCGTTGTACATGGTAAGATTCGGCCAGGACGTCTCCGAGGTCCGCTACGTGTCCACGACCAATCACTCGGCCTCCGTGATGATGCACGGCGTCGTGGCTTCGAATGGCGAGAAGATGCCACCTGTGTTGTTCGCGGCCGGTCACAGGCTCACCGCGGCCGATTGCAGGGACATGTTAGCCACGAAAGTCCTGCCCTGGGTGAGAAAGATAACGAAGAAGGCGAACTTGTTCTTTCAGCAGGAGGGTGCTCCGGCCCACACAGCCAAGACCGTGCAAGTGTAGTTGTCAAAGGACTTTTATCCACTGCAGTCGCCCGACCTCAATCCCATCGACTACAGCGTGTGGTCGCATGTTGAAGGCAAGATCTGCAATGTCCGTCAGAGCAACGGCGATGAACTGAAGTCCTCCATCAACCATGTGTGAGTCAGCATGAGTAAGGACTTCATCCGCAACGTGTGCGCGGCTTTCAGCTCTCGCCTGAAGCGCGTGCTCGCCGCCGAGGGCGCCCACATTGATTAATATTACATTATAAACTCACATTTATATTTTAAAACAATAAAAATGTGTCTAATTGCATTAAAACTATCATTGTGTCCTTTGTTAGGGCATCGTGACGTGTGTAACAGGAATTTTGCAATACCTGATATTCCTAGAATATGGAGATAGCCAAAGAACCATTATAATGAAACACTTTTACTGCAACGGAGCTTATTACCAAGTTAATATAACTAAAACCTACTTTCTATTGAACTTTCATCAGAAACACCATCCAGATTTCAGAATGAATCCGCCTAAAACATTTCTTGGGGGTAGACGGAAGCTGTTATGATGACTTCTTCATCCGATGACTCGGCAAAGAGCGGCAGCCCTGGAATGGAAGAAGCATCGGTGCCAAGGACATGTCTACGTCCGCAATATCAAAATAGAAGAGAAGTGGAGGACCTGAGTCCTTTGGTAGCATTAAGTTCTAGGGTCTCTCGATGGAAGACTTGGGTCTCATTAAGTTCAAGGAAGACCTAATCAGGAAATTTGGCCTCATAAATCAAAAGGATGACCTGATCAGAGATTTTGGTTTCATTAGCTTCAAGGATCATCTGATTATAGGGGACTTTGGTCTCATTAAGTTCAAGAATGATACGATTACATGAGAATTTGGACTTAATAAGTTCAAGGAGTACCTGATTACAGGAGAGTTTAATATCATTGAGTTAAAAAATAATTAATTAAGGGAGACTTTGTCCTCATTAAATTCAAGGATGATGTGTTTACAGAAAATTTCGTCTCATAAAGTTCACTGATCAACTGATTGCACGGGACCTTGGTCTCATTAAGTTCAAGGAAGACCCAATGTGGGATTTAGGATGATTAAATTCAAGAATAACTTGATGTCTGACTTGGATAGCAATTATTAAATTCATGGATGACATGATATGGGAGTTGGATCTCATTAAGTTTAAGGATGACTTGATATAAAACTATGATTTGACAGAGTTTAAGAATGACAAAGACGGCGACACCAAATCTCACTTACCGTAAGTACTATAATGTCGAAAGACCCTGTTATAAACCTTCGATATCAAGTTGGAGCGTGAAACACATCGAACGTTGCTATGGAAACGTTGCGAATTAGTGATAAGAGAAAGAGGAAACAAAACTGTCTACCATCTTCTTTTGAGGTTAGTCAAGTATAGTTGGAAGTTCCTAGAGTAATGGTTACTAGTGCATCCGTGACATCGAAAATGACGGAAACAGAGGGTGTCCCCGAGTTGCTTTTTTTTTCTTTGTAATAATATTGTAACTATTCGGCCGATTCTAACAAAATTTGAAACCCTTATATTGTTTAACATTCTCTTTCAATGATATAATTGCCAAAGTCCTCCCAAGATTTGCCCAGGAATTATATTGTTTTGGCAATAATATCATAACTATTCTGCCGATTCTAACGATATTTAAAATCCTAACGTTGTCTTACATTCTCTTTCGAATGATATAATTGCCAAAGTCCTTCCAAGTTTAGCCCAAGAATAGTTTGTTTTGACAATAACATCAAACTATTAGGCCGATTCTAACTAAATTTGAAACCCTTGTGTTCTTTTACATTCTCTTCCGAATGGTATAATTGCCAAATTACTCCAAAGGTTAGCCCAGGAATTAATTTTTTTTGGCAATAACATAATAACTATCTGGCCGATTCTAACGAAATTTGAAACCCTTATGTTGTTTTACATCCTCTTTCGAATGGTAGAATTGCAAATGGTATTCCCCTTGTTATTCCAAGAATTATTGAAATTTTTGAAGATTGTAAGGTCTTAAATCAGAATTAGTGAGAGACCGTGACATTTTTGCACAAATCATCGATCTTAATTTTTAACACCTTTAATAAGTACAAGTTTTATCTAAATTGGTAAAAAATACGAAGTTAGAAACAATTAAATAGTGTCAGACATACGTAAAACAGCTTTTATTTTACGAATAATGGTAAAATTTTCATTAGGATTAACTTTGTAATACTAAAATATATGAGATATTTTCCTTTCATAGCTTCACGCCTTAAAGTGAAATTCCCTTTCACCTGGAAGTTGTTTTTATAAAAGTAAACAAATAAAAAACAGTGAAACTGTCCATTACTATATTTAATTGATTAATTATACTAGGAGAAATAAGGTTGTGTCTTTCTAAAATTTTGTATTTTCCTTTGTTGAGTTTTAGGCTGTTGATATGTTTGGAATCAATACTGTTTTTGTTAATTATTATGTGATTTAACTTTCATCCTTTTTTATATTTTTGTATTGAAAGATTATTTTACGTTGAATGTACTTTATTTTTTTAAATAAATGAGGTAATTGAAATAAACAAAAATGCACCAAAAAAATAAGTTTTAAGATTATAATTGTTTTGACGTTTCATGAATGCCTTTATAATTTGCCAGAGACTGAATATTTTCCCCCTCCTATCAATAGTACTCCATGAGTACTCTTGTTTTTTTCAGTGTTTCAATACCTTGGCGGGACAATTTATCGTAACATTCAATGAAATCATCCAAGTTTTTATGAAATACTTCAAAGTGTGTATATAAAAAAAATGCACTTTCACTAATACACGCCAGTCCATGTTCTCACAGCTTTCATTAAGTAAGCGTCGCTCCTTTCTTCTTGTGGTTAAAATCTCAGCCATTTCTTAGGAACAGTGGAATAGGTACCCTCCCATTGCATAATACACTTCTCTTTAGACTCATATTTTTTTGAAATTTCTACCCAAGTTTACTATCATGTTTATTTTTTATTTATCAAACTATGTATCCTTTTTATGCCCCTAGAAAGCTATAGGATTTATTTTGAATGGAAATCTTCTGCAAAGTGTAAGTTCCATAATCAAATGGAGTGCGAATATTTTGTATATTTAATCTGCAAATCAAATAAACAGATTAAAAGCTCTGATTCCTACTCACATCGTAGTAAATTTTAACTAATTAATTTTTTGAAGGTGTGTAGAGGTTAAATGGATGTTATTTATCATTGTTAAGTGAAACTTCTTTTAGTTCTAGAGTTGAACTAGGTCTCGGTATTTAGCGGGCTTGTGTTTCCGACTAACTGCAATAGACAAGCCATCAGCGTTTTTATACTAACATAATTTCTTTAATATCAAAGTGAATTGCACATTTGGGGGGAGGGGCGCTTTATTCCGTGCATTCACCCAAGTATTCCATTTTGTTTATTCCTCCATGGAGGTTTGTAACACGTCCTCCAATTCAAATATTTAGAGCTGATCAGGTTTTCCACTTTATTTTTTCACTATTCCTATAATTTACTTTCACCTCCTACTTTTTCACCTGTGTCCCCTGCTTCATCCTTTTTCAACCGTGAGAACATGCCATCGGAGACCTACATCCGTCTCCTTTATTTTCTGAATTATAAAAATGTAACGGCGTCAAACCGACGAAACATTATTGGAATGAAATTGTTGCTCCAGATAATTCTTGGAAAAATATAAGATAAACTCTATGGCAAAATGCACCTAACTAATTAGCAACAATAATTTATAGGTAAAATAATATCTTGTACTGGATTTTTTGATGCCTAAAAACTGGTAGCTTGCCAAATATCTCCATTTCTTTTTAAAGTTTTGTTGACTCTTGTTATTTAGGCATCGATATGTGAAAGGAGCATTGGCAGACCTTTGTTCGTAATAAAAATTACCTCGAAAGAAAGATTTCTCAACAGTGAGTGCCGGATCTACTCATTATTTGAGCTGGATCGGAAATTACTCACGCATAGGCTCTGTAGATGAAAGCCAATGTGTCACAGTTCGTCCCCAAATAGCTAGCTCAATTTAGTATTTGTGAGCGTCTGTGCTAATGTACATAATTTTCCTTAGAGGCTTAGAATGCATCATACCCATCGCTCAATGTGCGTTTTTACGGTCGGTTTTTCTTTTTGAATGAACCAGCCTTCGTTGAATTATACCAGCTTTATGTTCGTCGTTTCTATATTAATTTTTACGTTGCTTTCAAAAGGGCTTCATACTTGTTTTTGCAATCTATCTATATGATCATAATAAGAAATTAATTACTTTTTTTGATTGATATAGAGTATCTAATCAGTCAGTGTGCTTGCTCTTTTATACCAATGTAAATGGAACGGAAATTACCATTTTTGTTTTGGTATAAAAATATGAAATTATGCTATGGAGTAACTAATAGGACGAGATTAAATCACAGTTCTTTGGTGAAATGTTCAGGCGACTAATGCCTAACGAATTTTTATGCTTTAATTCTCTTAATCTAAAATAACCACTTTCACATAGTACAGTGATGGAGAATCTACGACTCACATGTCACAAGTAATAGTTTGATTCCACCAAGACTTGAATCAATCTGAAATAAATCTTCCAATTTGTTGAAATGGCTCGGGGCAACGTTGTCACTTCTGAGCTTTATGCGAATGACATCCGATTTGAGATCTCGGTCACAATTGAAAACGGACGAGCTGCTGTGATGATTGGCTATGTGCGTTATGACATGTATAAGGAGCTCCTTGCCTCCACGAGGGTGGGCCCAGCGCGCCTACCAATAAACAGCCAGCTCCTCAATCCCGTATGCTGGAATTTTGTGTCCGCTCTCGCTAGTAATTGTAACCCGCTACCTTAAGCGATGGAATCCATCTTCTTATCCACGAGACTAACGATAGCTAAAGGTAGTTTTGTTATGTTATGACTTTCATATTTTGACGGCCGAAGGGGTCTCTGCCCTTACATAGAGTCCACTGCCCCCCCCCCCCCGCATAGAGAAACACTCTTGGCCAAGACGACTCTTTGATAGCTCAAATTAACTTAACCCAACCAACCAAATTTACTCGGTAATTGTTAAGATTAGTGGTGCACGATTTTGTTAGCGATTAATACTAGGGAATACTACTAGATTATTCAAAAAATTGGTGTAGGATGCAACCCCTATAATTTTTGCCCTCATTTCGAAATTCCCTTCAAAATGATATATAATACAATATGATGCGACCCCAAAACGAAAAAATCGCTAACCATACCAAACATAACTTAACCTTAACCTAGCGAGTTATCTAATTGCACCACTCGATCCTTCGCAAGCGTGGACGAGATCACCCTAACAGAATAACATTTACTGGTAAACCTGATGGCACTAAAGCCAGGTAATCGTTAGGGAAAGACGGTGCTTGGAGAGTGGTAGTACTATTATTTTCCACCAAACACCTGGTAAGGGACCCTTCGTAGCTCAAGGGAAGACCACCTGTTCCGGGAGGAAAAAGTGATGTGTTATACGTGCGAAGATATTAGGAAGGAATATACAGGGGTGTTAAGATTGGTTATTTGTGTAGTAACGTGTATGGATGTATCTGTCTGCGAACAGGATCAAACAGCGCGCCCTTAATACGCTGTCATTTTGTGGTCCATTCTGCTTCGATTGAACCTGGTACCTAGGCGTTAGAAGTCCAACGCCTTATCCAGTCGTCTACAACATTAAGCCTCCACCTTCCCCCCCATCCCCCACACTTCTATCTGCCATCCCGGTCTTGTCTATTTTCTGACGTTGCATTATTGTTATACACTACAAAATTTAGGTTACGGTAGGTTAGGTTAATTTGTTGACTACAAATTTGGTACATCGAAAGTTATAAATAATTTACTCGGTTGTTATAAGCAAGCGCTCTTAAGAAGCGACGTTAGCGCTATTTAGGATACGAATGGGCGGTGCATCGAGTCTGCCCCCGGGCATAGAAAGTCCCACCGAAACACAACTAATCACAACACCGCTGTCCTTCCAACCTTTCTCTATTCGTTCATACAACACACCATTCTTCCATCTCGGAACATTCAGAATGTGTCCAGATCCACACTCCCCTGACGCGCAACATGTGGTCCACATTTGGGTTACGAAAGGCTCTGTACTCGTTGGTTGGTGGCAAAACACAATACCGTCAATCTTGCCTGTCCTTCTCCCCACGAGGACCGGCCCTTTATGTTCTCGGGTTTGTTAGGGATTTTTATTCTTATCTTTATACGAAATTCATTATCCAGTTTATGATTTCGTTTACGATTGAAAAAGGACGAGTGGTGCGATTAATTAGCTAGACCAATAGTTCATTCCCAGCCTTTTGTGAATAAATGTATACAGCGTTTGAATTAAATTAAATTTATTTGAACTAGCGAAGAATTGCATTGGACGCAATTTTTAACAATTTTGTACTTTGCTCCACTTATGAGGAATCCAACCCAGGCGTCAAAATATTACAGCCAAGAAAATAATATGACCCTACGAACAGGTACCTATAGTTCTGGTTGTACGAATTTAACGTCCTCTCGTTGTAGCATTCGTAAAGAGCTGAATTTTATGCATAGGAAAAAATAATAATTTTGTCATTATGTATTTGCACAAGACACAAGTTATGTATTAGTAAATAACGCAATTTTATAAAAGAAAAACTTCATGTCACTCTGAACTCAAGTGTCGAGACATAACGCATCTTAACCCATTATTCTTCGGGTTTGTTCGCATTCTACTCATTCTTTTACAGACATCCACCCATCTTTTTGTCGCCCGATACCTCTTTTTTCCCCCCCCCTCCGATAATTCAAAATATAGGAGTTAGCCATAACTGCTAAATATGCGTTTTCTTTTAGTTAAATAAACTTTATGGATAAATAAATCATTTATATATTTCTTGGGATCCTGTGTGAGAGATTGCCAGTAGGGAAATTACGATCAGAAAATTTGGCACGTAGGATAATTCCATATTAGAGAACTTCAACTCGATTATTCTAAAGATTAAAGAATGTTAGGTTTCATTTGCTTAGAATAGCCATTTGTTATATTAATTAAAATTTTATAAATTGTAACTTGGCATGTCGGAGAGCTGAGTGACAGCTCCTCCATTGGAAATTATCGCATGTAGTAATATTCCAGGTATAAACTTTCTCCCAGATTGTCCGTTTCCTATGGTGAATTTTACCAGTGGCAACCTTCTTTGAGACTCTAGTGCACACACAAATAAGGAAGTTTTTAATAGGCCAAGGAAAGGAACAGTGGTATCACAACCCTGTAAAACGCTGAGGAATATATTACGTGCCCCTTAATAACTTAAGAAAGAAAATGGGAGATTTATAAACATAAAATTAGGGGAAACTATTTTAACCACTATAGGAAAGTGAAATAAAGGATTTTTTCCCTATTTTCTCCGTTTCTAACTCCCCCATTTTCTTTCTTAAGCTTTTAATGGTCACGGTCGCCTAATATATTCCTCAGCATTTTATCGGGTTGTGATACCACTTTTCCTTTCATTGGGCTATTAACAACATCCATTGTATATCATGTGTCATGTGATTTTCCCTTGTTACAAATAAGGAAGTTGGGGTTCCTTCCCTAAGCAGGCAGCCACGATGAACCCCGTTGACTGGGTAGGGGTTCTCCCAGCGAATTGCCATTCTGGGTATCTGTAGGTTTTGTGAGCTGTGTTGGTCTTCTGTATGTTGTAAATGTGTGCTTGACTGTCTGCTTCCTGGTGGTAAGGAGGGCAGATGTATGTGTCGATCAGGCCGTTGCGGTATTTGTATATGTTTAGTTTTGATTGGTGGGGCGCATCTGAGCCTTTCCAAGGTAACCCGATTGTGGGGTGAGAGGGATCTTTCCTCTGGGTTGATGTCCGGTGTAATGACGTGGTGCAAGGGGTTTGGGCCCTGAGATTGTATGTCATGCTGTGTTATGTGCGTATTGGTGGTTTTGTGGGTGATGTAGGCATATTTGAGGGGTGGGGGATCTCTTGGAGTGTCCCTGGGGTAGTATGCCCTTGAAATTTTGGGTATATTACGAAGAGGGTTGTATGAGTTTTGCATGTAAAGGGTGTTCCAATAACTTGGACCGATTTTAAATGTTAAGCGTCTAATGATTTTTTTCTTTTTCTTTCAGATTTAACAACTTCAGTCTATGGCAATTTGAACCATGGAAAGATTAACAATCTAACAACGTGTTAAAGTTATCGAAGCCTATTACGAGACTGGACGTTCAAACAGAAATGCATTTCGGGTACTTTGCGATTTTTTTGGTCAACATAATCGACCAACCGAGAGTGCAATTGGGAAAATTGTTCATAAATTCAAACAAACGGGGTTGGTAGCAAATATGAAAACGCCATTGCGTGCTTGTTTACGCCGTTCAGCTGAAAACATTGCTGCAGTGCGCGAGAATGTGGCCGAAGATCCAGACACTTCTATTCGTCATCGCGCGCAGGAATTGAACCTATCCACAGCAATACATCGAATTTTGACAAAAAAAATTGTCTTTATACGCTTACAAAATTCAATTGACACAAGAACTGAAGACTGCTGACCATTTGAAGCGCCGTACATTCGTCAATTGGGTGCACGAGCAAAGACAAGCCGATGATGATTTTTCGCAAAAAATCATCTTTAGTGATGAAGCCCATTTTCATCTTGGTGGATTCGTTAGTAAGCAAAATTGTCGCATTTGGGCTGATAAAAATCCCAGGAAGATTGTTGAAAAGCCACTGAATCCACAAAAGGTCACTGTTTAGTGTGCATTTTTTGCTAGCGGAATCATTGGGCCGTATTTCTTCGAGAATGATGCCGGGAATTGTGTTACAGTGACAGGCTATCGATACCGTGCAATGATAACCAACTTTTTATGGCCTGAATTGAATTATATGGATGTTGAAGATTTGTGATTTCAACAGGGCGGCGCCACATGCCACACAGCCAATGCAACAATGGCTTTATTGAATGAGAAGTTCCCAGGCCGCATCATCTCTCGAAACAGCAAGGTCAATTGGCCACCATGATCGTGTGACTTGACGCCTTTAGATTTCTTCCTTTGGGGTCATCTCAAAAGTAAGGTTTATGCCAACAAGCCAACAACAATTCAACAGCTGAATGATGAGATAATAAGTCATATTGGTGAGATCGAGGAGCAACTATGCAGAGACGTCATCAAAACTTTTGACCATCGAGTGGAGGTGTGCCGCCGAAGCCTTGGCGAACATTTAGGCGATATTATTTTTTACACATAATTTTCATGATTCAACTAACATGATCCAATAGTAAAATCAATAAATTTTCACCAATAACACTGTTTTATTTACTGCTAACTTCGATCCGTCTTAATGGAACACCCGTTATTTGCATTGGTAGTTTAGGTTGCTTGTATACGGGAGAAATTGTGTTCCCCGGAAGTCGAGATGATATTTTAACGGCACGACCATTATTTCACGGTGTAGGTGAGTAATTGGGGGTGTTGAGGGGCAACGTGTTGCTTTGGGATTGAGGGCTGAATGAATAGTACCATCCAAAACTAGACAACAAAATGCCAAAATCTGCTTCATGAACCTGCTTCATGTGATCTATCTCCTAAACATCGGGACTACGTGAGACTGTTTCTATATAAGACAGACAATGTTTGTGCCACAGGGCCCTGAAATAAACCTGATAGAAACCTATGTAAGATACTCGGTGAGAAGTTTATGGCACAGAAAACGACTAATGTTGAAGATCTCAAAAAGTGAAGAAGTATGAAATAAAATCACAACCTGAACAATGTGACCAGTTAGTGAGGTCCTGCGGCCGAAGATGTGCTCAAGCTATCTTCAACAAGCGCATGCCTACTTATTAATATTTTATTCAATTGTCTATGAGATATTTATGTTTTTTGGTTATGAAAGCATTTATATTTATAGTTCTCTAGTTTTGAACGCATCTTTCTTCAAATGTACATTACTCTCAGCCAAACTTTTTTAATCCGCTGTTCTATGAAATGAAACTTAGGTACTATTAGAAACAAATTTCTAAGAAAATTATGTGCAAATTTATGGAATTAGACGAGTATTTTCAAGAAAATGTAGGTTTTTTTTTATATTTTATTCTTTTGTTTTGAACTGTACGATTTTGCTTCTATGTGTGGCTAATTTTGGTTTCTGTGAGTCATCGGAGAGTGTTTATTTTTATTTCAGTTCTGTTAGATGTGTTTCTCGGGTGTTGTTGGAAATTTAATCTTGTATCTTGTGAGACACGGAAGTGGGTTTAACTTAAGAGACTTCGCGTATTCGCTAAACTGATTCGAGGGTGTTTGTTATGTTCCCACTTGTAGGTTGTGAAAAGTGTAACAGAGAGTTTTTTTAAAGCCGATACTTTTTGGTTCTGTTTCATCTACCGTTCGAATCTTGTGATGTGGAGTTGTAGAGTACGAGCTGTTCGGCTACGGTTTGGGTGTTGTGGGGGGAATTGTGATGTCATCTGCATAGCTGTAGATTGTTATGTTGGGGGTTGCGGAGGCTAATATGATGAAAGAAATAGATAAAAAAGGTGATGGAAAATACAAATTCTTTGGGGACTCCGTGGGGTTGGTTGGGAATACGAGGGGCGGTAAATAAGTTTTGCAATTCGGATATAAAGAAACGAGATATGAGGAAAAGGGTTTTATTATTTTTCAATATAACTACCCTCGACTTCAATGCACTTGCGCCACTTGTCCCTGAGGCTTCGAATTCCCGACAACCAGAAATCTCCCGACTGCTGTTCAATCCACTCCTGGACGGTGAGCTGGACATCTTCATCGTCCCCAAACCGGCGTCCACGCAGTGCAGCCTTGAGCTGGCGTAATAAAAAGTAGTCTCTAGGGGCAAGATCTGGCCTGTAGGGGAATGGTTGAGCAACTCGAATCCGCACTAGCGCAGGGCAGCTTGTGCAACTCTGGCCTTGTGGACTTTGACGACGTTGAAGTCGATCATGGGGCGTGAGGTTTCTAGAGACCCAATGGGCATAAACCTTGGTCATGGCCAAATTGTCGTGGATGATGTTGATAACACTTCCATGTGATATTCCAAGTTCTCGCTCGATTTCTTCGACCTTCACCGGTCGATTTTCGAGGATGATCCTCTCCACACGAGCCACATTGTCCTCATTGGTCACGTCTGACGGGCTTCCTGGACGGGAGTCATCTTCAAGGGACTCACGACCATGGCGCAACTCCCTATTCCAGCGAGCAATGGTTGCATAGGAGGGGGCGATGTCGCTGTACACTGGAACCATGCGTTCATGGATCTCTTTTGCATTCTTGCCTTCCTTGGTCAAAAATTTGATCACTGCGCGGTACTCAACCTTCTCCATTGTTGAAAAATTTGTGACTGACGATCTGCGATCAGCTACTGCTTCTTAAATAGACGAGGCAGGAGTGTGCGGCTGCAGGTCCTGACTTGTCATAACTTTTCCTAACACCCCCACAAACAGCCATCCCCCTTCCTCTGTTTAGCCCTACCGATTCGCAAAACTTATTGACCGCCCCTCGTAGCTTGTCGCAGCATATGAATTGTGCTTGTCTGCTTGTGAGAAAATTCACGGGCCATTTTTTTTATAGTTTCCACGTTATATTTTATACCTTTATTTAATTTTTAATCATGGATACCTAAAAAAATATTCGCATTAACATTTGGTTGTTTTATTTTTATCACTATAAATTTTCTAACCTAATGTGTGAGGAAAAATAGTATTAGTTGGCAACGCAGCAGAG
Source organism: Ceratothoa steindachneri (assembly GCA_963969495.1). Taxonomy (NCBI): domain Eukaryota; kingdom Metazoa; phylum Arthropoda; class Malacostraca; order Isopoda; family Cymothoidae; genus Ceratothoa; species Ceratothoa steindachneri. Next base: position 179,398,375 of record OZ018318.1, on the reverse strand, counting down.
AAAAGACTAGCGTCAGTCATGCAAAGCTATTCGAGTATTTATTAAACATGAATAATTATCTCATAGTTAACATACGTTTGTCCGAAACAATTTTAAAATGTGACATCACTAATTGGGGAAGGGGAACATTAGGATGCGGGTGGAGCTAATTAGCCCCACGGTGATGAGTATCAGTCTATCTGCTCAATGGGTGGCCAAATCATGACGCCTTTAAAACGTTTTGTCCGCAATCATGGCTTTGAACTCTTGCCATGACGCCAGAAATCCAACCCCGTTTCTACTAGGCAAACTAGATTGCCTAGCGTTGGCAGTGACCACGCCCCTTTATCTTGGGGGGGCGGGTCTGTCTGTTCCCCTGTTTTTCTGTTCCTTACTCCTTGGTGACTCGTTAAATGGAGTTGCCCTCGTTTGTTTACGCACCTTACATTCCCCCTGTTCCTAATGAAACCAGTAGTCAGTCTACTCTTTGGGCTACTGTCTGCCTCCCATACATTTAGACTCTCTTTACTTCCCCAATTTTACTCCACAAGAGTTCCGCTGACGATGGCCTGGTTGTATTTTTCCTTTCTTCTAATAATTCCTCTTTATTCTTCATGTTAATTATTTATATTTTAATACGCAAAATAAAAACACCACGGAAAAAACGACACGAATAATTGCCGCTTATCCTGATAAACATTTTTAATTGAATGTCATTGGACGCAAATGTGCGTCTGTGGCCAGTGGAATAATTGCCGATGACACCGCTGTCAAAACTGGATGAGAGACATTTGTTGAGGCATGTATAAATACGCAAAATAAGGTGCACGAGGAGGGATAGAACTTCAAAAAGAAAGTAAGGGTGTGCATTTGTAGTTTGAGACTCTTGTAACTTGTGGTTAAAAATCGTACTTTGAGTACATCGGTTCGTTTGTACGAACTTGTTTCTCGAGTTTCATAATACGCCCTCCTTGCCCTAGTAATTATGTTTGGGGAGCTTTGTTTGGGCGTGTTTCTCCCTCCCCAACCCCTTCCTCTTTCTCTACTAGAAAAAAATCACCCATTGGATTACATATGTTTATTTGGCCTCTGCAAGGAAATGTGCCTTCATTTCGTAACCTGACAAAGTCCATAAGAATTGCGTACTCCCTAGTTCCGGGGTGGGCAAAGTGCGGCCCGCGAAGCCTTTTCATGTGGCCCGCGAAACCTTTTTACGTGGCCCGCGAAGGCTTTTCATGTGGCCGACGAAGCCTTTTCATGTGGCCGGTGAAGCCTTTTCATGCGGCCCGCGAAGGCTTTTCATGTGGCCGGCGAAGCCTTTTCATGTGGCCGGTGAAGCCTTTTCATGCGGCCCGCGAAGGCTTTTCATGTGGCTGGCGAAGCCTTTTCATGTGGCCCGTGTTTCATTTCAGAATTCGACAAAATATTGAAAATTAATTAATGAACTTTGCCCAAATCTCATCTCATTAATTTATTTTAGGTAAATGCTACATTTTTAAATCAGTCATTTTTAAATATATTTCATTTGTAGATAAAAATGATCTTTAGACAAGGTCAACAAACTTTAGTCGCGTGCTCTCAATTTTTTCAATAATTTTAGAAAAAGAAATTAACAAACGTTTTATCAATTGACAAAAATATCATCAGACCTTACGACCATTAAAACTTTCAAAAACTCGTTTACAAGTAAAATGATTACCATCTGACCGACCCAGTAACTTATACAGTCTCTTTCACGTGACTAAAAATATTATAATTTATAAATGCTTATTATCCTTACCTTTATCCACACGCTCTCTTTCGCTCGCGGAAGTTAAGCTACATTTACTGTGGTTAGTTCTTAGATGGTAGACGCCTGGGTCTTGGCTAATGATTACAGGATGTAGAATTGTAAATCGTGGTTCGGATTCCACGTTAAGCTGTAAGTCCCCACTCTGATATAAATCTGGAAACAGTTTAAAAGGGGTGGCAAAACTATACCCCCTCAAAACTTAGATATTAATGTGTAGCTATATTTAGGACTATGTAGTATATGAAAACAAATGCACAAAGGTAATTGCATTAACTTACATAAGCTTCAATGTGGCCCGCAAAGCTTTACATAAGCTTCAATGTGGCCCGCAAAGCTTTACATAAGCTTCAATGTGCCCTGCTGCTTAAAATGACTGCCTATCCCAGCCATAGTCCGTAGGGCCGTAAGAGCTCCTGGAATTGTGTCGCTTATATTCGGGACGAGTTCTTGCACACAGATTTGTGGTGGTGTGCTTGGTCACCAAGGGGAAGCAGACCTTACCCCGATTCTAAAACAAACCTGTTTTTTTCCTGTTTTCTTATTTTCAGGCTCAGTATGCCCTTGGTGGAAGTCGTGAGATAGACTCCTTGGGGGTACGGGGGCAAGTGTGTCGCCTTGCACACATTTCTATAATGGTTTGGGCGAGAGGATGAAAGTCGTCCTCAAGCCATGCCAGATCCTCGGAGTCGTCATTGGTGGCAGCACGTGCATTTATCTCGACCCCCATTACTGGGGTGTGGATCAAAGATTGATATACCAAGGGGGCCCTGAAGTATAAATATAGAGCAAACATAGTGGGGTTTTGAGGTGGGATGTGCCCCTTTCCATCTGTTGGACTTGTTTCGAAATGGCGCCCTGTGTTTTTTAATTGATTAACGCCACTCTCTTTTGGGGGAAGTGAAGGTGTATAATGAAATCGACAAAAAGATTAGTAAGACAGAAATTGACAATACCTAACTAAGGGTGGCTCCTCGTTAGGGACCAAGTGAGTGAGAGAAAGAACGGTAGAAACGTGTTCTGCCACCAACCAGTGAGCAGGGAACCATCTTCCACCCGTCCCACCTCATGGGAGTATGGACTGAAAACTTCTTCGGCGGATTTCGTACCCGGAAGAGTGATGTGTTGAGTGCGCGAAAGGGTTAGAGACGAGAGAAGGAGAGATCGTTGTTATTGGTTATGCGCGTGATGACGTGTGTGGAAGCGTGAGATGGTGCGGAAAGTTGGCTCCGACGCCGAAATTATTTGTCTCCGCTCTCGTCAGGGTCTGGACCCGAGTTCCTAGGCGTTTGAATCCCCTGCCGTAGCAACCTTGACCGCGAGGTGTGGTTAAAATTAAAACAAAATTTATAAAATTAATTTTATTTTTTAAAAATCCTTTAAGTTATGAAAAGCATATCATGCCTACACTTAAAATTCTTCCATCATTTGGAAGAATGAGCCTTAATAATGATAATAATAATCAGGAACCTTTACTGGTCATAAAAGTCCTGGTACAGGAATCGGCTTCTATTCTAACATCTAACACAAGAACTTAATTTATGTGCGGTTATAAATTAGAAGCTAGTCTCTACTGAACCTCAGTAATTAAGCCTAAAAGTAAAAATAAATATTTCAAATACTGGTACATACACATTATTTATTTTTAATTAAATAGACGAATTATTAAATAAGAATTATTTATTATTAATTATGATTATAATTATTAGTGAGGTTGGATTTATTAAAGCGAGATATGAACAGATAATGGTGACTTATAGAGTTAAAGGTCATGTTATTACTGAGGAGCTTCTGGTTGTGGTTTACCCAGGAATAAATATTAGAATTTGTGATCTTCTGCAGTTTCAAATAAATATTCAAGAACAGCCCGTTATTAGTGGCAATCTGGCTCTTAAATGAGATCCTATTGGCAATATCGAGGAGCAGAAAAGTGACAAAGTTATTTTAGAAAGTTACAGGGAAACATTTGATTCTGAGTAATTCTAGATCATTAGCAACGAGAGTTATACTTCGAAGGAATGACATCTATTATACTTTCCATACTATCTAGAACAAGTATGACTACGTTTACTACACATACACTACACTCGATCTAAACGTAAATTCGATGTTTTGAACTTCGTAGATGACACGGGGACACTCTCTAATTCTAGAAAGATGATGCTGGAAAAGGCTTTAGACTTTCGTAGTGAATCTGATCCAGTCAACATAGTAAGGAATGTTGACATAAACTCCTGGGATACCTTTTTGGCCACAGCCGATCCCCCAGGACACGATCCCACCCAGCTGGAAGATTTTGCCGTCCAGAGAGCACACCAGGGGTCCGCCTCCATCACCCTGCAAACAACGCATTTCATTAAGAGTGAGAGAAAACGAATGGCGGGAGTAACAATAGCATCGTCCAGTAATATGTGTAATCAAAAGGGTTCGCCAGAGGGCGCACAACTCACAAATAAGTTGAGGAACTCAAATTTGGGGATAAACGATGACTTTTGGCATTAAAGAGTCCTCCGCCCCTATTTTGGATGGCTTGATTTCAAATCTCTCGAAGGAAACTAACCTTACAAGCGTCCTTGCCCGCCTCTCCCCCGGCGCAGAGGAATCCCTGGTGCAGTTTGTAATCTCTGCCCAGACGCGTGCTGCGGAGTGCTCTTTCGCAGCTGCCGTGGTCCACGACGGGGACTTCAAGCTCCTTCAGGATATTCTGGAATTTTCCTTTTTCCCCGAAGGCATCCTTTCCCCACCCAGTCACGTGACACCGGTAGCTCGTGAAGTCGGTGTTAGGGGCGGGGAGGCAGATGGGGGAAATATGGGGGCTGCGAGGGATAACGGAAACATGAGATAGGAATCTGAACCGAACTAGGCCTTGCCGGGAATCGGAATTCAACGATAATGGAGACAATCAAAGAGAAAACAATATAAAAAATAATAAATGGATACGAAAGGAATTAAAAATTGCTTGACTTCCTAAGTGATCCCTAGTTATCTATGACCAGCAGAACAGAATAGCAATGCGATGTTAGAATATGAAAAAACCACGCTTATACGTAAAATGACATCTTAAATTTAATGCGAAGGTTTTTGGCCAATAAAAACATCCGGCTCTTTTGTCGAATTATGTTTGAAATGGTATTGTTATCCCTCAAGATTGTAGTTTTCATTGATTGGAGATTCACAATACGTTTTCTTTCACTCTTTTAAATATGAGCAAATCATGGTGAGTGAAAGTTACTCATTGTAAACTTTTTAACGAGTAAAAGGACTCCAATTAACAGAATCGCAAGCGCATTGAGATGGCAAACTAGGTGATATATATATATATATATATATATATATATATATATATATATATATATATATATATATATATATATATATATATATATATATATATATTAGAGCACAGGAGGATGAAACAAATAAAGAAAATGGAAGAAGTCCACACCATTTTTGGTTTTGCATCGGTAGGTGAAAGTTGACGATTGTGCACAATTGATAATACTGGCATATTTTGGCAAAGTTAAAATCTCAGGGTAAATTCGACTGAAGTTTTTTGAGAAGATGGGAGCAAAGAAAGAAGTGAAACTATGAAAAATTAAAATGTGTTGATCCTCCGCGTTATTCCTTAACGGTTCCCATCCCTCGTCTCCATTGTGGGGGAAGAATAAATGAATAGGACCAGGGTATATAGTGATATAAGAAACCAAATTTAGGATAGCTAGAAGGGCGTTTTAGGGTTCCAGATTTACTCTGTTCGCCTGAGGCACCACTACTGATTAGATGCGAATCTAGAAGAATATTTAATAATTCCTAATAACAAGATACAGACCAAATTAATATCCCTAAAAGGAGTTTCTTAGGGAAATTAGTTTTGGGGGTGCAATGACTACGTCTTTTAACCGAGTCTCCGATTAAATTCCTTTAAAGGACCTTTTGATGGGATCAATTTAAAGCGAAAGGGATATCAGGCCCAACAGCTTCTAAAAGTTCGTAGGAGAGGGTGCGGGCTGTTTTGTTTCGTGGGGGAGGGAGATTATTTCAATCGGAGCTGATAATGATAAGGGAAGGAGGTTACTCACTTTCGGTCCACATCGACGTATTCCGACAATCGAATTACGGCAATGTCGTTGTAAAGATTCCCCTTATAGAATTCCGGGTGGATGAACACAGCCGAAACTCGAAGTTCGATGTATTTGTAGAATTCTGTGTCTCGGTTTACGTCCCATTCGCCCAAGCGAACTTTCAATGGCTGCACAGCGAGACTGAAAATGAAGTGGACAAAGTTAATGCGTTTCGGTGGGCTATCTTGCGTCCGAGGACACGATTAATCGTATAACAAAAAGCTATTATACTAGACTGGTCGTGAATAGTGGAGTGAGTGAGACACAACTCTGAACCCCCCCCCCCCCTAAAAGAATGAAAAAATAAGAGAAGAATGCGACTGAGATTCGTGAATGAGATCAGGAAAGTTCTGCTCATTTTTACGGGAGGAATTTGGTTATAGTCTTCACTCTTTTGAGTGATACTAGTGGAGGTCGACCTCACATTAGAAACTGCAAGATCTTACCTTTCAAATCTGGAGGGACCCTTTGTTTTTGAAATGTGTTCTAGCCACTTAAGTTCTCGATACTTCGACAAGATTTGAGATCACGTTTGTTCTTCTCTGCCTCCAAGAACTTGCGGGTTACTTACTCATTGACGCAATGTGCGGCGGTGAGGACGTGGAGGTTGTCGATCAGCGTCGCCCCGCACACAAACATGGACTCGTCGCCTTCGTCCCTCAAGATGGCCGCCTGCCAAGGGTACTCCCCGAAATCGGACTGACCCTTGCGGAACTCGAAGGAGGACACACGACCGTGGATGCTGGGGTTGCCGCGACCGCAGGTTGGTTCCGAGTGCTGTTTGGCGGAGATGTACACGGGCCGACGACAGCACACGTAGTCTATCCCACATCCGTGGACCCCGGGGGAGAAGCCAGTGAGTTGGCGCTGTTGAGAGAAGCCATTGTGAGTAGGGCAAGACTGTAGACCGCCAGGTTCGCTGCTCGTCTAGTACAGGTCAGTTTTTGTGCTCTCCCATACGCACTTCCCCGCTCCTACATGTTACTTTGCTCATGGGAAGTGAAATTTACTTCACCCCCCCACCAGTGTATCCACGGTTTATGTGGCGATAAGGCTTTAATACTGAAGGCCCCAAAAGCATTTATCTATTTCAATGCATTTTGGCGAATTTTTTCAAACTTATTTTTTAGGATTTCTGCTCGACTTTATATAAAATCATCCGATTTTAATAGTTTTACAATGTATACTTATATTTTTTTTAAATTTTATTTTATTTTATTAACTTCAATTCAATGATGAATACACGAGAACGAATCTTTATTGTAACACCCCTATCAAAGTAATGAAATTAGAGAAAGATTTTCTTCAAGATTTCAGAGAACCGTTCCTACAAAATCTGTGCAAATCTGAAATTCGAGGGAATATGAAGGGCGCACATATTGAAAAGTGTCAATAAAGTTTTGACTTATTTTAAATGTGTTTTTTACGATAATAAATAAACATACAATTAAGTTGTTTTTAAGAAAAATGTTTCGCCCAATTTCATTAAAATAGATAATTCTGGGGCATCCTATAATAGCGCACATAAAGACTAAAATACCATATTAAAAAGTGAATAACGGAATGCGTGATAACACGAATTCTGGATTCGTGATAATAGAAAATTAGACAGTTATTAGACCGAGCGCATTCGAGAGGTCTGAGAAAGCTGATTAAGAACTATTTAATATAAAGGAATAAAATATAATGGTATCTAGTTCTCTAAGATACCTTCCCCCAAAACTTGTTTTTAAATAAACTTCTTCAAGAAGCCTAATAGAAGGTTTTAAGTTTTTAGTGGGTTTACGAACACAACCATCTTTCTAGTCAATTAATCTTTTCTTTTAGATAATCGAGTTGTCTATTTCCCCCACATTTTTGCTTCTCCTAATTTCACCACTTTCTTTCCGAACTCTCCATTGTCAAATGCCTCATACTTTCAAGTATATTAAATAAATTAATAATAGAAACACGCATCGAAGAAGCCTTAATCAGAGAGGGAGTTCAATGGGATTGGTTTAGATGTTAAAAAACATGTAAAAATATTGGTACTTACTCCTTCAAGGCCGTCTGTAGAGTTGGTAACTGTCTCCTGGGAAGCGCTTCTTCGAACCCTATCTGTCTCCTCAGTAATGATAGTGGTCGGGGTTTCTTCAGTGGCGTAGTCCACATCTTGAGGAATGGCGCTAGCATTCCCGGTCGCATTACTCACTTCCTGGACGGTGGCTTCCTCAGTTCGGAGGTAATCATAGTCGTAGTAATCCTCACTGACTGTAGTTCCGTTGGCAAGGACATCGGAGGGAAGGTTCCTCGCGTCGAGGAGGTGTTCGATTTCATTTGGGTCGGATCTGGCGACCAGATCTTGAGGAGTGCAGTACTCTCGCCTCACACACTGGCAATCCACCGGGTAGGCGCGCTGAAGACTGTTGCTAGCGAAGGCGTTCGCCAAGTGATCGATGGAAGATTGGAAACTTTGTTTTGAGGGGGATTGGAAACCATTGGTAGAAATGTGGCGCTTATCGGTGTTGGTTGAGAAGTCGCCAATGAAGGGAACAGGCTGACTAGGTCTAAAAGGATCTGAGTGATCGATGTTAAGGGGTGGGAATGGGTCGGAGGAGAAGGGAGATGATGGCTTGGAATCTTTTTCTATCAAAGTTTTGACCTGGGAGCTCGCTTGGTAAGATGAACTTCCGTCACGTGGAAAACTGGCTGGGGAGTCCCGAATATCAAAAGGTGGAGTTTGTTTGTAAATATGAGTGTGGGTGTGAATGTGCTCTACTTTTGTTGGCTTAACTTTGTGGATTGGAATGTTGTGTTGGCTTTTTACCTTATGAACTAATACATCCTGGGGTTTGGGGCCACTGTACACTGGAGGAAAGTGAGGTTTTGGTCGAGAATAGGACGGCTTGGGAGCCGAGTAATGAGGCTTGGCCTGTGGCACCGAATAGTGAGGTTTGGCCTGTGGCACCGAGTAGTGAGGTTTGACCTGTGGCACCGAGTAGGATGGGACGGAATTTGTTGGCGGATAGTAACCAGTGTTTACTGGTTGTTTGTAAGAGGTTTGCGGTACTCCGTATCCTTTAGAGACCTGGTAATTGGTTTGAATTGGGGCTCCATATGTTATATCAGAGCCTTTGAGTTTCTTCTTGTTGAACAGATTATTGAAGAGTTTTTTAAAGGGTTTGGGGGATACTTTTGTATTGGAATATTCTTCCACGTAACTACCTTCTGATGGATAACTGGCGTAAGAAGACGTAAAGCTGTTTCCGTAATGACTAGGGTTTACTGGAGGATACCCCACTGTCTTTTCACACTAAAAAGAGAGAGGAATATCAAAGATTAGCTACTGGGTAAGGAAAAGCTGGATATATCCTATCTTTCTCATGTTGTTTTTAGGGGAGTAGGAGTAAAAATGCAAGCACAGGGAGATGGATGTTTTAAGAGCCTCATTAACAAGTAACAAAAGACACACACATATTGAATATACATTGTGCAATGTTTCTGTCATCTTCTGGTTCGGCAAATCCAACCCAACATAAACATATGATTTAAAGATGGCAACATTAGTATTTTAGTTTAAAGAAAAGAGTTATAGGTACGAATGTATGGAAAGAGTTTAGAGAAGCGATTAACAGCTATTATTTTAGTTCTATAGAGGATTCTAACACCTAAACATCAAGGTTTGAGGAGCTATTGAATGCATACTGTCATCTGAAATTGACCATCTAAAGTATCTCGACCTTTGTGTTTTGTTGGGCTCCAAGAACGTGAAAGGGGTCGAGGCCCCTCTTGCATGAATTACTGAGTCAACTTTAACATTCAAGGGTACATCATCCCTCTAATGGCTATGCATCAGTTAGGTGTTATTCTTTCGCAGTAAAGTCTCGTTACCTTTCAATTAGACAACATTAGAATTTCTGTCTTTTGTTCATGCTTGTTCCCGACAGCCTCGCATGTATCATTCAGGTTCTTCCCTGGATGTATACATTCTTCCTAAGGATGATCGCTTTCCTCCTCAAATGTGGCTATGTTCAAGAGGAGAGTTGTGTACACAAAAAAAATCTATATTTTTTGGATACACATGTTTGGCTTCCACACATTTTTACTTTGCCACTTCGGAGGATGCCCTCGTTGGTTTCTGTTTAAGAGAAGATCGGACTTACCATCCCTTTGACGCCGAGTTTGCACAACTTATCCGAAATTCCGAGGAACCGACCGCTGCGACCCTCCTCCCCCTTTAACTCCTCGGTGACGACCTCTTGAGGGTAAGGGCTGTGCTCCTCGAGGGGAAGGACAGACTCGGGAATCTCCAAAGCCCTTCCCTCCCCTTCAGGGTCAGCCGCTTGGGCGGATAAAGCCTTAGGAGTCTTGTCCACTTGATGGTCTTCCTGGACTAGAGAAGTAGGAGGGCCACCCTTGGCTTTCTTCCCCCAAGACCATTCCGCTCGAGTCCCACTTAGGACGAGGCACAGAACCAGAATGGCGCAAATTCGGGTCATTCCTGAAAGGGAAAAACCAGCTAATCCAACAAGGACATACCAGACCCACTCAGCAAAGAAAGTAAGAAGTTCCCAAAAGCTGAAAAAGGTTCTAATAAATAGAAGAGACAGGAATAATGATAATTATGATAAATAATAATAATAATAATATTAATAATAATAATAAACCATGGTGTGCTTTCTCGTTATAATTGCGCCCGTAATTCGTTCTCCTCAGGAGGGGGAAAGGAAGTTTCCCCGCTCCTCGTATGAGACTTTCCCTCTGGACCTCAGAGAAGGAAAGAGGGAGCGGTAAACACTGTGCCCCTCGTCTTTTTACATGTTTATGTTGTATTTTTTTGACCAAAATCATCACATTTGGAATTTTGCGGACATATGTTTCCATGGTTATTGCTCCCTCTATCTACGCGCGCTCTCCCTATCTCTTCCGAGTGTCACCCTCTCATTATTTCAGCGACACGAATAATTGTAAAGGCAACCATCTTTGAATGTAGTCCCCGCATGGATGTGAAAATGTGTAAAAAGGTGTACCTATGTACTGTTCCATTATGTGACTCAATGTAACATGGGAAAAGGAGACCATGGGAGCTCAAATCCTGACCCCTCGTTAAGATTCATCCTAGTTTGTTGGTACAAACATGCACCATCCTTAACCCCAATTGTTCTTCTCATTAATTTTTTTCCCTTGTCTGCTCTTTTCCTCTGATGTCCTTTTCCACTAAGAGTGCCTCACTGGCTCATGACTGCCCGCATTTGAGCACCTTGTGGCAATCAGCCTTGGGTTCGATCCCAGGCGCATTTTGCGTTGATTATTCTAAGCTGAGGCAATGAAAATGCTTATTTCCCATTGGCAACCTTTTGCCTCCCCGTCAGACTACTAGCAAGGGCCGCGGTGGAGGATATAACTAATTTTTTACAAGGGTGAAAGGAGGGTGTTAGGGCTCCCTGAATGCAAAGTGGGGAGTGGGAAGCGAGAAGAGGCATCGATGAGTCAAACCACTCGCAAGGGGGGATTAAGTCCCACTTCATTGACGCCTTGTGGAGTGCCAACTGTAATGTCCTTTTTTGCATCAAAGAGAAAATACCTCGCACTTTCTCTCTCTGTCTCTTTCTCTCTCTACCCATCTATCTATCTCTCTACATCTCATGGTATATAACTGCACCACGAATAAGGTACACCAGGCAACGCATAAAGTATGGATAATTCCTCAACTAACACATATCTATGTAACCATGTACATTATAAAAGATACGTGAATGTGTGTGCTAGGAAGTGCATATTCATAAAGTGGCTATCTGCCTGTTACTCATGTGCATAAAATTAATAGCGTGTATGTCTTCCTCCAGCCCTTCACTCGCCTTTCTTACTTTCACTTCATACATGAAAGACGAAAGCCTAGGTCCACGAAGAAGCATCATTGAATCCCCAATCAAGATCTTTTCCCCCCATTAACACCTAGTAATTAGGTACTTACTCTTTTCTAAAGCGTTGGTGCCACTGTAAACAGACGCGTTAAACACAATTTCACCAGAGTCACTCACGCCCAGCGCAGAATTAAACGATGCTTCTTGGATGAAATTTCGTCTGCAACTGCTTCAAACTCATCCCCGGCAGCATTATATAGGCTGGCTTGATTGGGATTACAGGATGGTTACCGGTCGAGTTTGACCTTGGTCAGGTCTTACATTCCGGGTTAGGAGGAAATCGGGGTACGGGGTGATGGAGGCTTGGTCGAAAATGGGTCCTGGAATGCAGGGACCGGAAAGAGCGGGAGAAAGGGATAAGAGAGGGGTGAGAGATGGATTCGTTGGCCTTCCCCGGAAAAGGTGGCGAAAACCGAGACTTTGAAGCTATATTTCCGAGGCGATTTTTATTTCATCTATTAAATTGAACGGCAAAATCAACAGGGTGAATTGGGGAGTGGAAGTTATGACCTGATACCAGAGAAATTATTTTATTATTATTATTATTATTATTATTATTATTATTATTATTATTATTATTATTATTATTATCACGAACTAAGAAGGTAAAACTGACGAAGTCATCTGCATCGTTTGTCAGAAGATGTTGGGGCAGGAGGGCACGTGAATCTCCCAAACTTGTTAAATCTTCTCACTTTAGGCAGATTTTCCCGCTGGTTCCGAGCGGGAGAGACATGAGAAATCAGAACTCACTAGAGGGAACTCAGTTTAGAACTTTTTCCACGAACAAGGGATTATAAGCCATAAAACCATTCATCCAACCTGGAACTCACCCACCCCTTTCGGAAACCCCACCACTAGAGTGGAGGAGGGCGGGCAGAAGAAGACAATAAGGACTAAAGGGCAAGAATAAAAGTCATCAAGCTCTCGCTAGCTCACTGGATACGGCGTTGGTTTTCTAGCGTCTAGGTGGCGGGTTCATTCCGAAGCGAAAGCGAACACAAACCTTAGCGCACGAACAGTGTTAGCCAGCGGTCGGTCAGTGGGGTAGGGGGATTTTAAATAGCCAATTGCAGCACCGATGTCTTTGTCTTCTCGTCTTCGCAGCACAATACGCACATTTCGACATATCCCTGACACAATGAACAATCCCCTCCTTCACCGAGGGCGACGAGGCTCCATACGTGATCGCTGGTTGGTGTCAAAAGTCCCAACCTACTGTACGAGGTTCTGTAGTTGGTTTTGTACGAGGTTCTTCATTAGGTATTCTACAAGGTTCTATACTGAGTTTATACGAAGCTCTGTACGCGGTTCTGCATGGTTCTAAATTGTTTTATCTACGTGGTTCTATACTGGGTTTGGTACGAGGTTTTGTACTAGATGGGTTGTTTACATGGTTAAATATATACGAGATTCTTCCCCTGTTTTTGTACAAGGTTCTGTTTGAAATTCTGTTTGATCGGTTATGTTTGAGGTTCTGAACTGGGTTTCATTCTGGCTTATGTACGATGTTTTTTTAGGTTTTGAGCGGCGTTCCGCTTAAGTTCTATACTATCCTTTGATCGAAGTTCTGTACTGAGTTCTGTACAATATGTGTACGAGGTTCTGTATCAGGTCCTGAAGTGGGTTCACTCTTCGTCTCTGTGTGGTTATGAATTAGGTTTTGAGTGGGGTTCTGCCTTCTATATTAGTTTCTTAACGGGGTTCTGTACTGGTTGTGCACGATTTTTGTACGAGGTTCTATTTAGGTTCATATATAGGTCCTGTATAGGTTCTACACTAGGTTCCGTATAAGGTTCTTCACTATGTATAAAGTTTGTACCAGGTTATTTACACAGTTCTACAAGATTTTAAATTATATTCTGTACGAAGTTTTATATTGGGCTCTATTGGTTTCTGTACGAGGTTCTATATTGGGCTCTATTGGTTTCTGTACGAGGGTCTATATTGGGCTCTATTGGTTTCTGCACGAGGTTCTGTATTATATTTGGAAATGGTTTCTGTAGAGGTTATGAACGAGATTCTATACAAGGTTTTACACGGTTTTAGATGAGCTCTGTACTAGGTTCTCTTCTGGGCTCTCTACGGGATATTGTACGAGGTTCCTTATTAAGTTTCTGACGGGGTTCTACTTAGGTTCTGAAACGGGTTCTGTACGATGTTATACACTAAATTCTGTACGTTTTTGGTGTGGTCCTTATCTTTGTGTTGACCTGTAGTTTAGAGTGGGTTTCGAAGCCTTGGGGAGTTACATAACAGCTGCAAAGTGCATCTAAATCGGACTTTCATTTCCATTATGGTGGGAAGCGAGCGTTTCACTCTCTTAAAATCGCACTTTTTCTTTTTTCCGCAGGTGATCATCCCAAGGGAGAGTATAATATCGTGTTTTCAAGGTTCACCCTGCAGTATCCTCAGTTCTATGAGATATCCGCTCTCCCTGCTTCCTTTTCCTTTCCTGAGAAACTCTGAACTCAGGGTGAACGCTCCTTAGCACCTCAAACCCTGGAGATGTAAGCTCTCCATTCGCTTGTATTTAGGCTCGACAAGGAGCAATAGAATAGTATTTGTCATTTGCTTCCTTTTATTATCATTTTAGCTAACACTCATTTATATTTTCTTCTCCTAAAAGCACTCCCCATCGTTCTAATACCTCGTATTGCATCCATCTACATTATAGTATGGCGATGCCCTTGTTATAAGGCGCTTAGCTTGAGCCTCTTGGAGAGGTTGGCAAAAATACTCTTTCAGAGAACTCGGAGGGAGTGGTAAAAAAAGAACGGTCCCTGACATTCACTTGCTTGGTCTTGGTCGCTCACAGATTGGGTTCCTCCCGATCGGAAGTCGAGTCCTCGTCGTTCGTACCTCGGGTTTAGCCGTTCGTAACTCGGGTCTTAGCCGTTCATAAGTCGGGTCTTGGCTATTCGCAAGTCAAGTCTTGGCCATTTGCAAATCGAGTCTTGTCCGTTCGAAAGTCGAGTCCTCACCGTTCGCTACTCAGGTCTTGGACGTTGGCAAGTCTAATCTTGACCGTTCGGAAGTTGACTCTTGGCTGTTTGCAAGCCGTGGCTTGGCCGTTTTCAAGTCGGGTCTTGGCCGTTCGCAAGTTGAGTCTTGGCCACTCGCAAGTCGATTCTTGGCCATTCTATTCGCAAATGGAGTTTTGGCCGTTCGCAAGCTCGGTTTTTGGTCGTTCGAAAGTCGAGTCTCGGCCGTTCACCATTTGGCTCCTCGGCGTTGCCAACTTGGGTCCCGGCGATCCCCGCTACCGTTGCCTACCTTCTCCCCGAGAGGAAGACGACAGACAACGGAAGATTCTTCACTACGGTCCTCTTTAAATCCTGCATAATGTTCCTCCTAAATCCCAGAGGTAGATCTCGAGTCTTTCAGTTTAGTGCCCTGGAGGGGGAGGGGGTAATTTTAGAGCAGATTATGGCAATTAGGGCAGAGTTCCAACCCATTCTGCCTATAGAGCTACAAAGAGTCTCCTCTTTAGCCTTCTCGGTTCTAATGTACCTTTCACACAGCATCTCTCCCAATATCCCCAAAAGGAGGAATTTGTTGTGAAGCGAGTAAGGAAGGGTTGGGTGCCCCACAGGGTCTTAATACCCAGAGAACCAGTTCTTTTAGTTACACGCGTCTGTTCGCGCATTTTTACTTCCCCTAACTTCACCGCTTTCTTAGTAAACCTATCTCGTTACAAAACTTTCTGTCGAAAGAACTTTCGTTGTTTTTTACTTTTTTTAAAGGATTTTTATTTATTTTTTTTTCTTGACTTTCTTTACATTCATTCATTTTGGAAATTTTTTAACCTCAGAAGGTGGCCTTTTTCCTCGTTTTAACGAGTCCTACAATTAAACATCTCCTTGAGGGACCCCGTGTTACCTATCCCTTCTAGTCGTAGGCGCGGTTGTCCCCTGTTCCCTTAAAGAGATTGGCCTTCTGATATTGAAAGATCCCTTGTCTTCTCCATCTTCTCTCTAAATATATTTGCTCCTGTTTGTCTATGTCTACCGAAGTTCAATGAATATTTTACTCATTTTACCCATATTTCCCCCATTTGACCCATTTATCCCTACAACTTACTCAGTTTTACCCATATCTCACCCATCTAACCAATTTATACCCACAATTAACTCAATTTTACCCATATTTCACCCATTTTACCATTTTATACCAACATTTCACTCAATTTTACCAATTTATGCAAACATTTTACTCAATTTTACCAATCTATACACACATTTCACTCAATTTTACCCGTATTTCACCCATTTATACCGACAATACACTCATTTCACTCAATTTTAGCTATATTTCACCCATTTTACCAATTATTACCCACATTTGATTCAATTGTATCCATATTTTACCCATTTTACGAATTTATACCCACATTTCACTTAATTTTACCCATATTTCGCCCATTTTATCAATTTATACCCACATTTCACTCAATTTTACCTATATTTCACCAATTTTATTCCCGTTTTGACCAATTTTTATTTTTGCTATCTTCGACGAACGCCTTATTTAGACCCATTTTTTTTCTGTTAACCCATTTTTGTTCCGATTTGAACCCATTTTTCCACTTCCAGTTCTTGCCATCGACTCTTGGCATCAGTTCAGAGCTGATGCCTCAGTTAGTGGGGGCAGAAAAGAGAGGAATAAAATGCGCCCGAGAAACTTAGAGCTACGGGGCCACCTAGAATTATTGTTGTTGGCTGGTAATGGTGGTAGAGGTGGTAATAGTGGTAATGATGTATATTTTATGTAAAAACAACAAGTGATGAAGTTAAATGAAGTGAAAATCGATATATGAAATTTATAAAGGTACGTAGACCGAGTACCCGAAAGAGAAAATTACTTGGAGCGCTTCCACTGAAAGGGCACACAATTCTCCCCCTATCCCCCCTCCAGTTCCCCAATATGGGTATAACCCATGATATTCGAACCATGGTTAGTATTTTGTTGGTACGAAGAAGGAAGAAGGAAGGGAACCATCGGTGGATACAACCTCGGTGGCCAGCGACGGTACAACCCTGGCTGGCCGAAAAGGGAAGAAAAACAAGACATAAGAGCGATTTTAAGGGTTAGAAGAACCGAAAAAGCAGAATATGGGAAGAGAAATGACACCCTAAGTACTGGTATGAAGAAGAACCTTTAAAATGAAGGGAAATTGTCTTCATGAGCCTCCATGCACGAAGAGGTTCCAGAGAAGTGGCAAATTGTGGTCCGTTACGTGGTAAACACAATTGAATCTTTTTTTCCTAATCTCAAATTCCAAACTAGACAATAGTCACTTCCCGATTGAAAATTTCCGAAAAGGTTACTTTCAAAATATACTTTCAAACTCCATTTATAACCTTTCTTCTATATATATATATATATAAATCAGGTTTTCAAGAGAATCATCATTTATTTGAATTCCCTCATTTCCGCAATCAAAATGTTGCGTAATCTTTGCTATGACTTTCTAGATTTGATAATCTATCATTATCTTTAAGTTTCAGACTTATATTTTTTTTTATAGATTTTGACTCTATGACCTTGTTCATGTTATATATAATTTCTATCTATGATATAATTTTTATCGCTGAATGTAACGGTAGCGGTTTTTCCTGGATTTAGAGCAATATTTTAGACTTAGGCCAACTCTTTATCTTAAAAATGAACGCTGGTTATTGAGTAATTCTGATAAATAAAAGATGGACAGATTTGAGAAATGTGATGTGGGAACGAGCGAATAACTTCAAGGAAACAGACAATAAAGCTAATTAGGAAAAAAAGATGGCAAAAATTAAAATAAAATACTTTGGGAAAATGGTAAAATTCGAGCTATTTTGAAAGTTGAGGAAAAGTTATAAAAGGATAAATGGTGATAAGAGAGTGACATCCTCTCATTTAAATGATGGATCATTAAAATTTAGAAGTAGGAAATAATTTATACTAAAAAATGGAACAATTGCCATAAAAATACCAAGCTATCATTATAACTAACCATAATACTTTGGAACTGTTACCACCCGCCTCATGAACAAGCTTGGCAAAACAAAGGAATATGAAAAATGAAGCTGAGCAAAAACCAGAAAGTCAATTAAATGTCTATCGTTAGAAGAACAACACAACTGTCTCTCAGAGTTTGGCAACTAAATAAAAGGGTTGCCAAATATCTTGAGATAAATTATTTAATTTCTCAATTTGAGGGACATCATTAAGTATAGATGTTATTCCAATATAAAAGAGGGTCAGGTGAAATGAGATTAAGGATATCTGAGACTACTACAAGAACAAACGCAAGGAAGCAACCAAATAACACAGTACTTTCTACGGTTGCACAAAATTCGAGGTAGGCTGACTTTTTGGAGGTGCTGAACATCATCCCCACTAATACGTATGGTAACACTAGTTTCTTCTTTGTTAAAAGAAATCAAACATAAATATATCTAACCTAGGACTTTGGGAAAGTGGATCAACTGAAGATAAACCACCCTAAGCTTTTGTGGGGTGGCATATCTTCAGATGAGAAAATTTAGGGTCAATTATTGTCAGGTGAACCAATACGTGAACGGAGCTCACGTATAGGTTAGGTGAACGTAACCTAACCAGAGTCCTTGGTTCGGGTGTGAGTTTTAGGTTATGTACAAAACAAATCATAATCATCTGAAAAGCTGTTCAATATTAGCAAAATACATACTCATCCACACAATGTACACCTCTTCCTTGTCAACTAAAATGTATACACCTAAGACACTCTAACCAAACCTACAAAGGACATCTCGTTTTCGCCTAATCAAACCAATAAACCCCCCAAACGGACCTAACCTACGAAACAGCGCCATTCACAATCTTTTAATCAAACCAAACAACCTCGTTTTTAGGTGATCCGGAACAGTTAAGGGACTCGTCCAGCCTATAGATACCCTCACTGACTCCTGTAAAGATGTTCACTATATGAAATTATAGACTAGTTGCTATATATATATGTTTTCCGAGCTTATTCAGCCTACTGGAAGGCAAGTATAATCCTAGTACATGTGTCTATTAATATCACTTTTGTTTTTGTTACTTTTGAGAGCTCCTGGTTTTTTTTTTAGAGTACCCGCTGTTCTTTGAGAATCTCCGCTGCCTTTTGAAATTCCCCAGTAGCTTTTGAGATTCCCTGGTAGCTTTTGATAGTCCCGGTGGTTTTTAAAGACCCCAGTGGCTTTTGAAATTCTCCGATGAGTTTAAGATTCTCTGTTTTCATGTGAGAGTCTGCGCTAGGTTTTGACAGTCCCCTAGAGAGAGAGAGAGAGAGAGAGAGAGAGAGAGAGAGAGAGAGAGAGAGAGAGAGAGAGAGTGTAACAACAAGGAGTAACAACAAGAAAAGAAGGTACCCTAGGAGACCTTACGGTCCATTCAAAGAGGGTACCTTTGGACTAGCAATTGAGCGGGCACAAGGCTGCTCAAGTGTTTTGCGTCCCTAAAAGGCCACTTTTCAAGACTTTGTCTAGTCTTGACTTGAACTGGTCAACCGATTCACTGTTGACAACTTCCACTGGAAGTGCGTTCCACATACCGCAGATACTGTAAGTGAAAAAATTTCCACACAGATTGCGGTTGTAACGCTTCAGTTCAAGTTTGAAGCCATGATTGCGCGTTCTGTTCTCACTCAGTGTGAACATATCCCGGTAGTCAACATTGTCGAACCCTCGAAGTATTTTGAAAACTTCGATGAGCTGACCACGCAGTCTACGGGTTTCTAGCGAGAACAGATCTAATTCCCTTAGTCTATCCTCATAACTTTTATGTCGGATAGAGGAAATCAGCTTGGTTGCCCTGGCTTGTACGCGTTCCAATCTCGCGATGTCCTTTCGCAATGAAGGACTCCAAAATTGTACGGCATACTCCAGGTGCGGTCGGACAAGTGAGTTGTACAGGCACAGTACAATCTCCTGGTTCCGATAACCAAACTGGCGCTTAATATAGCCTAGCATCCTTTGGGCCTTTTTCTCCGCCTCAATGCACTGTTTCGAGAACTTGAGGTCACTAGTGATTGTTACACCCAAGTCCTTCTCAGTGTCGGTGGATTCCATAGCAGTGCCCTTAAGGATATACTGAGATTGGGGGTTTCTGTGGCCGATATGCATCACTTTGCATTTCCCCACGTTAAAAGGCATTTGCCACGTGTCCGACCACTCCCCAATCTTCCCAAGATCTTCCTGCAGGCGGGCAGTATTTCCCTCCTTTGCAACGTTCATACCAAGCTTGGTATCGTCGGCAAATTTAGAAATCTTCGCAACCATGTCACCGTCCATGTCGTTGACGTAGATGATGAATAGTAGTGGTCCCAGGACAGAACCTTGAGGCACCCCGCTAGTAACGGGCACCCACTCAGAAGACTGTCCATTCACCACCACCCGTTGCCGTCTGCCACTTAGCCAGTTCTCGATCCAGCCGGCTACCTTTCCGTCTATGCCTAGCGCTCGCACTTTCCGGAGAAGGCGGCGGTGTGGTACCTTATCAAAGGCTTTTTGAAAGTCTAGGTAGACCACATCCACCGCCTTGTCCCGATCGTGCTCACTTAAAACGAAGTGGAAGAATTCCACAAGGTTCGTCAGGCATGACCGTTGCCTTCGGAAGCCGTGCTGGGAACTCCTCAGTAGCAGGTTTGACTCTAAATACGACGTCATTTTGTCCACCATCATGCTTTCCATGAGTTTACCGACTATCGAAGTCAGACAGATAGGTCGGTAGTTCGACGGTTGGTTACGGTCTCCTTTCTTGAAGATAGGAGTCACCTCCGCCTCACGCCAGTCTCTAGGAACGCATTTGGTCCGGATTGACATGTTAAAGATAGCGCACAGATGTCATGATACTTCATCGCACACTTCCTTCAACGCTTTAGGTAGAAACCCATCCGGGCAAGGTGACTTATTCGTCTTTAGGTCAGCGATCTTTTTCTTTATTTCTCCTTCGGTGAAGTCCATTGCCTCCAGTTTTTCCCCCGAGTAGGAATCCGTCGGCTGGGGAATGGGACCACACTCTTCAGTAAACACTGAAGAGAAGTAGTCGTTGAGGAAGTTAGCATTTTCTGCATCTGAATGCTTTAATGTCCCCTCATCATTCCTCAAAGGGCCAATCGTTCGACGGATTGGTTTACGGCTGTTCACATATCCAAAAAACTCCTTGGGATTCTCTTTACAGAGTCTCGCCACTCGGAGTTCCTCAGACCGCTTAGCCGCCCTTATACTGGACTTCACTCTCCTGGCTAGCCTCCGGTATTCGTAAAAGTCACCCGAGATCTTCAATTGACGGTACACATTTCTCTTCTCCCTAAGCAGTTGCCCAATTTCTCGATTAAACCACTTTGGTTGAACAGAGGACCGACGGGGGCATTTCAGAGGGATAAAGCGCGATTGAAGACTCATGAATGTGGTTTTGAAACTGTTCCAAGAGTCTTCAACAGCATCGCACTCTTCTAGCCTCGCGTCAGTCAGTCCCGCGCGTAGATCTGCAAAGTCTGCTCTTCTCAAATCGAGTTTCCTTGATTTAATAGTTGCAGGCTCTGCCTTGGGGACTTTGACTACAAATCTAATTAGTCGGTGGTCACTGCCACCGAGCTCTTCGCCAACCTGAGAGGTCCTCAACGATGTCATCCTCAGAGGTGAAAACCAAGTCGAGGATATTGTCTCCTTTTGTTGGCTCTCTCACCCACTGAGTGAGGATCTCGTTGTTCGTGAACTCCAGGAGTAGTGCGTTCTCGCCACAGGGTTCTCTGGTTTCCCAGTCAACTTGTGTGTTGAAATCACCCATGACGATACACACCCTGTCTTCGACAAGTTCTCCTAGCAGCTGGTACAGATCTCTGTCCTTTTCAACGAGTTGGGCAGGAGGTCTATAAAGTACCAGGGTCCTGAATTTAGCAGGACCTATCTCTAGGTCAATACCTAGTAGTTCATGGTCGGATATGATGTTGCAATCCGTCGAGGTGAGAGTATCCTTGACATACAACATCACACCGCCACCCTCTCTGTCTGGCCTATCTTTCTGGAAGAGCTGGTAACCGGGAATCGTGAATTCACCTTCAAAATCTTGGCTTGAGGTTTTTATCCACGACTCCGTTATGGCCACCATCTCATGTTCCTCTGTTACTACGAGGCCACAGAGCTCAAGAAACTTATTCCTGATTGACCTCGCATTGAACAGAAGAACTTTGAGGGAGTCCCCTAGTGTAGGACTCCCTACGCTCTTCCGTTTCCCGGCTTCTCTGTTTTCGTGGTCACACCCTTTTTGACGACCTCCGAGAAGGTCGTTCCAGGAGTGACACGGGCATGCTGGCGCACGTCCGCTTTCGCTCTGTTTCGAACGCTCCTTTGGGTGCGTTCCACGACATCTTGAATTAGATTGGCGAGAAAGGCCTTCCCTTTAAAGGAGAGATGTACCCCGTCCCTTTGGTAGAGGTCGTCTCTACCGATAAAGGTACGATAGGGGTCCACGAAGAAGACTCCTTCTGCCTTGCAGAGATCCGCCAACCTTTTGTTCACTGCAAAGTTTCTTTCGTGAGCGGTTCGGGATGGACCTCTTCTCGGAAGCATCCCAACCACCACACGTTTGCGGGTTTTAAGCCCTATGTCGTCCACGGCTCCCATCACTGTTTGGATGGTCTTACCACTGAGTCCAACCTTACCCCCTCTGAGGTAGAGGTCGTTGCCGCTCACCATCAGAGCAACAACAGAATTCTCAGAAATCTGAGCTTTCTCTGCCTCTACTCTGATGGTGTGGTTACCCCATCCTGACAGGCAGCTTACCTTCACGCTAGTGCGAAGGCGGGCCGCTAGCAGCGGATGCAGATCCCGTGTTTGCAAGTCACCAATGAGGGTGACCTTCGGACACTTGGTCTCTGAAGACGGGGTCTTCCCTTGTGGAAGAGGCCTTCCCTTTTCCTCTTTACTCTCCACATTCTTATCTTTCTTTTTCTTCTTCTGTATCTGTTTTTCTTCTATTTTGGGTTCTACTTTTGTTTCAACTATCTTCTTTTTCTTTTTTTTTTTCGTTTCTCCTTTCTTCTTTTTCTCCTTTTCTCTCGCCTCAGCTGGCTTAGCCTCAGATGATGCCGGAATGTCAGCTTCATTACCAGGGGATTCCGACACGTCAGTGGGCGGCGCCTCTTCTAGGCATCGAACCTGAGCTACGTTTAGGGCTTCGAGCTTCTCCAACTTTTCCTCAAGGACCTTAGCTCTCTCCTCTGAGGCTCTATAAAGGTCTTTTAATTTTTCCACCTCTCGCGTCAATATGCAAGTAGTGCAGATACTTTCAGGGCTGCATTTTGAGTAGCAGCCCTCCGGAAAGTCAACGCACCACTTTTCTAACTGGCATATTGCACAGTTGTGTTTGAGACAAACGGGTCCTTTTTTGCCTGTCATTTTAGTAACAAGGAGTAACAAGGAAATGAAGTACCCTAGAAGACCTTACGGTCCATTTAATGAGGGTACCTTTGGACTAGCAGGCGAGTGGGCACATCTCTGCTCAAATGCTTTACGTCCTTAAACGGTCACTTTTCAAGACCCTGTCTAGTCTTGACTTGAACTGGTCAGCAGATTTACTGTTGACAACTTCCACTGGAAGTGCGTTCCAACTACCGCAGATACTGTACGTGAAAAATTTTCCACACAGATCGCGTTTGTAACGCTTCAGTTCAAGTTTAAAGTCGTGATTTCTTGTTCTTCTCTCATTAACTGTGAAAATATCCCTGTAGTTAACATTTTCGAACCCTCGAAGTATTTTAAAAACTTGGATGAGCTGACCACGCAGTCTATGGGTTTACAACGAGAACAGATCTAATTCCCTTAATCTATCTTTATAACTTTTATGTCTGATAAAGGAAATCAGTTTGGTTGCCCTGGCTTGCACGTGTTCCAATCTCGCGATGTCCTTTCGAAATGAAGGACTCCAAAATTGTACGGCATACTCCAGGTGCGGTCAGACAAGTGAGTTGTACAAACACAGTACAATCTCATTGTTCCGATATCCAAACTGGCGCTTTATGTAGCCTAGTATCTTTTGGGCCTTTTTCTCCGCCTCGATGCACTGTTTCGAGAACTTGAGGTCACTAGTGATTGTTACACCCAAGTCCTTCTCAGTGTCGTTGGATTCATTAGCAGTGCCCTTAAAGATATACTGAGATTGGGGGTTTCGGTGGCTGATATGCATCACTTTGCATTTGTTCACGTTAAAAGGCATTTGCTACGTATCCGACCACTCCCCAATCTTCCTAAGATTTTCCTGCAGGCGGGCAGTATTTCCCTCCTTTGCAACGTTCATACCAAGCTTGGTATCGTCGGCAAATTTGAAAATCTTTGCAACCATGTCACGGTCCATGTCGTTGACGTAGATGATGAATAGTAGTAGGCCCAGGACAGAACCTTGAGGCACCCCACTAGTAACGGGCACCCACTCAGTAACCTGTCCATTCACCACCACCCGTTGCCGTCGACCACTTAGCCAATTCTCTATCTAGCCGGTTACTTTTCCGTCTATTGCCAGTGCTCACACTTTCCGAAGAAGGCGGCAGTGTGGTACCTTATCAAAGGCTTTCTGAAAGTCTAACTAGACCATATCCACCGCCTTGTCCCGATCGTGCTCACTGGAGACGAAGTGGAAGAATTACACAAGGTTTGTCAGGCATGACCGTTGCCTTCGGAAGCCGTGATAGAAACTCCTCAGTAGCAGGTTTGACTCTAAATGCGACGTCATTTTGTCCACCATCATGCTTTCCATGAGCTTACCGACTATCAAAGTCAGACTGATAGGTCGGTAGTTTGACGGTTGGCTACGGTCTCATTTCTTGAAGATAGGAGTCACCTCCGCTTCACGCCAGTCTCTAGGAACGCATTCGATCCGGATTGACATGTTGAAGATTGTGCTCAGGTGTAGTGACACTTGATCGCGCACTTCTTTCAACACTTTAGGTAGAAACCCATCCGGGCCAGGTGACTTATTCATCATTAGGTCAGTGATCTTCTTTTCTATTTCTCCTTCGGTGAAGTCCATATCCTCCAGCTTTTCCCCCGAGTAGAAATCCGTTGGCTGGGGGATGGGACCACACTCTTCAGTCAACACAAGCGAAGTAGTCGTTAAGGAGGTTAGCATTTTCTGCAGCTGAGTGCTTTAATGTCTCCTCCTCATTCCTCAAAGGGCCAATCGTTTGACGGATTGGTTTACGGCTGTTTACATATCCAAAGAACTCCTTGGAATTCTCTTTACAGAGTCTCGCCACTCGGAGTTCCTCAGACCGCTTAGCCGCTCTTATACTGGACTTCACTCTCCTGGCTAGCCTCCGGTATTCGTCAAAGTCACCCGAGATCTTCGATTGCTCGTACATAATTCTCTTCTCCCTAAGCAGTTGGCCGATTTCTCGATTAAACCACTTTAGTTGAGCAGAAGACCGACGGGGGCATTTCAGAGGGATGAAACACGATTGAAGACTCATGAATGTGGTTTTGAAACTATTCAACGAGTCTTCAACAGCCTCGCACACTTCTCACCTCGCGTCATTAAGTCCAGCACGAAGACCTGCAAAGTCTGCTCTTCTCAAATCAAGTTTCCTCGATTTACTAGTTGCAGGCCCTGCCTTCGGGACTTTTACTACAAATCTAATTCGTCGGTGGTTCCTGCCACCGAGCTCTTCGCCAACAGAGAGGTCCTCAACGATGTCATCCTCAGAGGTGAAAACCAAGTCGAGGATATTGTTTCCTCTCGTTGGCTCTCTCACCCATTGAGTGAGGAACTCGTTGTTCGCGAACTCCAGGAGTAGTGCGTTCTCGCCACAGGGTTCTCTTGTTTTCCCGTCAACTTGTGTTTTGAAATCTCCCATGACGATTCACACTCTGTCTTTTACAACTTCGCCCACCAGCTGGTGCAGACTCCTGTCATGTGAGAGAGAGAGAGAGAGCATGGGAACGAGTGAGGGAGGGATGTATGGATGAAAGAAATAAGTAAAAATGAAATAAATAAAATAATATACTATGATAACATAGGTTTATGATTGGAAATAATTTAATTGACTATGAGATTTTTTAATTAGACGATCGATTTTAACCATAAAAGGAGAACTAATTAAGGAATATACTAGGATATTTTCTTATAAAATATTCGGAATGATAAATGAATTTGGCAGAATTCCTATTAATGGGATGATTATTATATGAAATATATAAAAAGAGAGCACTGTTACGTTATCTTCCTATAAAATTATATATAAGTTTACTTAATCTGAGAGATAAAGGATTTCTTGTTTGATCAAAGTTGTTAAAATTACAATAGACCTCGCTGCCATCACACACAAGCAAACATATTCCCAGCCAAATTCACAAACAAACACAAACTTGTTTACGGCGACCTGGTCTTCTGTATTAGCACGAAATCGTCTAATTTTGAGGGCCTATGGCTTCACAAATGGGCAATCAGGGCAGACTATAGGCTCGCCGACAAGGGGTATGGGAAATCAAACTGAGTCAATCTCCTCTTCTGTCCATATGGGAACATTAAAGCTCGGATTCAGTTTTAGTAGAATGCATAAGAGAGGGACACTAGCAATGAGTTTTAACAAGCAGGCAAATAGCTACCAACATGGCTTCAAGCAACATCTTCCTCTGAACTAGTTATACCTACCTAAATGCCATCTAAAAGACCAGTAACTGTGTTTATCTTCAGAGATAAGAGACAGCAGCAACCAGGTGAAACCCCCACATAAAGTAAGTGATTGTCTATCTCGTGTTTAACTGTTGATTTAATTCCCTAGGCGTTAATAAATCCTCCACGATTTGCGTGTCAGCAAACGGCTTAACAAAGAAACTTTAAACAATATTAAGAGAACTTAACAAAAAAACAAACTTCAAGTGTTAAACGATCTATAACATACCCTTGTCAATTATTCTAACTCTACACCCTTCCCCCTCCCCATTTTATTACCCTACTAAGGAGTAAGACTTTGAACGTAAATGGTTTGAAGATTTATTCTGGAAGCACAAAACTTTAATTCTAAACTGAAACTACTTTTGTATTTTCATTGTGAATTAGTCAATGCTTTCTCTCCATTTTCTGCTGCCCCTAAAACTTGGCCCTGCCCATTGAATCTAGAGGTTTGTGCCAACAATATAAATGTATATTGCAATATTGATCTTTTGAATGAATAAACTCTCCCTATTTTTTGGTTATGATTATGAACTAACAGTTTGTATATCGTAGATTCATATTTTAAAACAACATTGCGAATGATCGTATCTCTTTTTTAGTGGCTGACGTCATCCTTCCGTTCGCCCTCTGCCCCTCCCTTTTGTTACTCGCTCCAAGGAGATTCAAGTTTGTACTTTTAAATGGATCTGATTTTGACACGAACGTCAGCCTTGGACTCGAGACCCCTTCGCCTTTGAAAGAAAATTCAGTAAGACCCGTCCCCTCCCAGGATCTGCGGGTAAAATATACTTAACGCATTTTCACTTCACCCATCTTCACCACTTTCTGTATAGACCTTTCCTCTCCCTCTTTCCGGGGTGATACCCTCGTTTGATTTCGCTTGGATAAATTTGTAAGAAGAAGCTAAACCGAGACACGAGGAATTTAGGAATGCCAAACTCTCGAAGAGAATTTAATCGATTAAATCCTATTCATTGAATTAAATTATTATCATCTTTATAAACTTAAATAATAATAATTAGCGACTATGATCATTACCGATGCAGTGTGGGGTGACAAGAAAAATTAAGGACCAATGAAGGAACCATTGGAGATAGAACAAAGGAGATAACGAAGGGATTTAGAAGAATACCATTGTAAGCACGAACGACTTCTGGAATATATTAAACTACAATAATCTTTGAAACCCATTATATGCCCTCTTCAGAACCCCTCATGATGAAGTTGGAATTCCGACTTCGGAGTGTGCGTATGATCTTTGATCGAACCCTTCTTGAATTCTTCTTTCAAGACTCGCAACAAAACGGTACACACTAAGTAAACGGGAAAGAAAGAAAATTCCATAAATTGTCAAATTTTAAACGTACTGACCCCCTCTCCCTCACTACCACATACACATAATGTTTTGTATCATTAAAAAATCAATATGTTTTTATGTTGCCTCAGATTATGTTTATTTATGCCGCAGGAGAAATGAGCAAAGTTTTATCGAGATGAATTTCGAGGGCCATTCAAAGATCGATTGGTTATGACGTCATCTGATGCCCGGTTAACCTACGAGAGGGTTGAAATTTTCAAGACTTGAGGGTGTCTTTTAATATCTATGCTCTGTAAAATATATAAAAAAATATATTAAACTTAAATTATCTTTCTGTATAACACTATACATATGTATTTTGGTCTTTAAGATTGATTTTTTACCAATTATTGAATTCCTTTTAGGTCCCATATTTAGTGGACGCCCTTTAATTTAGGGGCCTTAAAGCGAAAATTTATCAAATATGTAACCGTTGGTGAACAAAGCTCTTGCTAGCGGAGTGGATACGGCGTTGGTCTCATAATGTCGCGGTACCGGGTTCGATCCCGTCAAGAGCGGGCACAAACGTCACCGCACGTAGAAATCTGACTACCAGTTGGTAGACATCGCTGTACTCAGCCCTGTACTAGGTGGTTAGATCTTCCATTTCTCATCACGCACATAGCCAATTACAACATTGCTTTCTGTCAGCTCTCATCTTCGCAGCACAACACCACGCGCGCGCGCACACACACACACATACACATATTCTCTGTTCGAAGGAAGCTTGCTGATGGGTATCGATATCCACATACCTCTGACGCTGAACAGGTCCCTCTGACCCGAGGCGACGAAGGTTTGGTGTCAAAAAAATAATACTTCCCGGCATCTCTCCATAAAGAGGACAGTCCTCTGGTGCCCTTGGGGTCACCAACGATTGTCACACTGACCTTCATGTTTATTTCACTATCCGGTAGGGATCTGACGGTTATCGAACTACTACTACCGTTTAGCAAACTACTAACTACCGTTAGTGAACCTTTGAAAAATAATGATCACAACTCTCCAATTTAAAAAAAAAACATGTAAAATTGGCTGAAACACCGAATCGCATTTGGGTTCACAACTTGAAAAAAACGAAGTCTTGAAAAGAATTAAGTTCGTCATCACGGCTAATACTTGAGAAGGATTTAATATCTCCAGATATAGTAACTAACGGAGATAACATTGCACCTTTGTCGGATTATCTCCGAAATAAATTTATAATATCAGATGAAAAGTGTAAATCAAGGGGGAGAAAATAATACAGATTGCAAATTGAATAACAATTATACATACAATAATAACCTTGCCTAATAATATCGCCAAAGTTATACGAATCAAACAGATATTTTAAAAAATATATACAGTTAAAATGTTGTGTTAAGTGATTTATTAAAAATAATGCCAGTAAAAGCTATCAGACTATCCTATCAAGGACTAACAAAGAAAATCCGAAAATTTAATATTAATATATAAATATCACCAAACAATCCGTAAGTGACAAAGTTATGTTTGAAAGATGAAACTAGTCTTTTATAATCATACGGGAGAGGTATGGAAGACATCTTAAATCATTATTTTCCACAGTGTCATCAACCAAAGATTTTGACAACACTCTAGAAGTTCCTGATGCAATTTCCTTTCAAACAGATATTTTAAAAAATATATACAGTTAAAATGTTGTGTTAAGTGATTTATTAAAATTAATGCCAGTAAAAGCTATCAGACTATCCTATCAAGGACTAACAAAGAAAATCCGAAAATTTAATATTAATATATAAATATCACCAAACAATCCGTAAGTGACAAAGTTATGTTTGAAAGATGAAACTAGTCTTTTATAATCATACGGGAGAGGTATGGAAGACATCTTAAATCATTATTTTCCACAGTGTTATCAACCAAAGATTTTGACAACACTCCAGAAGTTCCTGATGCAATTTCCTTTCAACGAAGTTAGTCCTTGAGCAATTTTGTTGTTATGGGGGAATATCTTGTATTGCCCTACATTGATATGAAAGATGCAGCCAAATAAATCACCAGGACCTGACATGATAAACCTCTATCATTTTCGATAACCTGAACAAGTTATTCAAGAAATCTCTTCTAACCACATTATTTATTAAAAAAACACACAAAGAAACAGTCGTCCGAAGGAAATTTTAAATATTTCTGCACGATTTTTCAAGAAAGAGAATCGAACGATGGCATCAACGGGCAGTTAGCAAACAGCATGACGTCCTTAATGACAAAATTTAGAATTAATCATAAAACAAAATACTTGAGTAATAAAGTCCGCGAATGCTCATACGTGACAGGCAGTCAGATTCAAAAACCGATATCATACCTATATGATATATAACAAGGTCTGCTAACCAAAAAGTCGCGTGCTCTCACTTTCGATAATTTTCGGAGTAGCCATGGCAATTATATCAATCGAAAGAGAATGTAAAACAACATAAAGGATTAAAATTCCGTTAAAATCGACCGGATAGTCACAATGTTATTACCAAAACAAAAAAAAAGCAAAACGGGGACCGACCGACCAACCGACATAAGGAGATATATATAGAGTCGCACGCGACTAAAAATCAAATATTGTGAGTCTATATCTATCCACTACGCGCCCGAAATCGGAGCACCGAGATAAGAATGTATTTATTTTATGAATGTTTTTCTGGCGGACTTAATAATATATGCTTCGTCTCGATAAACCCAAGGCTAAAAATTGCTAATGAAAATTTTTTAAGATTTAAGGAAAAATCTGGATTTTTTTATTTTCGTCCGATATAGGAGCGAAAGAAGAGTCCCTGGAAGATCTGGCAATGTATTCACCCTAAGCATCTTTTTCAGGGCGAGTTAATGGTGCAGAGTTAATGGGTGCATAAAAAAACAATCATACAAAACCAACAAACCCAAAATATCTAACCTAAGAATAATAACAGAACAACCAATTCCTAATCGGCTAATACAGGGGGAGAAGGAGTATGACCACGGCTGATTTGTAATTCCCTAAGAAGTCGTTTTGGCGCAAACGAATCAACTCCCGAATTCTTGAATTATTTTTAGCTTTGCGTTTGTTCAAATTTATCATATTTAATTGATACAAAACATTGATTAATCGCTTAAACGGATAAATGCTAAATAATTCTGCTAAATGTAAATTGAAAATTATGATTTATAAATAAATATTTAGTTGTGCAATAAGGAGAGTTCTCTTTATTCCGAATTCGTAGTAGGCTTTTAAAAATCCACCCTCGGGCGAGGGTGGATTTATTATTCGTGTAATCACACTTTTGGCCAATAGGGATTTATTATTCGTGTAATCACACTTTTTGACCCATTACAATGCCTCGAAATGTCGGGCAGTATAATCCTTTCACCTTTCCTCTGGAAAACCTGCTTTTTGAAGGCTTTGTCCACTTTAAATCCCTTAAAGTTTCTATGGTGGGACGTGGAACCACATAATAACCCTTAAATTAATTTATATTAATAGTCAAAGTGGCTTGAGATTATGTGGTTCCACTCCACTTAACAGGGTGGCGAGATGAGTTAACTCTTTGACTCCCAAATTGGACTATAGATTATATAGTCCAATTTGGGGATCAAAGAGTTAACTCGCCTTGCCACCCTGATAAATATGGTGATACCATCAGTATCAGTCTACAATAAACGTGCAGCATTGATACCGCACATACGTTGCGATCTTTTACGTGTGAAATGAAGGTTATCAGTAACTTATCGTTCTCTAGTTTTTGGACGCACCCTTTCTCTAAATACATATTTCTTTTAGCCTTTTTTCCCGCTGTTCTATGAAATGAAATTTGGTACCTATTCGAAGCAAATTTCAAAGAATATTCTGTGCAATTTCCATGGAAATTAAACGAATAGTTTGAATTAAATATAGATTTTAGTATTTTATTCTCTAGTTTTGGACGATACTGTAGATCCTTAATTTGTCCATTTTCTCGGGTTTCTTTGTTCGATGTGCTTTTTAAATTCCACCCACATATGTTTTATGCGATTCAAGTTTGTTCGTTATAAAAGACATTTCAAAAAATTAATTTTAGAATCTCCAAACAATTTCTTCAGAACAGAGGTTCTATAATTAAGATCGTTACTCTTTTGAAAATAAAACTCATTACCCATCTTCAGTTTTATTGCTAATAGAAGAAAGTTTTATTTTAAAATACTGAAATGATTAATTATCATTCCCCAATGTTCCAATGATTTTAGCAGCACAGGAACCCCAAAACATTGTTTCTACAAGCGCATTTTGCGGTTGGTATGATGTTTTTTCGAAAGAAACGCTTCACCAGTCTCCCAACAAACATGTCTTGTGCAATTATGGGCAAATAGTTCTATATTTATTTTCTCAATCCATAATACTCTCTTCCAAGCTATTTTATCACGGTGAACGTGCTCATTTGCAAACGTGACGTTTGCGACAACGTGAATTTTATGAAGATATGGCTTATTTCTTGTTCGATAGCCATGTAAATTATTTTTGTAGATGCAGCTTTTCGCAGTCGTCTCCGAAACATTAAATCCAGCTGCAGCCAAACCTTGATATATTTGCTTTTTAGTAGCGTTTTGGTCAACTTTAACCTTCCTTACGATGTTAGGAATATCATTTAGTGATTATATCAATTCCCTTCCACTGTTTGGCATAATTTCAATGTTACAGTGACCTTCTATTTGAATAGGATTGTCTGAACTGAGTGAGGTACGTGGAATCTTCATTCTCTTGGCTGTTTCTCCGCACTTGTTTCAAACATCTTGAAATGCAATAAAGTGCATTCTTATACCTTCAATATGTTCAGTGTTTTTTTCCATTTTAAGGAGATGCGTAATGTAAGCTAACGATAGAATGATGAAGAACAACATGTCATGTACATTGAATTTGTTTAAGTAACTATTCTAGAAAGTTATAAAGAATAATCAAAGTTTAAAAAAAAAACGCAACAAAAAAAGGGAATTTTAATTGAACATAAAGTTTCATTTCAACTAGGCGTTTACGAATTAACTGATGCAGATGAATATCTGACTCAGTATGTGTGTATATATTATTATAAGAATTTTTAGGCATATATATATATATATATATATATATATATATATATATATATATATATATATGAAAATTAACCCAAAGGAAAATGAAAAGATGAATCGAAGCACTTTCGAACTATATTTGCAAGTTCATTTTCAAGGAATAGCATGAAAATGGAGAAGACAAACTTATATAGGGTACAAAGATACGAAGGAACGCCCACCACATAGTACAAACCAATGGAAAAAAAGCCTCACTCTATCTATTTATATATATATATATATATATATATATATATATATATATATATATATATATATATATATATATATTTATATATATAGTGCGTCCTTATTTGGAGTACATCAATTTGAATAGCTCTAACATTCTTATGACTAATCTTTTTATTTCTTCTTTTTTTAGATTAATAATTAATGCTCTTAAAGTAACAAAGCAAATGAAAAGGCCCGTTGTAATTGTTGCTATTAAAGCTCAGCCTAATGATACAGTGATTTCTCGCCTTCTGAAATTTGCCGGATCCATCGTTGCCAAAGTTAGAAAAGACCTGGAAGCTGCTAATCGGGGATACAACATTAGCAGCCTCACGCAAAACAAATGCAAAGGGGTTTGTACCATCAGAACCCAAGAATTTGAGCAGAAAGTATAGGAAACATAAGAGAAAACTATAGAAATTTGATCAGCGCCCTGCACCATTAAAAGAGTTGTGGATACAGATATCCGTTACAAGTCGTATCTGATGCGGAGAAGTCATGTCAGGTAGGACGAAAGAGAATCGTTTTAGCCGTGCAAAGCGCTTGCTTTGAATGCTGAAACATCAAGAAGCTGGAATGCGTCTGTTTTTCCCTGATGAAACAAACTTCCACCAAGACCAAAAAGTAAACTAAAAGAACAACACATGATTATGTAGACTGTTAAGTGAGGCTCCAAATGTAATGCCGACCAACTTTCCGGCAACTTTGATAGATCTGGGAATCATCAAGAGTGAGGGAGATAGATGTCTTGCCTCCTCATTTTTTTTTCACATGGCTTAAGAATCAATACTGATGCCTACACAGAAATTGTTGAGAAGTTTGTGAGGCCCTTGATTTACAGAATGCGCAACGGAAGACCTTACATATTCCAGCAAGCTGCACCATCTCTTAAGGCTAGAACAACCTAAGCTTGGACGCGTGCCAATTTCCACGTCCATGTTCTCTCAGACGCATGGCCTCCTAACTCAGCCGACCTCAATCCACTGTACTATTACGTATGGAGTGTCGTCGAGAGAGAGAGAGAGAGAGAGAGAGAGAGAGAGAGAGAGAGAGAGAGAGAGAGAAAGAAAGAAAGGTCCAACAACACCCAAACAACACCATTCAATCTCTCAAGTCTGCTATA